>CM022947.1:47763300-48067145 GCA_012931725.1 Litsea cubeba | reverse complement strand
TTGTAATCCTAATTCTAGATGGGTTTCCCTTAGAGAGTTGTGCATTTAACCTTAGAATGACCCAATTACCATGGCCTAACCCATTAACTTATTAATTATATGAGGGCACTCCAGTCTTTCCTACCTCACCTTTTTGGAAATTCCAATACCTTAAATGACCTTAGCCTCCTTTATTCTCTACCAAGTAAACATGGGCACTTTTGTCATGATAATTAGCCTACCTTTATTGCCATTAGGCTCCATTATTCACAACCACTCATTTGAGGATACTTTAGTCATTATATGAGAATACCTATACTATCCTAGTCCTTATCCTTTATTTCTATTAGCCACCAAGGGCCCTTTAGTCATTCTATTTTAACATTCCCTAAATACCCTCATCCTTATCCTAAACTTACACTATCAAGAGAGGGCACCTTGGACATTCTCCATCCCACCATTTCCTATAAAAGAAACCTACTACAACCATCTCAAACATTTCCTACACTCTTTTCCTCTCATTTCACTACAATTCTCTCCTAGATCTCTCTCCCCTCTCCAAGCTAAGGTAATCTCTTTCCCCATTTTCAATTTCCTTGTAAAATAGTCATTTCTCTTAGATTTCACTTCCTTATGCATTTCTCTCTTTGGGTATGGGTGTAGAGATTGTGGATCCAGCTGTGGGAGTGATCTTAGAGCATTGTAGTGGAGCCCAAGCTATTTGAGGAGCTTTCTTCCTAATTAGGAAGTAGACATGCTTAGATTATTTAATTAAATTGATTAACATGCTTAGATTGGTAATTACTGTCTTTTATGTATGTTTGGCATGATTCTATATTTGGATGGTTGATTGGATGATAAGATGTATAGAATTGTTAGTCTAAGCTCTTTTCATGTGTATTTGGCCATTGATGGATGAGAATCCCCCATTTGGAAGATCAATGGTCCACTTGTGATGAGATCATGATATAGGAGATGTGTTTGATATTTGGAAGTGTTTGGTGAAGATTGAAATCAATAGGGAGAAATCCAGGGATTACGGTACTTGCAGCAGCATCCAGCTAGGCAGGCCGAGCTCCGCTAGGCAAGTTGGCCGAGCTCAGGTGTTGGCCGAGCTCAAATAGGCAGGCAGGCCGAGCTCAATCCTGGTTGGCTGAGCTCAGAATAGTTTGGCCGAGCTCAGTGCCTGGTTGGCCGAGCTCAGAACAGTTTGGCAGAGCTCAATGCCTGGTTGGCCGAGCTCAGAATAGTTTGGCCGAGTTCAGTGCCTGGTTGGCTGAGCTCAGAGCAGGATGACCGAGTTCAGTGCCTGGTTGGCCGAGCTCAAGCAGGATGACCGAGCCCGAGCTCAGAACAGTGGCCGAGCTCAGTGTCTGGTTGGCCGAGCTCAGAGCAGGTTAGTCGAGCTCCGTGCCTGGTTGGTCGAGCTCAGAGTAGGTTGGCCGAGCTCAGTGTATACATTGACCTTTCCCAGATTTAAACCCTTTTATGATTTGATCATGTGTGGGCTCCGTTGACCTTCCATTTGGACTATTTGGGATACGCTAAACATGAGTCAAGGGCCGGGCTTAACCTTGACCCGAGTAGCCATCTAAGTAGGGTCTTGGGTTGTAAAACGGAACCTGATTCAAGGGTTATGGAAGTCTTATGATGCTAAATACCTACAGGAGCACCAAGGATACTTAATAAGCATCTAGGACTCCGTGATCACTGTCTTAGGTGAACTGGTACCCTGGACCTGAATAGAGTGGCAATGGTCATCGATGGATTTGTGATATGTGGTATCTATGTTGATGAAACGGACACTAAGGCTGGCCGGTAGATCCAAACCTTGGATGTAGGCCTTGAGAGGTACTATAAATCAGGGCATTGCACTTAGGCTCTGATCCATGATAACGGTCCGTATTGGATGAGATGTCAGGACATGGCACTTGAAGTCCTGACCGGTAATATTGGGAACTTAACGGTAGATACTGATAGACGGACTGTATATTGAGATAATACTAATTAAGCATATAGAGAAGCAGAGTTTACAAGGGTATGCATTATTAACTGTTGGCAACCACAAGGATGGATTAGCTATACCCGAACTCCGTGCCTCTGACCCTTAACTACTATCATCTCATATTAAGGATAATAAGGCTATCTAGTTTGGAGTACCCCCACCTAGTGATCTGTAGATTTGTGGTTGTATGATTGGTCTGCCGAGGGTTATGATGTCAGCATGGACATTGATATTGATTAGTCTGCCGAGGGTTATGATGTCGGCATGGACAGTGATATTGTGATGTGATTGACACAGTAGGTATACCAGGTGTGAGTGGGGTACTGAGACCGCCGGCGCTCGGACCGGGTGTATGGATGGACGGTGATATTGATCTAGCACGTAAGTCCAATGGACTGGGACTTGGCTATGGCTATGGATATTGTTGTTGAGATAGCACGTAAGACCAATGGCTGGGATTTGGTTGTGGCTATGGACATTGATGGATTCTTGTACACTCCTACTCGATGTGACGGCAGCGGTGGTGGCTATGACCCCCATGGTGGTGTCCATCGGCAGTTGTTGGGACGACGACGACGGGCTGGCTCTGACCCCCAAATCCTTTGTACTTCACTGTGGACGTACCTTGGTGTTGCTTCTATGTATGTCTATTGGATGTATGAATATTATATTAATATGGATATCATGGTTTATTGCTTTAACTGCCGCCGTTGATACGGTTGGATCTGGATGCGATGGTTACGACTATGGTAATGTTACTTCCTCGTTTTTACTTCTGCTACTGATGACTCTGATGTGCTTGTATGGTTTATCTGATGTCTTGGATGATGATGGCTTCTCTTTTCTACTTGTTATGTGTATCAAAACATCTATTATATCAATATCTCGATTATCGTTCATGCACTACACTCTACACGGTTTCTATTGCACTCTGATATTCTATATTATTATCGAGATACTAATCATGCAGGTACAGCTTGGGATTAGGTATGGTCTTCTTCCCTATCTAATGTATATAATGTATTGCCATCTAAACATGCCTATTTGCCTGGCTCATCGAGCCTGACCAATCCTTGGTGTTTTCAAGTATCTTCTTTTCTGCTTTCTTGATTGGTAGAATTGCTTGGCGGCTGATCCGTTGCCGCAGGGTTAAGAGAATGATGCAGTTGGTGCATAGTGAGGCATCTATCATATAGATCTCTATTCTTTCCTTTTCCTTGTAGCTAGCCGTGTTTGGCTTAGGACTGAATAGTTAGTTTAAACACGGAAAGTACCTGTAATCCCTTCAAGTGAAATAAAATTTAGGACTTGCCCATTTACCTGCTCATATGAGATTCATACTTGATTATATTTTGGATTTCCGTATCTCTTGGGTACTTTCTCGTAGCGCCCCAAGATTCGAGGCGCCCGGATTTTTGGGGCGTTACATTTTGGTATCAGAGCTTTTACGGTTCTCGGACAACTAAAATACTTAGCAGCTCTTAGGATTCGATGTGAGGACTGGGTAGACTTAGACTGGTAACGCGATGGTTGTTTGTTGTTTGTCTTTGTCATTTGTGTTTTGTTTGTTCTAAAAATGTTTAATTGCAGATTCATGTCACAGCAGCATGGTTCAGATAGGGGTAGTCAGGGCACCATAGAGAACATATTTGAGCAGTTTGTGCAATCTCAGACCAGGATCAACACTCAGATGTTGGAGATTCTTAACCGTATGACCCAACAGCCGCAGACTTCGCAGTTCGCACTAGTTGTTGCACCGCATGAGCCAGATCAGTACGAGCTATCGAGAGGTTCCGTAAGAGGAGACCTTCAGAGTTTAGTGGATGTGGAGACCCGAAGGAGGCAGATTCATGGATTATTGAGATGGAGCGGATCTTCAGGAGGCTTAACGTGTACCGGCAGACGGTGAGTAAAGCTAGTGACCTACATGTTCCGGGATGTAGCTGATTTATGGTGGATGACAGTGAGAGTTCCTTATACAGACATGGACGATGCAGTAGCTTGGGAGACACTCAAGGAGAAGTTTCTTCAGAAGTTCATTCCAGCACCTGTCAGAACTCAGAAGCTTCGGGAGTTTGAGCGGCTACTTCAGGAAGACTTGACATTTATGGAGTATGAGGCACAGTTCATCCGTTTATCACGATTCGCAGAAAGGCTTATAATTGTAGAATCAGAGAAGATTAGGTGCTTTGTAGACGGCCTTTGAGCGGACATCCAGTTGCACATGACTCCTATAGAGCTCCCCCCATATGCCAGCTTATGTGGAAAGGGCGATATGGGTGGAGAAACGCTCTTCACAGGGTAGCCTTAGCCCAGCAAAGAGCTTCCGAACAGACGAAGATGTTGCAAGTGTATCCAAAAGAGGATGAAGATGAGGCAATTCAAGGTGATGAGCAGCTGTGGATTGATTGGGAGTCTCAGTAGAGACAGCAGCGCTATCGTAGAGGCCGTGAGACCAGTGAGCATCGGAGACGGTCAGGAGCATGCTATGTGTGTGGAAACTTTAGACACAAGGCTCGCAACTGTCCAAGGAAGAGGAACCGTACTTCAGGACACCGCCAGCAGACTCATATGCTTCCACCACCTGAGATTCTCGCTAGTACAGTACTCGAGGTGCAGCCTATTCAGCAGTGGCCCATATACCTGCATACACAGGATCAGTTTCAGCCAGCTTGGGATTATCCAGACAGTTCTGCACCACTTCTGATTGGTGAGAGATGTCAGCATGATTTCCCTACCGAGCAGTGACTCTGAAATCAGCTTTTCCAGAGGTTTGTTTTATCTCTTCTAGTTAGTGTGTTTAGATCCCTTGCTGTTGTCGTGCTTATGATCTTCGTAATATGTGTGCTCTTAATATTGTGTGAATGATTGATTGTTGCTTCTTAGATATCCTAATGTCCCATTTAGGAGTGAGGGGTGTGTGACACCCCGAGTTACCCTTTTAGCAGCTCAAGGTGAATGATATCTGAGCTAGCCTATTTAGTTAGTAGTGTGAAGCTGAGAGACCTCGAGTTATTCTTCTTGTAGATGTGAGAGGTGTACGGCACCTCTAGTCAATCCTTTTAGAGTCAAAGGAGTAGGATACCCAGAGTTAGTTTTATCAGAAGTGAGGAGTGCGAGACACTCTGAGTCAGATCTTTGAGAGTAGGGTGTGAAACACCCCAGATTGTTCCTTAGGAGTGAGGGGTGTGCGGCACCCCTAGTTAACCCTTGTAGTATCCGAGGAGTGAGATACCTTGGACTAGTCCTTTAGAAGTAAGGAGAGTGTGATACACCCTAGTTGTTCCTTTGAGTTTGTGTGAGACACCATAGTTAGTTCCTAGGAGTGAGGGGTGTGCGACACCCCTAGTCGGACCTATTGGAGTTAGTGTGAGATGCCCTGAACTAGTCAGGGTTGAGTAGCTAACCTTGTTAAAAAACTAGAATGTTAGATGTCCAGATCCCATCAACCTATTAGCTGAGGTCTAGTACTCTAGAGTGTTAGAGGGTAAACCTTGTTTGTTTTGTTAGCTGTCTGTTAGTATCCCAGAGTGTCAGAAGGCCAGATCCCACTACCTTACTAGTTGTTGATTGTAACTTGTATTTCTGTTTTACTACTTGTTGACTGTAGTGTGGATTGTTATTTAACTAGTTATTGTTTGTAACTTGTTTTGTTAGAAGAATAGTTTCTAGTATCCCTCCTAGTTAAGACTAGCTATTCCGAGTGTTAACCGGGTAGTTTAACTCCCTTGTTGCAGAGTTGGTTATAATAGAGACTGTAAGACCTCAACCCCTAATCCTCGTATTTTGTGTGTCTTAGATGTGTTTTAGCTTTTTGAGTGAGATTAGAGTTGGTTTGACTTCGTTTGTGAGTTGGGTTAAATTTTTTATAGCTTTGGAGAGTTTTGAGAGTCCTTGAGTTTAGCTTGACCCGGGCAGGGGTGGTCCGTGTGTTTAGTACTCTTGTGAGAATTTACTCTTGGTTTTAAAAAATTCCAATTTTTATTCCTTTTGACTAGTTTTATTAATCTCAACAACTTTCATGCTTTATCCGTTTGAATTTGAAACTCAGAAATCACGGTTTTTTGAGAAAAAAGGGCAATAATGACTTTTCACACCAAATCTGAACTCAGATTTTGAAATTCCAGAACATGTCAAAAGTATACTTTTTAGAAAATAGATTTTTTGAGGATCATTTTATCCTTCTACGTCGATCTCGTCCGGGGCCCCCAAGATGATGTTTTAGCCATTACAAGTTTTAGACCTGGTGGGGCCCACTTTCCACTCAACTTTATCAAACCCATCTCCCTCACTCACGTCTTCAAATCTGCAACCCATTTTCAGTTTCAGAACTCAGGAAACCAGAGAGAAAACCTTCTTCTCCTTTCATCTTTCTCCTCCTTGCATGTAGCCATTTGAGCTTGGATTGAAAATCTGAGAGCACCATCTTCTTCCTCTCCTTCCTAGCTCTCCATTGCACCCATTTATTTGAGGATTTCAGCTGGACTACTACCTCTTCTTCTTTCTTGCTTCTTGTTTGGATAGCTTCAGGTAAGAACTCCTCTTCATCTCTTCAATGGAGTCTTTTCAGCTCCTAAATAATCCGTTTTTCAAACATGCAAACCCATTTTCGAATTGGGCCTTTGTTTTCAAGATTTTGGTTGGATTTTGAGGTGTCTTTCTTGGGCTTTTTGTAGAGCTCGGTTCAGCTGTAGGAAGAGATCTGTAGGTGCAGAAAATAATGACCCACAATAACAGGGGAGCCTTAGAGGACTTATCCAAGGTGGTGATGACTGGGTACCGTCCGAAAGCCTGAAAGAGAAGAACAAACAGTCAGAGGACCCTGGCCTGGGCGGCGCAAGGCTCTCCGATGCCAAAGTTAGTGAAGGAACTGGAACGATGGAAGGAGAGGAAGAAGAGAGGCAGAGTAACAGCTCTATGGGTTGTATTGTGCATACCTTGCATGTGAAATGCAGTTCTATTTATAGGACGATTAGGAAGATATCTTGGACGATATCCTGGCATGGGACTCGTGATTCGACTGGTAAGTCATGATCAGCCCACGTTGCAATTAATGCGGTCCAATCCAGCCCACTCTGCATTTAATGCCAGTCGGATCAGCCCACGTTGCATTAAATGCGCGTCACGTTGGGCCGGATCGTGTTGGGCGCCTTTGACGGTTGGGGGTACCATCGGATCCGCCCTCGGGCCTCGCCCTGATGTGGCTTCAGCCGCTGGATGCCGCCTTATCAGGGATCTGGAGAAGATTGTGAACGGCTGGATGTCGCATCTGTCTCACTAGCTCGTGCCCCTATTCCTCCACGTGCCTGATGACGTGGGGGATGAGGGGTGCGCATGGAGGCTCTTTCGTGCTTCGGCTTTCGTCCCGGCTCCTTCAGCCGAGGTGGAGCTCTCAGCCGAGATGGGCACACGGGTAGCCGAGCTCGGCGCTAGCGGCCCGGAGCTGCTTGACTTCGGCCGAGGCCTCTGCCCTGCTAGCCGAGGTGAGTCTGGTGCCACGTGGATGGCACGTGAGAGTGCTTAGTCCCATCTGATGGTTGTTGTTAGCTTGATCCTGTGTTCCGGAAATCTCCCCACACAATTGCCCCCTAGCTTTTGACCTCTTAAGCGTCCTAGCTTTTAGTGGTCGGAAGCTAGAAAACTCGTCTGGGGATGCGGCGATCATTGCTTGGTGTCGTTTCAGCTTTTCTGAAGCAGTAAATGCTCTGCCCTATCTGTCCTGGGAGGCGAATCGACGGCTACACGTGTAGCCTCTTCATTGGTTGCGCTGTCTCATTGATGGAACGGGCGCGGATCGCGAAATTCGTCCTTTCGAATTTTGAAAGCAGCGCGCGCCGAAGGTCCCCTTTCCATAAAAAGGGTCGTCTTCTTCCTTCCTTGTTTCTGATTTCTTTTCGCCTTCGCCTTCATCTTTGATTTCTGCTCTGCTGCTCGAGGTTTCTCTAGCGAGGACGACCATAGGACATGCTCGGACCTGTTATTGAGTTGCCCCCTGTCTCTGTAAGTTACTTCGTGCCTCTGTCTAGCTTTTCTTTGGGGTTTCGCAACTTTTAGGGTTTAGCTTTTGCTGTCACCCCTTTTTTAGACATGGGCACCCCTAGGTTCGATTTAGATACTGAAGAGGGCATAGCCAGATTTAGGGCTGCCTACAGTATTCCAGAGGGAGTCCTCCTCAAACCGGCGGACTCCGTCGACTATGCCACGATGCGCTGGTCCTGTAGCTGGATGCCGTTCCCTCTGATCTCCGTGATCGAGGGCGGGGTCAGATTTCCTCTGCGCCCCTTGCTTAGGGCTTGCCTCAGTAGCTGGTCCCTTACCCCGTGCCAGCTGATGCCTAATGGCTATAAGGTCATCATGGGCACGATGAAACTTAATGAGATTCTGGGGACCGACCTTGGTGTCCACGATATCGAGGACACCTACGATATCTGCAAGGCTGGGGAAGGGAAATATTATCTCCGGGTGAAGCCGTAGCGAAGAGGCTTCGTCATGGCCTTGGAGGATTCGAGTAAGAATGCCGAGGAAGCTTTCTTCTGTGTGTCGGGGGACTGGGAGTTCGGCGCTGGCGAGAGCAGGAGGCTGATGGTCCCACGTCGCCCCGGGACTGTCCCAAGTAAACACCGCTCCTTTTCTCTTACCTGCTTTGCTTGATCTCGATGAAGCCGAGCTGACACTCACTGTTTGTTGTGCAGAGGCAGGCGCGAGGCGACGCCGAGCTGCAAGTGAAGGCTGGAGGAGGAACGCCGACGACATCAACAAGGTTGAGAGGTACAAGGGGCACGAGACCAGGTCGGCGTGGAAGTTGCTTGGCTACACGCCGAGGTATCGTGGTCACTACAGGAGAACCAGAGTAGACGAGGTGGACGAGGCACACCCTGATCGTCCTACCGTCTCCGTTGCAGTGCCTGCCGGGATCCCTTTGACCAATCCCGCTGCGAGCCGAGCTGCGTCTGGTGCCGAGGCGTCCACTTCTAGTTCGGAGCCACCGAACCTGACGCAGATTGTGGACGCTTATTCTTTTGATAGAGAAGAAGGCATGGAGGGAAGCTCAAGGGAGCCAGTTGTGAAGGACCTGGCGGCCAAGTTTAGGCTGAGGTCCTCATCCTCTGGGGCGCCATCATCCGCCAGTACCCGCTCAGCTTCGGGCTCGGGAGGTGCTGGCGCTTCTTCTGCTCCTGCCTCCGCTCCGAGCGGGGGAGTCCGGCGACGCTCGCCGGATCGCTCGAAGGAGGGGTCCCCACCCAGGAAGAAGTCCAAGGCGGGGAGAGAAGGACTTGGGGGCTGAACAGCCTTCGAAGGGCAAAACCCCTGCGCGGGGCCCCCGGAGTCAAGGCTCCAACTGAAAAGAGTGCACCGGCTGAGAAGAGTGCACCAGCTGAGAAGAGCGTGCCGGCCAGCAAGTCGACCGGTGGGATGGCCCGCGAGCTTACCATCTCGGCGCTGCAAGGGTCTGGATCGTCCTCCGGACCCCGAACTGCCCCAGCGCCATGGAGGCCGAGGATGGAAACGCAGCCCGGCAAGCCTCTGAACATCGAGGATCGGCTGCTGGGGAACGCCGATGTCATCGGAGCTCTCGCCAAGGTCTGCGCTCTGTCGCGGGACATGGAGACGCACGAGAGGTTCGACAACGAGAGCCTTGATGGTCTCAGCGATTCAGGCTAACCTTCTGGTAAGTGTTTTCAGCGCTTTTCTTCAAGTAATTTGGCTCGACTGCCCCAGCTTGACCCATCTTTCTCCATTTGCAGAACGTGTAGAGGCTCCTGACCGTGGTGGGACGGAGTGACAGGAACGCTGCACTGGGTCACTCAGCTGGAGTCCGAGAGGGATAAGCTGAAGAGGGAGCTAGAAGAGCAGCGGAAGGGAATGGAGGGGTTGAAGAAGGCCAGCGCTGAAGAGTCTGCTCGGCTGGCGTCGGCTCTGACTGATGTCGCCGAGCTCACGTCGAGAGCTAATCATTTGAAGGGCGAGGTCTGGGCGAGAAACAAGAGGACCGCCGAGCTGGAGTCGGAACTGGCCAGATCGAAGGCTGAATCGGCGGCCGAGGGGACGAAGCTGTGCGGGGAGGTGCTAGCCGGGCGTGCCTGAAAGGGAGAAGCTGAAAGTGGCGAACGCCGAGCTGGAAAAGGAGAAGGCCTCCCTTCTGTCCGAGGCCCAATCCGCTTTCCAAAAGGGGGTGGACCATGCCACGGAGCTGTACGAGAAGCAGGTGGAGGAGATCACCTCCATTCTGTTCGAAGAAGGATGCCTGGCCGCACTGAGACGTGCGGGGGTTCCCGAAGACCACCCTGTCTATCGGGACCTGCCGAAGTACTCGGACCCGGCTCCTGAGCCGAGCTCCGCTCCTGCAGCTGAAAGTGCCCCTGACGTAGCTCCTGCAGTCGCTCCTGCTTCAGGCGACGCTCCAGCTGCCCCGGCCCCGAGCGATGCCCCGGTCGCCAGCGACGCTTCGGCCATGCCCCAAGGTGAGGCCTCCTCTGCTCCTCTTCGGCTGAGGTACCGGTTGAAGCCCCTTCTGCCAGCGACGCTCCAAGTAAGGTCACGGTTTCGGCCGAAGCCACTGGTCCAGCAGATATGGTGATCGATCTGGTGGAGTCGCCGAAACCACTAGTAGCCTCGCTCCTTTTACTTCCCTTGGCCTTTCATCTATAATACTTTTGCTTTCACCCTTGTAACTCTCCGCTATTAATGAAAGACGGGCTTCTTTACTTATGCATTTTTCTCTCTTTTGCTTTCTGGATTGTGATATTGAATGGTGTTGAATGTCTTTACTGTGACGCATGACCTTCGAGGTAGAGAGAGTCAAACGGTCTTCATAGCTGTCTATGCCGATTTTCCGTATTCTGAGACCATAAATAGCAATAAGCACGGTGATACGGCCGATGAGGGAAACGGGCGGACGTCTCCACGTGGCGCCATAGGAATCGCTGGTCAACAGACAGGAAGGCGCGCGTCCCATGTAACGCGTGGGAGACTTCGCCCCTTAATTTCCTTCGGAGATTGAGCCCTTCTTCTTCCTATAAGTAGGGGCAGTAGGCTCGCCATGGGAGAAGAAAAGGAAAGAACTTAGGACAGTTTAATTCACATAGTTGTAGGAACCATGTCCAGTGGACGTTCGGAAGCATTTGATCCGGGGGGAACCCCTGCGCCTGTGGACAGCTTTCTCCAAGGGGGGAAGCCCGTCGTGGTCTGCGCGCCCTCTGAAGGAGCTCCCCGTGGACCACGCGCTCTCTGAACGCGGGTTCATGGCCGATCGTCCCTGGTCAGGTTGCAGGGGAATCCTCTGCAACTGCGGGATGGCCGGGCGCTCGGCGTCTGGCACGGTCTTGAGCGACCGCCGGACGCGGGGTGGGATTATGGCCCTGCTGGACCTGGGGGCTCTTCTTCAAATTTTGGTCTCACTGACCGGAGGGTGTTTGAAGAGCTCAGCGAGGTCCAGGGCCTCCGAACTGGAGGGGATCCTGAATGCTTTGGTCTGACCAACCACAGCGTATTATAGAGCTCTGTGAAATTCAGGATCCCTTAGAACCTCCAGGCAACGATCCGGCGTCTTCGAGCCTGCAGCCTGAAGAGTCGGTGAAGATCAGAGTCTCCCAGTCCTACTTTATTTTTTGTTTTTAGAGGACTGCGATCCTCCTTTCTGTATTTTTCTTTTCTGTTCTGTAACTCTTGTAATGAAGCAGTTTGCAATGAATAAAAAGGAAGAATTTTGCGATCACTTGAATTGTGTGCAATGCTTTTTGTCTTCTCTTTTACTTTCCTTGCACTGTCTTGGAATGTTTTTGTGCTGCCTTTTCGTGCTTCAGTGCTTGCACAGTTCTTTCTTAAAAACTGTCTTTGGCCGAAATGGCTGGCTTTGGCCGAGACGAACTGCTTGTGCGCCGAGGTGGATCCAGAATACCGCTGGTCTCGGTTATGTGAGCATGAGCTCGGCAACGGTCTTTGAGGGGTGTATAAACCCGGACTTTAGGAATTCGGCCGAGTGTTCGAACTCGAGGCCTCCTTCCAGGGCTTACGAACCCTTGGAGTGGGGTAAAACCCTGACTTTAGGAATTCAGCCGAGTGTTCAAACTCGAGGCCTCCTTCCAGGGCTACGAACCCTGGGAGTGGGGTAAAACCCTGACTTTAGGAATTCGGCCGAGTGTTCGAACTCGAGGCCTCCTTCCAGGGCTACGAACCCTTGGAGTGGGGTTAAACCCTGACTTTAGGAATTCAGCCGAGTGTTCAAACTCGAGGCCTCCTTCCAGGGCTACGAACCCTTGGAGTGGGATAAAACCCTGACTTTAGGAATTCGGCCGAGTGTTCGAACTCGAGGCCTCCTTCTAGGGCTACAAACCCTTGGAGTGGGGGTAAAACCCTGACTTTAGGAATTCGGCCGAGTGTTCGAACTCGAGGCCTCCTTCCAGGGCTACGAACCCTTGGAGTGGGGTAAAACCCCGACTTTAGGAATTCGGCCGAGTGTTCGAACTCGAGGCCTCCTTCCAGGGCTACGAACCCTTGGAGTTGCCAGAGTCAGTGAAAGAGAGACGACAGATTGATGACAGGGCGAAAAGCTGCTTTCATTGATTCGGGATTCATTACATCTTTAGAAATAGAATTTCTTTAGGTGGGATGCATTCCACGGTCTCGGCAGTGGCTTGCCTTCTAAGTCTTCGAGCTTGTAGGCTGATTTCCCTGCTAGTGAGACACCCTGAATGGGCCATGCCAGTTTGGAGCCAGCTTCCCTTCGTTTGGTTCTTTGTCAGCTGGCAGGGCCTTCTTTAGAACCAGCTCTCCCACGGAGAATCTTCTTTCTCTGACATTTTGATTGTATGCCCTGGCTAATCACTGCTGATAGTCGGTCAGTCGCAGGGCTGCTGCTTCTCGTCGCTCGTCTGCCAGCTCCAGCTCCATTGCCAGGTTCGTGTCATTTCGGCCTTGGTCGACCAGCTTTGTCCTCAGGGTGGGAAGGCCGATCTCTAAAGGAATGACCGCCTCCATCCCGTAGGCCAGAGAGAAAGGTGTTGCCGAGGTGGACCTCCTTGGAGTTGTTCTGTATGCCCATAGCACGCTCGGAAGCTCCTCAATCCATCTTCCCTTTGCCCTGTCCAGTCGCTTCTTCAGGCCGTCCAAGATCACTTTGTTAGAGATTTCTGCCTGGCCATTACTCTGTGGATATGTCGGAGTGGAGTAATGGTTTCTGATACCCGTGCTCTTGGCAGAAGTCTCTGAAGGACTTGGAGTCGAACTGAGTCCCGTTGTTCGAAATCAGGGTCCGGGGGATGCCGAACCTCGTTAGGATGTTTTTCCAAACGAAGTTCCTGGAGTCCCTGTCCGTGATTGAGGACAACGGTTCAGCTTCTATTCACTTTGTGAAGTAGTCTGTAGCGACTATCAGCCATCTCTTGTTTCCTGGAGCTCGGTGAAGAGGCCCCACGATGTCCAGGCCCCATTGAGCGAAGGGCCATGGGCTAGTGAGGGGACTCAGATCTTGTGCTGGCTGGTGGAGAGAGCGGGAGAACTTCTGGCACTTCTCGCACTTCCTGGCGTACACCTGCGCATCCTTCTGCATGTAGGGCCACCAGTAACCCTGGCTTATTGCTCTGTAAGCCAGTGATCGGCCTCCTATGTGACTGCCACAGATTCCTTCGTGGATCTCATACGGGAAGTCGTCTACTTTGCTTGGATGGACGCACTGGAGGTATGCACCTGTGAAGAATTTCCTGTAGAGTTTGCCTTCGGGAGAGAGCCAGAATCGAGCTGCCTTGAGTCTGATCTGGTGAGCTTCAGTCTTGTCCTCAGGGAGCTGGTCATCCTTTAAGTAGGCGACGATTGGATCCATCCAGCTTGGGCCGAGATCAGCACAGAGGACAAGCCGAGATGAATGGAGTTCTAAGCTTGACCTTGATACTGACCCAACCTCGATGGTCCTTTTCTTCCCTGCTTCGACGGCGGAGGCCAGGTTCGCAAGCGCATCTACGTGCGTGTTGGTATCTCGGGATATTTGCCTGACCTCGGCTTTCTGGAAATGAGACAGCAGTTTTTTTCGCAAGGGCTAAGTAGGGCCGCCATCCTGTCGTCCCTGGCCTGGTAGTCTCCGGCGAGTTGGTTAGTTACCAGTTGAGAATCGCTGAAGATCACCAGGTGTTGGGCTCCGAGGATTTGGGCGCTGTTCAACCCTGCTATCAGCGCTTCATACTCTGCCTCATTGTTTGTCGCTTTGAAGTCCAGGGTGAAAGCCTGCTCTATGACCAGACCCTCTGGCGATTGGAGGACTATGCCGGCACCAGCTCTCTTAGAGGTGGATGACCCGTCGACAAAGATCTTCCATGCCGAGGTGGGCGGCTGTTCGACCTCAGTCAGTTTCGGCTCGTGCCCTGTGCCCCCCAGTGCCGTGCCGGGCTGGGTCGGAGCTGAATTGGGCGAGACGAACTCAACGATGAAGTCTGCCAGAATTTGGGCTTTGATCGCAGTTCGGGGATGGTACTGTATATCATACTGCCCCAGTTCAACTGCCCACTTTGATATTCGCCCTGAAAAGTCAGCCTTCTTGAATATTGAACGGAGAGGATGCTCCGTGATCACCACAATGGTGTGGGATTGGAAATAATGGGAGAGCTTGCGGGAGGCACTGACGAGGGCCAACGCAAGCTTTTCCAACAAAAGGTACCTGGTCTCGGCATCGAGCAGGGTCTTGCTCGTATAGTAAATTGGTTTTTGAATTCCCTCGTCCTTCCTGATGAGGACGGAGCTCACTGCGTGGTCCGAGACCGCGAGATATAAATACAAAATCTCCCCCAGAGTTGGGGTGGAGAGTAAGGGTGGTGACATCAAATAAGTTTTGAGCGCGACCAATGCCTGGTCGCACTCAGGGGTCCACTGGAATTTCAAATTTTTCTTTAGAAGCTGAAAGAAAGGCCTGCACTTATCTGATGACCGGCTGATGAAGCGATTGAGTGCTGCAGCCATTCCCGTAAGCTTCTGGACTTCTTTCGTGGTAGAGGGGCTCTGAATGCCCTGGATTGCGGTGATCTGGTCCGGATTAGCCTCTATCCCCTTCCACGTCACCAAGCTGCCGAGGTACTTACCAGAGGCTACGCCGAAGGCGCACTTGGAAGCGTTTAGCTTGAGCTTGTACGCGCGAAGGATGTCGAAGACTTGGCCAAGATCCGCCAGGTGGTTGCTGGAGTGTACTGATTTGACGACCATGTCGTCGATGTACACCTCTACTGTTCGGCCGAGCTGAGCCTGGAACATCTTTGTCACGAGGTGCTGATAGGTCGCCCCCGCGTTCTTTAGCCCGAAGGGCATCACCTTATAGCAGTAAGTGCCGCGGGGGGTTATGAATGATGTTTCTCCTCGTCAGGCTCGAATAGTGGAATCTGGTGGTAGCCTCTGTAGGCGTCGAGGAAGCTCATTCGGTCGTGACCAGCGGTGGCGTCGATCAGTTGGTCAATTTTTGGAAGGGGGAAACTGTCTTTAGGGCAGGCCCTGTTCAAGTCCGTGAAGTCCACGCACACCCTCCATTTTCCAGTTTTTTTCTTGACCACCACCGTGTTGGCCAGCCAGACCGGGTACTGGACTTCCCGGATGGCTCCTGCCTTCAGCAGGTTATCGACCTCTTCGACAACCGCGTCTATCTGCTGCAGCCCTGTCCTCCGGGCCCTTTGTACTACCGGTTTGTGGTTGGGGTCCACGTTTAACTTGTGGCACATGACCTCTGGGTCAATCCCGGGCATTTCGCTTGGGCTCCAAGCAAAGACATCAACGTTCCGCATCAGGAACCTCGAGAGTTCGCCTCTTTCTTCGTCTGGCAATTGGGTGCCGATCGGGAAGAACCTATCTGGGTCTGCCGAGTTTAGCCTGACCTCGGCCAGATCTTCGATGCTTTTCTTCTCGGGGTCTCGGCCGATTTCGTCTAGGCCTTTCTCGAATTCGGCGAGGTTGACACGCTCTGGCTCTCTCACTGCCGGGACCCGCGGCCAGCATGCACTGCCTGGCCTGCTGCTGGTCTCCCTCCACTGTGATCACTTCCATCTTGCCCTCCTTGTTCTCGAGGATGAACTTCAGCCTCTGGTGGAGGGAAGAAGGGACTGCTTCAAACTTGTGGAGCCACGTTCTGCCCAAGATGACGTTGTAGGGAGAAGGGGCGTCCACGACCAGGAAGTCGGCCAACACGGAGGCTCCGCCGACCCGGGTCTCCAAGGTGATCCTACCCTTGGGATAGACTGGCGTGGCTGACAACCCTAGTAGGGGTGCACGGACCTCCGTGAGGTCTGCTTCCGAGAGGTTCATCTTCTTGAAGCAGTCGTAGTAGAGGACCTCGGAAGAGCTGCCGGAGTCGACGAGGATCCTCTTCACGGTGAAGTCTTTCAGCTTCATTGTGAGGAGCAGGGGGTCGTTGTGAGGGAGCTGGATTCCCTCTAGATCCTTATCTGAGAACGAGATAGCTGGACGGTCGCGGCGGGCTCTCTTGGATGCCGGTGCGAGCTCGGCTTTTATCACCTCCTTCCCGTGCGACGCTCGCCTGGCCTCGGCGTGGGCCTGCGAGCCTCCACGAGACGAGGGAGAAGGGACTGAGGACGCCAGATGGATCACGTTAATGATCTTCTCGGACCCCTCGCTGTCTGGCTCCCGAGCCGCGCTCTGGTGAACTCGGCCCTCGCTACCGCCGGCATCATCTGCTTTGACGAACTCTGGAATGTGGCCTTCGCTGGCTAGCTTCTCCAGGTACCACTTCAGAGAATTACAGTCCTCGGTCTTGTGCCCCTTACCCCTGTGGTAGGAGCAGTAGAGCTTGCTTCGGCTGCCGGTGGTGGGCTCATTCTTCAAGGGCGGAGGCCACTGGAAGAACGGCTTAGTCTTTATCTTGCTCAGGATACGGTATGTCGGCTCCTTGAAGACGACGTTGACGCCCTGACCGGCGCTGGTGGGAGGTCTGGGCCTCCAGGCGCCCCCCGATTGGGACGACGTAGGCTTCGCTTGACTGGCGGACTAGGCCTGCTTGGGCTCTCGCTTCTGAAAGGGCCCCCCGCCTCTCTGCCAAGGCTGGTTGCTCTTCTGCTCGGGCTCCGGTCTTCCGTCCTCTTCCCGGGCCTGGATTTCATCTTCCTCTCGGGCGACAAAGCGCTTTATCCGGGACATCAGCTCTGGCATGGATTCTGGGGGGTCTCCGACCAAGTCTTTCCGGAGGTCGTGGCCGGGGATCAGGGCATGTTGGAAGGCGTAGATCGCTATCTCTTCCCTAGTGCCCTCGATCTGGCTGTAAACCGCCCAGAATCGTCGGGCGAACTTGGCGAGGGTCTCACCCTGCTTCATTCTCAGGGCGAGAAGGTCCCTTTCTTTCTTGGGGATGGTGCTGTAAGCTTGGAACTTCTTCAGAAAGGAGAGCAAGAGCTCCTTCCAGCTTGAACTCGACTCCTCTGGGAGGGCGCAAAACCACTTCAGAGGGAGGTCACCCAAACTGGAGGAGAAGATTTTGTAGTTAAGGTGACCCTCGTTTCCCCAGATGGACATCTTCTGGGAAAAGTGACGGAGGGAGCGGATGGGTCGGACAGTCCGTCGTAGGGGACGAACCACGGGACGGAGAACCTTTTGGGCAAGGGGGTGCGTTCGATGTCCCTCGTGAACGGCGAGGCCCCTAGATCAATATGGCCACAGATCTGCTTCTGGTCCCGCACATCTAGGTTACGCTGAAGAGCCAACCTGACGCGCTTGTCAAATCGCTCTTGCTCGTCGTCCTTTTCCGGAGTCTGGGCTCTTGACTTTCACTTGGAGTGGTTCGGGCTGTGATGGCTATGGGCTCGGCCATCGCGGCTATGATGACTTCGGCTGTTGCTAGAGCCTTCGTCATGGATCTGGCTCCGCTTGTGGTCCAGATGGTTTCTGAGATCTTCGCGATGAGGCTGGGCTGCCCTGCTGGGGGCGTCCTTCTTCTTTCCTTGAGGATCAGAGACTTGCCTCAACGAGGCAGTCTGCGCTGCTCTCAGCTGCTGCTGGAGCTCGCGGATCAGCCGCTCCTGCTTCTGGAGGAGAGCATTTTGAGCTGCGATGTCTCCTCCAGCGGCAGGAGGTTGAACTCGACGCGCTTCTTCCACGGCAACGGCCTTACCTTTGCGGGAACGCTCATGCCGACGCTCGTCGCGTCGGGGTGGCGTAACTTCGTCTGCTGAGAATAAGGTCTCGAGTCCTTCTTGGAGGGGGACCTCGACGAAAAGTTGCGAGCCTAAGCGGCCCTCGCCTGCAGACGTGCCATGCACCGTTCGGGAACGCCCCTGAGGAGGGACGTCTGCCGATGGTGCTGGCAGCTCGAGCGCTACTCTCGAAGGTTCTCCGCCCTTCCTAGCTTTCGGAGGCATGGCTTCTGGGAGATTGAGGTTGAGGAGGTTGGGAAAGTTGGGATATTACTTTCCCAAAGACGGCGCCAATTGTAGGTGCAGAAAATAATGACCCACAATAACAGGGGAGCCTTAGAGGACTTATCCAAGGTGGTAATGACTGGGTACCATCCGAAAGCCTGAAAGAGAAGAACAAACGGTCAGAGGACCCTGGCCTGGGCGGCGCAAGGCTCTCCGATGCCAAAGTTAGTGAAGGAACTGGAACGATGGAAGGAGAGGAAGAAGAGAGGCAGAGTAACAGCTCTATGGGTTGTATTGTGCGTACCTTGCATGTGAAATGCAGTTCTGGTTAATTTTATGGACTCAATCCAGTAGATGATATAATAAATTGATTAATTTCTTTATTTATCAGTATATTCATGTTTTCCTTTCATGAGATGAATGGTGATTTATTATATATATGCACATAACCAATATGAATGACATGATGGTTCATGAGATGAACCGGGGTCCACAAGTATATTAGATGTAATACATGTGTGTCGATGAGATCCACATACGGGAGACATGTATGACAATCTTATACTTAAATATCTTCACAACCAGTGATGAGACTGGACATCTCATACTGACAAGGTTGCAGCACTTTGATCACTATGAGATAGTGTGATTTGTCTCGATCATCAGAATGTAAGATTCTGGATCATAGTGCTGGTACATTGGATGTATTGAAGGACCATGAGAAGCACCTTATAAACACTGTCTTTACTTTAAGGTCTGCTCTCATAATTCCCTAGCAATAGGCTCTCAATCCTGAGACATTAATGAACTCAAGTTTCTATCTATTCATTTGCTTTGAGTCACCAATGAGTGAGGCCAACTGTAGGTCAACACCTCGGTGATTTGGGTACGTGGTAGTAGAGCTGTGGGAACATTCAATGGTCAAGATGGAATCTATCTCTAATATCCCCTTGTGCCAATTAATGGATTTATCATTGATAAGTGCGCACCCATTCCGATTAAGAGTTAATTGGAAAGGTACCTATAATCATTATAATTAATTGGGGCTCAAGGATAATAAGATATGGATCTAGTTTGGAAGACAGGTCCAATTAATCCATGGATATTGATAGAGGGGTCTACTTGTGATAATGTGGAAGTTTAGGGTCTTCTATGTAATATTCCTAAGACTGGAGTTCAATTGCATTTATATAGTGGAGTTATTTGCAATTAACTGTGGGCCCGGATTACACATGAGATGTGGGGATTGTTAGTTTTATGGACTCAATCCAGTAGATGAATAATAAATTGATTAAATTCTTTATTTATTCATATATTCATGCTTTCCTTTCATGAGATGAATGGTGATTTATTATATACTTGCACATAACCAATACGAATGACATGATGGTTCATGAGATGAACCGGGGTCCACAAGTATATTAAATGTAATACATGTGTATGGATGAGATCCACATACGGGAGACATGTATGACAAATCTTATACTTAAATATCTTCACAACCAGTGATGAGACTGGACATCTCATACTGACAAGGTTGCAGCACTTTGATCACTATGAGATAGTGTGATTTGTCTCGATCATCAGAATGGAAGATTCTGGATCATAGTGTTGGTACATTGGATGTATTGAAGGACCATGAGAAGCACCTTATAAACACTGTCTTTATTTTAAGGTCCGCTCTCATAATTCCCTAGCAATAGGCTCTCAATCCTGAGACATTAATGAACTCAAGTTTCTATCTATTCATTTGCTTTGAGTCACCAATGAGTGAGGCCAACTGTAGGTCAACACCTCGGTGATTTGGGTACATGGTAGTAGAGCTGTGGGAACATTCAATAGTCAAGAAGGAATCTATCTCTAATATCCCCTTCTGCCAATTAATGGATTTATCATTGGTAAGTGCGCACCCATTCCGATTAAGAGTTAATTGGAAAGGTACCTATGATCATTATAATTAATTGGGGCTCAAGGATAATAAGATATGGATCTAGTTTGGAAGACAAGTCCAATTAATCCATGGATATTGATAGAGGGGTCTACTTGTGGTAATGTGGAAGTTTAGGGTCTTCTATGTAATATTCCTAAGACTGGAGTTCAGTTGCATTTATATAGTGGAGTTATTTGCAATTAACTGTGGGCACGGATTACACATGAGATGTGGGGTCGCGTGTCCCAGTTGGAGCCAGCTTTCTAAGGAATCCCTAGTGGTCCCCACGCTAGCCCAATTATTAGAAAGTATCTAATTCTAGTTGAACTCTAAAAGGAAAGTTACTATTTCTATTTGAAGTGAGACTTCTAATAGTGGTAATAGTAGACTTACTAATTTTAGTAGAAGTGAGACTTCTATTTTAATTAGAAAGGAATTAGAAAGATACTAATCATATTTGAAGTGAGACTTCTAATTATGATATGGTAAGTTACTAATTAATGGAAGTAAGACTTCTATTGTAATTAGTAAAGAAGAGACAACTTGCAAAAGTTATAAATAGAGGATTGCAAGGCTTGGACGTCCCATGCATAAATCCACCTAGGGATTCACGCCCAAGTCCCCTAGAGCAAGTGTTGCTCGAGTTTTTCCTCTCTCTCCCTCTTCTAGTTCTCTTTCTAGTTCCTCCCTAGAGTTCCTAGTAGTTTTCTCTTGGAGATCCCACCATCTTCTTGAGAAAAGGAGAATCTGATACGGGTCATAGCGTGGAAGATCAAGAGGTCTTGGAGATCCCTATTTGATTAGTGAAAGTGTTTCATCATCAAAGAAAGACGCAACTCCTCCATTAGAGCACAACCGAGCTCCAAAGGTATAATCCACTTCCTTGCATGTTGTAGATTATTATGGATGCTTGTTACTTGTTGTTTTCTATCTTCTAGATAGATTATATTTACTGATCATGACGACTGAGATTGAGGACATGGATCTTGGATTGGGTTTTATAGCCTTATGGATAGTTGATCCCTGCGTCAAGTGGGTCAAAAGTTTTTGAAACCTATCCTAGAGGCCCACTCTATTTCCAACAGTCGCGTGTCCCAGTTGGAGCCAGCTTTCTAAGGAATCCCTAGTGGTCCCCACGCTAGCCCAATTATTAGAAAGTATCTAATTCTAGTTGAACTATAAAAGGAAAGTTACTATTTCTATTTGAAGTGAGACTTCTAATAGTGGTAATAGTAGACTTACTAATTTTAGTAGAAGTGAGACTTCTATTTTTAATTAGAAAGGAATTGGAAAGTTACTAATCATATTTGAAGTGAGACTTCTAATTATGATATAGTAAGTTACTAATTATTGTGGAAGTAAGACTTCTATTTTAACTAGCAATAGAAGAGAGTTGCTAATTGTTAGAGAAGTGAGACTTCTATTTCAATTAGAAAGAGGAAGTGACTTAATAGCTTTTAAGCTATAAATAGAGGATTGCAAGGCTTGGACGTCCCATGCAAAAATCCACCTAGGGATTCACGCCCAAGTCCCCTAGTGCAAGTGTTGCACAAGTTATTCCTCTCTTCCCTCTTCTAGTTCTCTTTCTAGTTCCTTCCTAGAGTTCCTAGTAGTTTTTCTCTTGGAGATCCCACCATCTTCTTGAGAAAAAGGAGAATCTAATACGGGTCATAGCGTGGAAGATCAAGAGGTCTTGGAGATCCCTATTTGATTAGTGAAAGCGTTTCATCATCAAAGAAAGACGCAACTCCTCCATTAGAGCACAACCGAGCTCCAAAGGTATAATCTACTTCCTTGCATGTTGTAGATTTATTTGTAGCTTATATGTTGCTGGTTCTATCTTCTAGATAGATTGCTTTACTGATCATGATGGTTGAGATTGAGGACATAGATCTTGGATTGGGTTTTATAGCCTTATGGATAGTTGATCCCTGCGTCAAGTGGGTCAAAAGTTTTTGAAACCTATCCTAGAGGCCCACCCTATTTCCAACAGTTCTATTTATAGACGATTAGGAAGATATCTTGGATGATATCCTGGCATGGGACTCGTGATTCGACTGGTAAGTCATGATCAGCCCACGTTGCAATTAATGCGGTCCAATCCAGCCCACTCTGCATTTAATGCCAGTCGGATCAGCCCACGTTGCATTAAATGCGCGTCACGTTGGGCCAGATCGTGTTGGGCGCCTTTGACGGTTGGGGTACCATCGGATCCGCCCTCGGGCCTCGCCCTGATGTGGCTTCAGCCGCTGGATGCCGCCTTATCAGGGATCTGGAGAAGATTGTGAACGGCTGGATGTCGCATCTGTCTCACTAGCTCGTGCCCCTATTCCTCCACGTGCCTGATGACGTGGGGGATGAGGGGTGCGCGTGGAGGCTCTTTCGTGCTTCGGCTTTCGTCCCGGCTCCTTCAGCCGAGGTGGAGCTCTCAGCCGAGATGGGCACACGGGTAGCCGAGCTCAGCGCTAGCGGCCCGGAGCTGCTTGACTTCGGCCGAGGCCTCTGCCCTGCTAGCCGAGGTGAGTCTGGTGCCACGTGGATGGCATGCGGATGGCACGTGAGAGTGCTTAGTCCCATCTGATGGTTGTGATTAGCTTGATCCTGTGTTCCGGAAATCTCCCCACAGAAGATCCTTGAGGAGATTTTTGGTTTGACATTGGGCTAAGGCAAGTGAATAAATTGATGGAATCATGCATTTGAATCTTGTTTATTTATAAGTTTTGATCCATTTTAAATGATTAGCTTAGCCATGAAAATTCTGATTTCCAACAGTTTCACAACATTGGGTTTATGTTCAGTCTGTCTATATGATTTTGTTGGCATTAGAATGAAAATCTCTGATTTTATTAAGGACTTCTCAATGTGAGATCTCAGCTCATATCTTTACATTTATCTTATGATAAATCTTTGATTTTTTTTTATTTTCATGCTGAATTCATAAATGGGATGAGGTGATTCAGTTTAGTTTTGATTGATTAATGGTTTTGCTATGAAATAATTCAGTTTTTAATGTTAAAGAATGATTGTATATGATGGAGGGAAGAAGGTTTCAAAAGAAATGCAAAAAGGAAGATGAAACAGTGCATTAGTGCACTTCTGACGGGCCAGCCAGAGAGCAGGCTCGCTCTAGCGAGCCCACCTGCTGGAAGGGTCCGTTTGAGCGGATCCAGGCCTGCTGGAGCGGGCCCAGTCACGGCTCAACTGGTTTTATGGGCCTGTTTTGATGGTTTTTATTGAACGAGCGGGCCTGGTCTCTGCCCATTCATTTTTATGGGCTGTTTTGATAATTTTTATTGAGTATTGGGCCCGATTTCTGCCCATTCATTTTTGTGGGCCTGTTTTGATGTTTTATTAAATGGTTGAGCCCAGCCACTATTTCATGTAATTTTTAAGGCTTGTTTTAAAAGGCTTGGGCCTGTTTTGGTGTTTTATTAAATGGTTGAGCCCAGCAACTGTTTCATGTAATTTTTGAGGCTTGTTTTACATAGCTTGGGCCTGTTTTGATGTTTTATTAAATGGTTAAGCCCCGCCACAGTTTCATATGAATTTTTGGGACTTGTTTTACATAGTTTGGGCTTGGTCTTTGCTCATTCATTTTTGTGGGCCTGTTTTGATGTTTTTATTTAAATGGTTGGGCCTGTTTTGCTGTCCTATTATTGGTATGGGCTGAATTCCCTCTTCTCACTAATGGATGAATTTATTAATCCAAAAACTTGCTTGGAAGAAATAAGGAGATAGTTGAAACACATTTGATGATTTTGAAGCTTGTTTGATATTCTTTCACTAATTATGGACCTGAAATGATTCTTGAACTGATTTCCATTGTTTTCGTGGATTCCTTGAGGATTAAACAATTCGAATATGTTGTGAGACTTCTAAATGAATATTGTGCATTTGAAATTTTAAATGTCCTAACTTCAGGGGCACCAATCCCATTTCTACTTCTTTGACATTTGAGTTTCAAATACACAAGGATCAATGGAAGTCTTTGACATAAGCTCGATAAGTATATTGTCTTGTTTTGTGCATTCATGGATTTACTATTCATGATATATTATGTACTCATGCTAGTTTTATTTTGTACTTCATTCATGGATTTTTGTATCGGTGAAATATATCTTAGTCATGTACTTGTTTTAAAGTTCAGTAAATTGTTTTAAATATTGTTTCTTTTAAACTTTGATTTTTGTATATATTTATGCCCAATTTATTCACCTGCCAGACCGTCGTGTCTGATATACTACTTTGGTGCTCTAGGTGGCAGGTTCTCGACTTGAGCTAGTTCGTGTGCAGAGGGCTGTTGAGCCATGAGTTTTGCAGGCTTGTTGTGTCAGCGATGTCATATAGACGTCGTGCTTGACTCCCGAGTTACGTTACACACTTGGGTAGCAATTGTCCTTAGCTTGTTATTTTTATAGGCTCTTGCTAGCCTTTTTTTTTCTTTGGGATTGTAATTAAGACACTTGTTAAATTGTAACTTGAATATGTTTGGGTAATGAATAGCCTGTTACTGTCAGCTCTATATATGTATTATCTTGGTTTGTTCCAGTTTGAGTTTGGACATTGCTATGACAGCTTTACGCTGATGGGTTAGGTGCAACGTGGAATCCGATGGCCACGGACTCCGGGTCGCAACACCAGGTAAGCTTCCCCAAAATATTCAGTTGTGTGGAATTTTGTAATCCTCACACACGCGGACCCTGGGGAAAGCAAAAATTTTCAATTAACTCCAAGTTCACGCTCCCCGAGATCGGATCGCTGCAGGGTCTCGGTTTTGGGGGCGTGACAGAGACCTTAAAAGTTTAGAAGTAGTTGTTTTCATTTGGGGACCAAATGAGTTTTAGGAGTGAGGAATGTGAGGACCCGTCCCAAGACATACCTAGTGGGACCCAATTTGACCCAGTCAACCATATGTTATCCTATTTAATAGGTGGTTAGCATGAGTAGTTAGTAATTTCCATTAATTTGGCCTAGTTTATAAGGTTAGGACCCTTGTGAGATTAATAGTGGCCCCCTAGATTTAATTAGCCAATTAGATGCCTTAGTTGTAATCCTAATTCTAGATGGGTTTTCCTTAGAGAGTTGTGCATTTAACTTTAGAATGACCCAATTACCCTTGGCCTAACTCATTAACTTATTAATTATATGAGGGCACTCTAGTCTTTCCTACCACTACACCATTTCAGGACATACCTAACGGTTTAAAACCGTTACTAAAAAAATTTGTAATGGTTTTTTTGGGTAACAGTTTGGGCGTTTCTAATCTGTTGTAAACATTCCTAACGGTTATAAACCGTTACAAACATATTAATTGTAACGCTTTATTTCCGTTACTGAAATTAGTTCCTAACGGTTTTAATACTCATTTGTGTTAATAATTTTTAATAAAACAGTAACAGTTTCGCAAGTTTTGTAACGGTATTTTACACTTAAATATTTGTAACGGTTTTGTAAACTCTGTAACGGTTTTTCGTGCCAAATTTGTGTTACTGATTCATAACATTCCTAACGGTTGTGAAATCTTTTGTAACGTTTTTAAGTGTTGCTATTCGCACAAATTAGTAACGGTTTATAACCGTTACAAAATTGTTTCATATGTAAAAAAAAATTATCCAAAAACCACCCCAGAATACCAAACATGCTGCATATATAAAAATGCCCTCTTACACAGTTCAAACATTAACAAGACAGGACACTCATTTTCCAAAATCTTCTTTGGAAAACACCCAGGCTTAATGAATCTTGTTTTCCACATTTGTTTCACATTCCTACAAAAATACTAGTGTGAGCATTTCTGAAGATGAGGAAACATTCAATTCTAGCTACAGCTTTAGTATCCATTTCTCATCCCAGCAAGTGTGCAAAGAAGAGGGCCAAAAGGTACTACAGAGTCTTTAGTTAATCTAGGAATAAAAAGGCCAAACAAATAAAACAGATTGCCAAACTGAACCCGACTTGGATTGGCATCTATAAACCTTGTATGCACTCCCACCTATTAAAAACAGAATCCCTGAAAATTACTAAGCTCGTATTACTTTATAAATTCTTCTATATCTTATGATACTCTTGAAAAGAGCCATGTATAGCATTGGATAGGAGTGTCTACTGATTGGAAAAAGAGCCATGTATCTTTTTATGATGAACACCACTAATATTAACAGATGTAGGGAAGGGACAAGGACAATATAGCAAATTAAGGCATAAAAGACTGGATGATATTTGTTTGACCAAGGTGATCTACAAATGAAAATAGGCCAACACAAAACCACAAAAATAGATAAAGAGTACCTGTACAAAAACAGTCCCTTGTTCATAGGCTACTCTATTTATAGTTCGTTGTGTTCTTTCACGACAGGCATCACAAGTGAATTGTACAAGCAGACTTCTCCTAGGAATCTTTATATCAAAAGTTGCTTCCTGTATAGATATAATAAATCAATAATAAGTAATAATTCTTTAAGGCATAACCCAGTGACAAAAAGAAATATAACATCATTACTATTGTTCCCTACTATCAACTAGATGTGCATTACTCAATGTGAAAGCATGAGTTTCAGACTGTCAGTTCATTACCATGAATGTAAGCAAACACAATGTTCAAAGAGAATAAAATAGAATCAATGGTCAGAAGAACAATAGAAAGACAACCATTTCAAAATCAATTTTCAACACATTGGGTTTAAGCATTGTTGCCAACCATTTATCACTCAATGGTAACTCTTCAGCTCCCAACTACCTTGTTTTAATTCAATAGTCTCCAACTTGATCAAGCAACCAAGATTAAAAACCATTTTGAATAAGCTGTTGATAAAGTAGGAAGATTATGAAACCAAAATCATGAGCAGAGAATGACATGCGCGACACGAGGAAGAACGAAAAAAAAATAGAAAACACAACAAAACAAAGACCATCTAACAAAACTTACTAATAACAGTTCAGTTATATGTATAAGCCCACGGCAGGAAGAGAGACAAACTCATCATCTAATAGGGACTTTAACATTGAAGGAAAACAAATCCATGAAAATGCAAAGAGAGAAGTGGAAGACACTTTAAGTGGAAGACAAATAATACATGTTCGTGACCATCATGCTTGCCGAGAAGCAGATTGAGACAACTAAAAAAAATCCGTGGAAAGCTTTACTGCTCAGAAATCCCCAAATGATTCCACCACCCTGGTACTCCTAACAGCCATTCAGAAATCTTACCTGATCTTAGTTTTCATACATTGCATTTAAAAGATGATCTAACCTGATCGAATCTAGAATTCTTACACCAGAAAACCAGCCCAGATTCTGAATCTCAATCCATTTTCAACAGTCATGAACAAGATTTCAGAAGTTTCAGACACAATTCATATGATTCTATCAGTTTCCAATAAAATAAACCACTCTTGGAACAAAAGATTTCACCTTTTCCACCAAATGCTGGCTAAAAAATCAGAATCATATCATCTGAAGAACTCATTGCAAGTCAAGACATCCATTAAACTTGAAAAAGAAAACATGAGAACTACACAGCTCAAATGGGACTTATGATTAGAAGGGTATGATATGATTTCTACTCCCTCTCTTCGTTCAGAACACGAACTGCATCCATTCTATCATGCATGCTGTTAAGTCGATGTTTAAGATTACCTGGTGTGTATGGCAGTTGAAGCTTTTTTGCAATATGCTGAAGCAACTTCCAATCGTGTGACCCTACAGAATTCAAAGTGAGACCCTGAAGAGAGTGGACTTAAGAACCTGCACAGGTACAAATACTCAAAATTATAAGCAATTGATGAACATCATCACTAAAGATGCTAGTGAATTCACATTGATTTAAATTAATAGAAAGAACAAACTTGAAAGCTATTTGGAGATTGTGGAGACTTAAGTTTCCTCCTCCCATCTGGGGTACAAGAGAATTGGGGAACCAAGGAGAATGGCCTCAGCTGCATCAAAAGTCCCCTAAAGAATAGTAGATTCACAGAATATTCATCTGATAATTAAGGGATGGTTGTGATGGAAAAAAAGTAAAAAACTCAAGGATAAAAGCTTCTAAGAGAGGAATATTTGAAAAACTATGTACTGAATAAAAAGCCCAATTGTTTTATAATGATTGATCTTCAAAATCAGTACATGGGTGATGTGTAAACACCTGAACTTGTCAGTGTGAAGCAAGCTTCTATCATTAGCAGATGGATTGAATCTAGAAGTGGCAATGTGATTGGGTGCATCATTGTGGCTTCCATGAAGCAATTGTAAATTAGTTGGGCACACTTGCTTTCTTTTTGTAATTGCAGCAAACAAAACTTGCAAAAGAAAACAACAGATGGAAAAGAAAACGATCAGACATTAGCCCCTATTACAGAAGCTAATTATATGAATGATGTAGACCAGCACTTCATTGAGCTCAATCTTTTATAAGACCATGAACCAGTAGCTATCTCATATCAACAGAGCTTATCCAGAATTACTAAAATTTATTATTTCATTTAGAAAAAAATTAACCCTGAGAAGCATTCCTAATCAATATAAACATGTTTCTAAAATAAAACCACTATCAGCACAACCATACTTCAAAAGAAAGCTAATCTCTAGTGGCATAAACAGTTCAAAATACTACTTTCTCATCAAACTTAATGAAGTGAAAAGCCATCTAACTTTTGAGGGTAAGGAGAAAAGATATCACAGTTGTACAGTCCATATGCATCAAGATGTGTTTGGTGCCTGGATCACAGTTGTACAGTCCATATGCATATTGGCTTTGGAAAGCCACCAAGTACTTATCATTACTTTGGAAAGCCACCAAGTAAATAACCATAACTAATCTAATAATAATATAAATGTCAAGCACAAACCTCATTTCCAGCATTGCATTACAAGATTTTTTTTATCTGTCAAATTTGGTGCACTCACTCCACAAAAGATGATACATTATTATAGATTCAACTGATACCGTTATGACACTAACCATTTCGATCATTAGACCTTGACAAAGACCGTCCAAAACCTAAAATCACATATGTCCAACTGATTACGTTATGTGGGAAAAAAAAGAGTCAGCCAAAACTGAATCAATAATCGAAGGTCAGGATCCTTCAATTGGTATGAGCATATAAAAAACAGAACCAATGGGAATTCCATGACTGACTTTGCACGACTTGGCAACACCTTCTAGTAAACATTGGAACCCAATAAAATAAAAATGATTCACTGATAATCTGATATAAGAAAATATGAAAGGTGTGACATATTAAGGACCAAACTGCTAGATAATGTTTACTCTGGTAGGAGAACAAAAACGTGCACTAAATACTAATGGCATTGGTGTCAACACAATTCATCCACCCCACTGGTTGTTGACCCTTTGGTGGGTTATCTAGAGGGCCAGGAACCATTTTATTATGTTCAAAGGAGTAATGTGAACCTTCTTGAAATCATTTTAGATGCTAAAAATATGATGTTTATCCCCAAAGCTCCAATTTCAGAATGTATTGGGCAAAAGCCTGGTCTGGATCCATGCTATCAATCCATGGGAAGCACAAAGGGGCACTGTATTTCCCACACTGGGTAGGCCCAGGGCGAAATCTCTGACCTGTGGTCTAGGCCAAGGCTTATGCCAATAACTAAATGAGATGGGGGCTTGGGCAAGAATATATTGCAAATAGGTTTGTTCTGGGTAGAGAGACCTGTGAGCTGGGAGAGGCCTAGACCAAAACCTAAATGGTGGAAATCTTTTATTTTTATGAAAAAATAAATGAACATTGTGATTAGTCTAATTAAGAGGCTCCAAAGGGATGACTAGTAAAGTAAAATAAGTCTATTCTCAGATCAAACCTCAAAATCATTGGACACTTAGGATTAGTGAATCTTCACAAATTTCTTGGGCTAAGACTCATCGAGATGACCCACCAAATAATCAGCACAAATAGCATCCTGCACAGCCCACCCACCTGCACAGCCCACCTGCTGCACACTTGCACACCCACCTGCACAGCCCACATGCTGCCCACCTGATACAGCAAAAAAAAAAAAAAAACATTAAAACATGGGCCAGCAAATAAGTTATACATTGTTGAAGTACACAATGACCAAGAAAAGAATACTATTTAGCCTTTTGGTAAATAATTAGATTGTTCCCATAAAACAAAAAACCAAAATCTCAAAAATGTGTACTGTATAACATGCACTAATGCAGATAAGGAGACTGACCACCACCAATTATGAACGATCTATTCAAATGCACACCTGCACACCCACCTGCACAGCCCACATGCTGCCCACCTGATACAGCAAAACAAAGAAAAAAATCATTAAAACAGGGGTCATATATATAGTCATTGCTTCTTCAAATTTGCAATAGCATTACCTTCTTAAAGGCGGTCGTCCCAATAGCATTATGTGGTTTGTAGAACTGTCCAAGGCACCACCATCCTCCCTCCTCCCTCCTCCTTTAAAGGCGGTCGTCCCAATAGCACTCACTCTGCACCAGCTGCACACACCCTGCACCACCACCTGCACCACCCACCTGCACTCACCTCTACACCAGCTGCACACACTGCACTCACCACCTGTACTCACCTCTACACCAGCTGCACACACTCTGCACAGCCCACCCACCTGCACTCACTCTGCACCAGCTGCACACACCCTGCACCACCACCTACACACACCCTGCACCACCCACCTGCACTCACATCTACACCAGCTGCACACACCCTGCACTCACCACCTGCACTCACCTCTACACCAGCTGCACACACCCTGCACTCACCACCCACCTACCCACCACTCTGCCATGTATGAGACTGTCTGCCATGATAGCCCACCTGCTGCACCATACATAAGAGTTCCTTCTTACCATGGCTGCTAGAGGAGAACCATACATGCACATGCTAAGTCCTGCACATATGAACCCAATCACATCAATGCGCAATTTGCCATGGATCGCCAACCGCTTAACCAGAATCAATCCTCCAAGAAACCCCACATCCAACATCGTGACCAGTGCGGCAACAAGAATGGCTCCAGGTTTGGTAAAGCCATAGTAAGTCCACAGGGATGAACTCAGCAATATGCAAACATAGGGTAGGCCTTCAAACTCCTCTGTAGATCTGTTTTTTACCACCCTCCAGAATGTCCCTCTGGAATCACAATCAAACCATGACAATGAGTTTACTAAATACCATCCTAATCCTGAGCCTATAGCAACAATCAGTATTCTAAATATTACCATGTTCATGATCATATAATGATCATATCCAAAACCTTAAAACATCATTAATACAAGAACTATCACAAGTTTTATCTTATTCCTCTTAATCAAACATACCCCACAAGGTGACTCAAAACCTTATAGAAGGATAGCTAAGCTTAGAAACAGTGGAAGGAGTAAGAGCACCATACAAGCTAATAGTCTTTTCACATCCCAATAATTTTTTTTTTACTGTTAGGCATACTTCTGTCATTAACAACTTCAAGATCCAGAGAAGGTGTTATGATGGGCTTCACGGGATGCCCAAAATAGCCAAAAAGGTCAAGGCTACCAGTAGATAAACAATACCTGTACATTTGTAACCAATGACTATTGGTTTGGGCTAAAAAAGGAAAACAGGTTACCGAATAACAAGATTTCCAATATAACTGACCATCTATCCTACCAAAATATTTAAACTTGTGTTCTGGTATTAATCCACACAACCAAAAGCATGAATAAGAGAATAACATGAGTCAGCTGGCACCCACCATGCAGATCACTGAACCAAAATTAAGATGGCCCTGCATGCATGTTGGAAAAGAACTACTGGCAAGTCTTTTCAAGCCATCAATTGTTTTAAAAAATATGGAGCACCCGATCAAGATGGCCTCAAGAATACAGTCCTAATATAGCAGCAGAAAGAATTTACAGGGTAAACCAATCAAGGGAGAAGGTCCCCATTTGAATTTTGTTTCATCAGACCCAGTTGATTTTTGCAGGGAGATCTATCAGAAGTCCAACATAATTAATAGAAACTTTCTAGTGATAAATTGTGCAAATGCAGCCCTTATACATGGTGACTTTAACTTTGATACCCTTATACAGGGTGACTTTAACTTTGATAAGACTGCAAGTGTCAGTGGGATGCACTTCCAAGTATTCCTCCCTTCCCAAACAGCACATTAACTGTGATAGCTGAAAAATTAAGATCCACCACATTTAAAGCGACAATGAGCAGTGTGAAAGCCATGATTCTAAGGTTTGGAGAGCATAGGATTTGCAATATAATAAAACACACTTACACAATGATATGAACAACTAAGAGGATTGTAATTGGAAAAAAAGGACAAAAATACCATTGCTACTACAAATCATAGCTGCTAGGCAAAACAACAGATCCAAGAGCAAAAGCAAGAAACAAATGCATGAAATAGTTCACTGATGTATACAAATTTGGGATGAGCAAATGCATGTGATACAGGCTCATTTTGGTAATCTTTATTTATCAAATGAAGACATTGCAACTTTGCAAGTCATTTTCGTGTTGTAGGCATCCCTGTCTCTATATCCATATCTAAAGCTCGTCACATTTATGTAGCTAATTGCCAATCTAACACAACATTTTTGTTCTTAAAAAAGTTTAATAAAGTAAGATTATACGAACACATAGTAGAATTAAGATCTTCAAAACTACTAGCACCACTCACTCTTTGCCCATTAGAAAGAAAGGAGATCAGCATCCTTCACCAGTCACTCTTTGCCCATTTGATAAAACTCCCTTTCCTAATAAATTCCAAACAATTTGGTTTACCAACACTTTAAAGCATCAGTTAAAGCACCACCTTCAGCAACAAAGGAGAGACAGGTTAAAAACACGGGCTTGCTCCCTTGATGACATTAAAACTCCATGCTGGCCAGTGTAGCTGAATTAACAAAAGAACCATAATTCCTAAAAGAATTTTATATAGTATCAATTATTTTCATTCTTACATTCAAAAAAAAAATATGTGATGCAATATAGTATCATAACCACAAAATTGAGTTTGTATGATGCTTGTTTCACAGGTTCTGCTCTCCTATTGCTGTTTAATGATCTTTTAACAACTTCAATATCTACCAATCTAATATAGTTGAGCCAACAAGATAGATGAAATAAGAGACTCCATACAAGCCATTTACTCGGAAGGTGCCCCAAAACAAGGGATGCTGCACCGGCATAGATTCATGTACAAATATTATGTGCCCCACAGCATAATCTTCAGCTCGCATGTATACTCAGCTATAAAATTACCAATAGGAGCCTAAGTCTTATAAAAGAAGCCATCCAACAATATTATTCTGAATTCACAGGATAGCCTTATCATCTGGATCATAGAAACAATGTCATCCAAGAATAGACATTTTCACATGTAAGACGTACAGCACTATCTTTGATTTTTTTTTTCTGCAATCTTTATTTTTTTTTCTTTCTAAGTGAAGAAGCTCATAAACGCCTCACTCTGTCATCCATGTCAATAATGGTATTTTCAAGTTCAACAATCAAGACAAAACAAACACAATCAAAACCAGATCTTTATCACCAATAAGAAAACATTGAAACAATAAAAAAAATAAGATCATAAAAAATAATAGAAACCCAGCAAAACACAAACAACAAAACTACAGACCCTAATTGAAGGAAAAAAGAAATGCAGAATCAAACACAACCATCAAAACCCATATCGAGATCTTCAATACAAATGACAACAGGCATACAAACAAATGAATGCAAACCCAGAACAGAAATAGGTTCAAATCAAACCAGCAAAACCCAGATGCCAAAACCAGAAACCCTAATTGAAGTAAAAAAAAGAATGCAGAATCACTGAAACCAGAACAAACCCTTTAAAACCTAGATCCAGATCTTAAAACAAATGAAAACAAAGAAGAAGAGAGAGAGAAAGGAAGAGAGAGGGAGACAGACCTATTTGGATTTTGGGGATGGCAGGGTAGAGACGGTGAGACGAAGGCGCTGGCTGCTGCCGCTTCAAGGAAGATGGAGATCGCGATGAAGGTAGCGAGTGATGGCGTCGTCGCCACTTCGCTTCTGAGAGAGAGAAAGAGGAAAGGGAGAAAGATGGAGGACGAGGAGCTATTGCAGACGAAGAGATGGATGGAGAAATGGATGCTATGTTTGTTGCAGACGTCTATGTTCTCAAGGTTTCTCTCTACTTCTTTCTTTCTAGAGCCCAAAACCCTAATCCCTTTGCCTTTTTTTCTCTTTGGAATAGCTGGAACTTTTAGTGAGATGAAGATGGGAGAGAGCGAGAGAGGGTTGGGGATGGAGTGAGCAGGGAGACGAAGAAAGGGAAGAGCGAGGGCGATTAGGGATATTAAATCAGCAGGGGAGAGGGAGACGAACAGGGGAGGAAGAAGAGAAGAGAGGGAGAGAGAGAACCGAGTAAGATGAGAGGACGACGATGGAGAAGAGAGGAGAGGAGAGGAGGGAAAGAAAGAAATGAGTAGGGATAAGAGGGAAACGAGGGAGGGCAGAGTGCGGGAGAGCAAAAAAAAAATGGTGGGAAGGAAAAATAAACGGGATTTTTATGCGCCAGTAAGTAAAATGTTAAGTGATGTAAGGGTTACTAACGGTTACTGGTGGAACAAAAACTAAACATACCGTTACAAAATAATTATTAAATTAAGTAAAATTAATGTAACACTTTAAAATCAATATTAACTCCCATAAAACGTTAGAAAATTAGTTACACTTAAAAACCGTTACTTACCAAAAACCTTGAGCGTTACTAATATCCTATTTTGGTGTAGTGCTACCCACCTTTTTCGAAATTCCTATACCTTAAATGACCTTAGCCTCCTTTATTCTCTACCAAGTAAACATGGGCACTTTTGTCATGATAATTAGCCTACCTTTATTGCCATTAGGCTCCATTATTCACAACCACTCATTTGAGGATACTTTAGTCATTATATGAGAATACCTATACTATCCTAGTCCTTATCCTTTATTTCTATTAGCCACCAAGGGCCATTTAGTCATTCTATCTTAACATTCCCTAAATACCCTTATCCTTATCCTAAACTTACACTAGCAAGAGAGGGCACCTTGGACATTCTCCATCCCACCATTTCCTATAAAAGAAACCTACTACAACCATCTCAAACATTTCCTACACTCTTTTCCTCTCATTTCACTACAATTCTCTCCTAGATCTCTCTCCCCTCTCCCAAGCTAAGGTAATCTCTTTCCCCATTTTCAATTTCCTTGTAAAATAGTCATTTATCTTAGATTTCACTTCCTTATGCATTTCTCTCTTTGGGTATGGGTGTAGAGATTGTGGATCCAGCTGTGGGAGTGATCTTAGAGCATTTGTAGTGGAGCCCAAGCTATTTGAGGAGCTTTCTTCCTAATTAGGCAAGTAGACATGCTTAGATTATTTAATTAAATTGATTAACATGCTTAGATTGGTAATTACTGTCTTTTATGTATGTTTGGCATGATTCTATATTTGGATGGTTGATTGGATGATAAGATGTATATAATTGTTAGCCTAAGCTCTTTTTATGTGTATTTGGCCATTGATGGATGAGAATCCCCCATTTGGAAGATCAATGGTCCACTTGTGATGAGATCATGATATAGGAGATGTGTTTGATGTTTGGAAGTGTTTGGTGAAGATTGGAATGAAAAGGGAGAAATCCAGGGATTACGGTACTTGCAACAGCATTCAGCTAGGCAGGCCGAGCTCCGCTAGGCAAGTTGGCCGAGCTCAGGTGTTGGCCGAGCTCAGCTAGGCAGGCAGGCCGAGCTCAATGCCTGGTTGGCTGAGCTCAGAACAGTTTGGCCGAGCTCAGTGCCTGGTTGGCCAAGCTCAGAATAGTTTGGCCGAGCTCAATGCCTGGTTGGTTGAGCTCATAACAGTTTGGCCGACCTCAGTGCCTGGTTGGCCGAGCTCAGAACAGTTTGGCCGAGCTCAGTGCCTGGTTGGCCGATCTCAGAGCAGGATGACCGAGCTCAGTGCCTGGTTGGCCGAGCTCAGAGCAGGATGACGGAGCTCAGTGCCTGGTTGGCCGAGCTCAGAACAGTTTGGCCGAGCTCAGTGTCTGGTTGGCCAAGCTCAGAGCAGGTTAGTCGAGCTCCGTGCCTGGTTGGCCGAGCTCAGAGTAAGTTGGCCGAGCTCAGTGTATACATTGACCTTTCCCAGATTTGGTCCCTTTTTTGATTTGATCATATGTGGGCCCCGTTGACCTTCCATTTTGTAAGATCCCGACCCCAATCCTTTTGTTTAGCATTGTTTTAATCGTGGTTTGGCTTTTTAAGAGAGATTTGATTTAGTTTGACCTTGTTTTCGAATTTGATTGGATTTTTCCATAGCCTTGAAGACCGTTGACTTTAGTTTGACCCGGTCAATATGATTTGTATTTTTATGAGAAATTACTTTTCATTTCTAAAAATTCTGGATTTGACGTATTTTGACTCATTTGATGAAGTTTAACAACTTTCATGTTTTGATCATTTTGATTTGATACTCAGAAATCACGTTTTTCGAGGAAAATGGGCAAAAATGACATTTTCACTAAATCTGTCCATGAATTTCGAAAATTTCAGAAATTGGGGAAAGTATACTTTTTGGAAAGTAGATATTTCGCCGATCGTTTTTGTCTTCTTCGTCGTTTTCGTTCGGGGCCCGCAAATGCCATTTTCAGCCTTGTGAAGAATGGGACCCACAAAACCCATCTCTTAAGAAGAGGAACTCTCTTCCTCTTCCTTCATTTCCTTCTTGCACGGTTTTGAGCAAGGGTTTTTCCCTCTCCTCCCTCACTCTCTCTCTCATCTGAAACTCTCATTTGGTGGAGTCCTCTTGGAAGATTGATCTCCCCAAGTTCTTCCTCATCTCTCAAGCTTTCCAAAGACCCTATTTTCAAGATTTTTGGGCTAGAGCAAGGCTCTCATCTAAGCTCTTCTTCCTTGTTTGGATTTCTCAAGGTTTGCAATGGCTTTCTAAACTTTAGACCTTTGTTCTCCTTTTCATTTAGAGTGTTTTCATCACTCATGCAATGGGTTGTCATGGAGATTTGCAATGATTGGTTTTCTAGGGTTTCTTTTGAGCCATTTTGGGGGTTTTATGATTTTGGAGCTTGAGGCCATTAGAAGACTTTCATGGAGTGTTTTTGCATCTTCTCTTGACCAAGGCAAGTGGATTTTCAATTAATATGATGTTTTCATGTTCTTGTTGAGTTTCATGGCTTTTTGCTCATCATGCTCTAATTCTTTATGATTTATGGATTTGCTTTGAATGAAGGAATCAATGTTATGTGGATTTGCATTTATGTTATGGTTTACCATGTATTAGAAGCTTGTCTTTGTCTTGGTCATTTAGAAAATTTGATCTCTTTGTGTTAAGTGTTTGGGTTCAAAAGAAAGGGAGAAAACTTTGCTTTCAAAAGTGTTGTGTTTGGGCCAATTAGAATGATTTATGGATGGGATTTGAAGAGTTTGGAAGGCCAAAGGAGGGCCCAAATGATCTTGGAATTTTGTAGGAAAGGAGGGAAGAAAGAAAAATCAGAAAAGAAGAAGAAAGAGTGCATTTCTGCACTCAGCCGGACTGGGACAGAGCCCAGTCCGCTCGAGCGACCCAGTGGGCCGCTCGAGCGGACCAGGTTCTGTCTGGGCTTCGCTCGAGCAGACCCTGGGTCGCTCGAGCGAGCCCAGACCTGTCCTGGGTCCGTTTATGGAATCAATTTTGGGCCTGTTTCTTTTGGGGTTTCTTTGGGCTTCCTTGGGCCTGATTCAAGTCAGTTTTTGAGCCATTATAAGACCTGATGTTGGGCCATTTCAGGGCCTGACATTGGTCTGTTTTAAAGATTGTTTTGTGGGCCTGTTCAGGTTAGTTTTGGGCTGCGTTAAAAATCTATTTTGTGGGCCTGGTTCAGGTCAGTCTTGGGCTGTCTTTAAAGTTGGTTTTGTGGGCCAATAAATGTTTAGTTTTGGGGCTGTTTTAGAGTATGTTTGTGGGCCATTTAAGTTTGGTTTTGGGGCTGTTTTGAAATCTGTTGGCGGACCTGTTTCATGGTCAGTTTTGGGTTGCTTCATAACTCAATTTCGTGGGCCATTAAAGGTTTGGTTTGGGCTTGTTTTAAAAACTTGTTCCTTGGACCATTCAAGGATTTGTTTTGGACCATTTTAAAACTTGTTCTGTGGGCTTGGTTAAGGTTGGTTTTAGATTGTTATTAAGGATTATTTTGGACTCGGATTTAAGGCCAGCTATGGGCCTGTTTTAAAGAGATTTTGGACTACTTGTATTACTTGGAAATTTGTGAAATGGGAATGATGTGAGAACGAGTGTATGTGAAATTACCCGGGAACCGTTCGAGTCTTAATGCGCACTTTATCATTTAAATATTATGGATTTTCATTGGCATCAAACGCACTTTTTATTAATCAATGTTTAAAGGTTAAATGTGCATTGAGATGGTTCCTTGGTAAGTCATTAAGTCATTCTCCACTATCCATTCCATTTCAAGTCAGAATAGGTATTTGTATTTGTATTTGCATCTGTTTTCTTTGGTGAACTAATTCAAATAGCATCGATGATTTGTTATAAAATCATGTGGCTTTCCACGTTCGAAAGGATTGACCGTATGATTTTATACAAATCACCTTGATGCGTATTTGAACGGTTTATCATAGATATTCGTGTGTTTTTCTCCGATTCGATTTGAAAAGAGATTGAATTATGTTTATCACATTCGGGATTTCTTCGATGAGATTATTGTTTTGATAAGACTCGTATTTGAAAATAAAACCTCGAGGCAAGACGGGGCCAGAGCTATGTGGTGTGAGCCCATGAGCCAAAGAGGCTATGATTCCGAAAACAAAACCCCGAGGCAAGACGGGGCCAGAGCTATGTGGTGCGACCCCTGAGCCAAAGGGATTAGTATTATGTTAGATTTGTATCCGTTCGAGTTTGAAAACTAAAGGCACCACTAGGCTTAGGTCACCTTGTCGGGCTGATCACCCGGCTTGGGATCTTTACTTTGTCCGCCAGCTGCAGCTTGGATTCTGTCTGTACCGACCATGGCAACGGTAATTATCTGCCGGTCCCATTTGTATGGCTACGGTTCTGATACTTTTGATCTGCCGGTCCCATTTGTATGGCTACGGTTCCGATCCCATTTTTAGTACCACGTTCAGTGGCTACGCTCTGTTTGCTCTTATTACTTCGGTGATAGGAGGATTTAGCTATTTGTGGTCGCCTAGGTTTTATCTGCATATTACTTTAGTTTATGATTCTTGTTGGTTATATTTTGTTTATGCTTCGATTTGGTTAATGTTTACGATGTCGATCATTTATCATATTGTCGCTATTATTCAGGATTTGAAATGTATTTCCGACGATTAAATGTTTTATGCAGACTTTTAATCTTTCGAGATATTCGTACATCTGATATTGTTCTTTTACTTGTTTTGACATTTATGTTCGGTCTTTCGATCGTTTAGCACGCTTTATTGTCATTATTGTTTAGCCTATTTATTCAGTTTTACGAGGATTTCGCCTGGTTTTATGTATGTTCTTTCATTCATATTATTTGTTTATTTGCTTGCCAGACCGTCGTGTCTGACCCTTTTTGTTTGGTGCCAGTTTTTCTTCTTTTCTGTTTGTAGGTGTTTGATCAGAGGAGGCGGTGGGACCGCCGGTCTGACGTGAGAGGCTGCCCGTTGATATCATCTAGATGTCAAGTTTGGCACCAGAGTTCGTATTGAAATGTTGGGGTAGTATTTCTGTTTAGTTGGATATTTTTGTATGGCTTTATCAGCCTTTTCTTTTGGGTTTGTAATTAAGACATCTGTTAATTGTAACTTGAATATGTGGGAAATAATAGATTTGTTACTACCAGCTCAGTGTGTTGTGATTGATGGCTTTGTGATATTGGTTGTGTGCGACACGGAACCCGATGGCCACGGATTCCGGGTCGTAACACCATGTTTAGCTTCCGCGAAAAATATACTCTGATTGTGATGAGATTTGTTTATCCTCATTCACGCGGATCTTGGGAACTATAACAAAAAGTTTCAAATTATCCCAAAATTTCGCACCCCGAGATCGGTTCGCTGCAGGACCCGGTTTCGGGGCGTGACACATTTGGACTATTTAAGATACGCTAAATATGAGTCAAGGGCCGGGCTTAACCTTGACCCGTGTAGCCATCTAAGTAGGATCTTGGGTTGTAAAACGAAACCTGATTCAAGGGTTATGGATGTCTTATGATGCTAAATACCTACAGGAGCACCAAGGATACTTAATAAGCATCTGGGACTCCGTGATCACTATCTTAAGTGAAGTGGTACCCTGGACCTGAATAGAGTGGCAGCGGTCATTGATGGATTTATGATATGTGGTATCTATGTTGATGAAACGGACACTAAGGCTGGCTGGTAGATCGGAACCTTAGATGTAGGCCTTGAGAGGTACTATAAATCAGGGCATTGCACTTAGGGTCTTATCCATGATCACGGTCCATATTGGATGAGATGTTAGGACATGGCACTTGAAGTCCTGACCGGTAATATTAGAAACTTAACGGTAGATACGGATAGATGGACTGTATATTGAGATAATACTAATTAAGCGTATAGAGAAGTGGAGTTTACAAGGATATGCATTATTAACTGTTGGGAACCACAAGGATGGATTAGCTATACCCGAACTCCGTGCCTCGTACCCTTAACTACTATCATCTCATATTAAGGATAATAAGGCTATCCAGTTTGGAGTACCCCCACCTAGTGAGCTGTAGATTTGTGGTCGTATGATTGGTCTGCTGAGGGTTATGATGCTGGCATGGACATTGATATTGATTGGTCTGCCGACGGTTATGATGCCGGCATGGACATTGATATTGATTAGTCTGCCGAGGGTTATGATGCCGGCATGGACATTGATATTGTGATGTGATTGACACAGTAGGTACCAGGTGTGGGTGGGGTACTGAGACCGCCAGCGCTCGGACCGGGTGTATGGATGGACGGTGATATTGATCTAGCACGTAAGTCCAATGACTGGGACTTAGCTATGGCTATGGATATTGTTGGTTGAGATAGCATGTAAGACCAATGGCTGGGACTTGGCTGTGGCTATGGACATTGATGGATTCTTGTACACTCTTATTCGATGTGACAGCAGTGGTGGGTGGCTATGACCCCCATGGTTGGTGTCCATCGACAGTTGTTGGGACGACGACAACGGGCTGGTTCTGACCCCCCACGTCCTTTGTACTTCAACTGTGGATGTACCTTGGTGTGCTTCTATGTATGTATATTAGATGTATGAATATTATATATTATGGATATCATTGTTTATTGTCTTTAACTGCCGCCGTTGATACGGTTGGATCTGGATGCGATGGTTACGACTATGGTAATGTTACTTCCTCTATTTACTTCTGCTACTGATGACTCTGATGTGCTTGTATGGTTTATTTGATGTCTTGATGATGATGGCTTCTCTTATCTACTTGTTATGTTGTATCAAACATCTGTTATATCAATATCTCGATTATCGTTCATGCACTATACTCTACACTGTTTTCTATTGCACTCTGATATTCTATATTATTATCGAGATACTAATCATGCAGGTACAGCTGGGATCAGGTATGGTCTTCTTCCCTATCTAATGATATAATATATTGCCATCTAAACATGCCTATTTGCCTGGCTCATCGAGCCTGAACCAATCCTTGGTGTTTTCAAGTATCTTCTCTTCCGCTTTCTTGATTGATAGAATTGCTTGGCGGTTGATCCGTTGCCGCAGGGTTCAGAGAATGATGCAGTTGGTGCATCGTGAGCCGTCTATCATATAGATCTCTATTCTTTCCTTTTCTTGTAGCTGGCCGTGTTGGCCTAGGACTGAATAGTTAGTTTAAACACGGAAAGTACCTTGTAATCCCTTCAAGTGAAATAAAATTTTAGGACTTGCCCATTTACCTGCTCATATGAGATTCATACTTGATTATGTTTTGGATTTCCGCATCTCTTGGGTACTTTCTCGTAGCGCCCCGAGATTCGAGGCGCCCGGACTTTGGGGCGTTACATTAAGTATTGACCTGGGCATGACAGGCAGTTCGCTCAAGCGGACTGGGAAGTTCGCTCGAGCGAACTGCTCTATGTTTGGGGTTCGCTTGAGCAGACCTGCTCAGATCAAGTTGGCTCGAGCGATCAGAAGGTTGGCTTGAGCCAACAAGGTTCTGTGATGGGCTCGCTTGAGCGATGTGTCAAGGTCGCTTGAGCGAACTGTCCAAAAACCTGTTTTCCATGTACAGTTCGGCTCTTTTTCTTCTCCTCCTTTCATACACTTTTGAGCACCCATTAATCATACATTTGAGGGTCTCTAAAACTTCAATAAAACCTCTATTCAATCCATCATTCAAACCTCCAACAACCACTCCATCAAAACATTAACTTCTCAATCACTTCCACTTCATTCAATGCAAGGCGAGCTCCATTAATGAAAATTCATAAATGATCATAGTGGATCTTTTAACAAGACAATAAAGCATATATTTTCAAGAAAACAATTAATAGAAATTAACCTATCAATATGCATATTTCCAGAACCATTAAGACTTATAAAGACAAAATAGGTGAACGCAATTAATAAGAGTTCTCATTTTATAAGCAAGAGATCATGAAATCAACCCATTCATCCACTTGCATGGGGTCCAATGCTAACAAATCAAGCCACTAATCACCTCTCCAAGCTAAAACACTAAATCTACACAAAAACCCCCAAGTACAACCCTAAATATAAAAAAACCAAATCAAAAGAGAGAAAACTTCCAATAAAGAAAATGGAGAGTCTTAAGGGCTAAACAAATGTAAATCTAGGAGATGGAAGCAAAAGCTTACTTGCAAAGTCTTCAAATAGGTAAGAAGAGCTCAAAAGAGACTCTAATGGTGATGAATGCCTTCACAAATGGCACCGATAGGAAGTTCTTGAGGTGAGAAAGGTGATCATGGAGTCCATTCCTTGATTGACAAGAGTTTGGTGGTGATTGATGAGGAAGAGAGCAAGAGGGACAAGGGAGAAAACCCTAGGGCTGGAACTTCTTCTTCTTCAATGGTTTTAGCAAGAAAAAGGAAATGGAGAAGGTGGTTCTTCTTATATAGCAAATGCAAATGGGTCCCACAACTTAAAGAGGCTGTTAGGCTAAAAACATGGTTTTCGGGGTCTTAAATGATTTCGACGAAGAAGGCAAAGTTGATCGGCGAAATTTCTGATTTCCAAAAAGTATATGTTTCACGGGTTTTGGCGACATTGAAATTAGTGTCCATATTTTGGGTAAAAAGACCATTTTGCCCTCAAATTGTGAAAACTCAAGTTTAGGGCTCTCGAATGGAAACGATGTCAACATGAAAGTTATAGGGATTAGCAAGATAAGTCAAATGGGGTTAAAAACACAATTTAGGAAATCATGAATAAACTCTCAAGCTCACGCAAATCCGTAACAAGAACCCCCAAAGGGTCCCACAAAACAAGAAGGCTCTCAAAATTTCCCAAAGCTATTCTAATCCCAAACTTAACCAAAAACTACTAAACACACTTAAAGCTAAAACACAACTTAATTAGCACTAATCGAGATTTTCTCGGGTCGGGGTCTTACATCCTCCACCCTTTAGGACATTTGGTCCTCCAAATGGAAATTAAAACTCACCTCCGGTAATAGGTGCGGGTTCTTCTTCTGAACTTGATCCCGTAATTCCCACGTTGCTTATTCTGGTCCATGATTTTCCCAAACCACCTTGACCCACTGAATAGTGCGTGTTCTCAACTCTTGTTCCTTGGTGTCAATAATCTGTTTAGGCTTTTCCACGTATGTAGCGTCTTCTCGGATTTCCAACGGCTCATAACGGAGTATATGCAACCTGTCGGGTGATGGACCGCGCTTCTGCTCGGTGCTACCAAGGTCGACGGATGTGGGAGTCCGTTTGATCCGACCCTTTCGCGCTCAGGGGGCAAAGGGGTGCATCAACATTTTTTTGGGTGTGGGTGTGCTAGATTTTCTATTTTACTTGGAATTATAAATGGTGATCCAGAGATCGACCTTCGCGAGTAAAAAGGAAATTAACTTCTTTTAAATTTTCCATTGCACATATATAAGAAAAGATACATTTTCTTGCTTTGCCATGAAAGGCAGTTTTTTGGCATTTAAAGCCGATTTTTGGCGTTTATAGCCAATTTTTGGCGTTTATAGCCGATTTTGGCATTTATAGCCGATTTATAATTCTTATCAATAATGAAAGACAAGAGTTGTGATTTTTGTCTCTTTTAGAAAAATACAAACTACAATGAAAAGCAAGAAAATGAGGATCTAACTTCTCAAGGGATTGTGGGGGACTCATTTAGATTGACGGTCGCAAGCCATGTATGGACTTCGCCATCATCCATGCAGATGAGAACAGAGAATGCTCTTGATTCGCTTGGCTTGGTATAACCTCAGATTTTTAGAGGACAAAGACCAAGAGGAGGTCCTATGTCCAATAAAAAGCTAAGTAGACGGGCTGAAAAGCCATGTCTAAGCCATTGGAAGCAAAAGGAGAAGGCAAGGACCTTGGGGGGTATCACCTTGTAGTGGTGGTCAGTGCAGAACATCAGCAGAGTTTTTGTCTCTTTCTTTCTCTAGATTTTCTGTGCTTTTTTCTGATCTGGGATCTGTGTTGATTTTTTCGATCTAGAATTCTTTGGAATGCTCTCCTATTTATAGGCCTTTGGTAGCCATTTAGGGGAGTTTATGGGCTTTAAAGCCACATAATGGGAGGAGTTACAAGATTTAATTCCTTTATTTTGTAACTCCTGGACCTTGGCTTCTGATTGGCCGATGGAGGTTGAGGGCATTTAGTCGCCTTTAATCACCATGATGGGAGGAGTTTGTTGGGTTAAATGCCATGAATCAATTGACTTGTAACTCCTGGATGCTTGCTTCTGATTGTGCCATCCAAAGAAATGAATTAATGACTGCAATAAAGCTAGCCAATTAATTGCATTAAGTGGTCACCGAGCAGTTGAAGAGTCACGGGCCGTGCCGCGGCTTTTCGGATTCTTCTGGCGAAGATCATCGATGGATCTTCATGTAGATCGACATCGGATGACATGTAACTTCAGGCATTGATTGCCAACGGCGGCTCGGTGCCATCTGTCCTGTCGATTTCTCGATCGATCGGGAAGAAAGCACACTTTTTGGTTGACCGGTTGACGATCAGTATTGATTTTGATACTCTTGAAAACGGATCCGTGATTTTGACGGATGCCGAAGGATTTAGTGCCTCAAAAGTATGGATTTTGGAAAATCATAGGAGTTGGACACTTCGAAACATGAAAAAAGATGGAAAACAGGCCTCTCCGGGGGAAATCCGGAGACCCGGAGCTCCAGGGTCGCCGGCGCCATGTGCAACGGTCGCCGGGGGGGGGGGGATTATCCCTTTTTGGTCCCGTTTCTCGGCCGTTTTGATGTCTTTTCCAATTCTTTTTTCTTCTGTATTTTTCTTGATATTTTTGCACATTTGTTGTCCTGATTTCCCTGTAGAAAACTTGACAAGAATCCTTGCATTTTGGAGTGCAAAGTTTCTAATTTTCCGGGAAAGTTGAGGACTTTGTAGCATAGAGCTGTCGGTTTTAAGTCAGAAGCTGAAACTGGGTCAAACGATGTCGTAATAACCTGAAACTTGAGGTGAAGCTAGGACCAATCATGGGCTTTTCTTTGAGTTTTGAAGCCGTATGGGGTCCTGTCACCCGTAGACTTGATTTTGTCATGAGGAAGATGTCGCGCCTTGATGTGCGGTCAACCAATGTCCGATTGACCTGAGATTTGACAGGGAACCTATTGGAGTCATTTTGAGAAAATCCACTGGCTCTGTCTTAGAAACCATGGTCCCGGGGAGCTTCACCGCCGAGAGGCCTGATTTGGCTTCCGAGAGTCAAAGTATGGTCAAATGTTGTCAAAATGACCTAAAACTTGACATGTAGCCCTTTGTAAGCATCTTAAAGCCGTCCATGTGCTCTTTTTTATGAGTGATGGCCTCGGTGGTTCTCACCGCCGAGAGGCTTGATTTAGCTGTTTGAGGGTTGATGGAGGGTTAAACGTTGTCGGTTTGACTCGGAACTTGATGCAGAGCCTTTTGGATGTATTTTGAGACTATCCATAGGCTCTGATCGAAGATTTGGTATCTCCGATACTGTCGCCGTCGACAGCTCCTGTTCAGCTATCGAAGAAGCGAAGTTAGGTCAAATGATTTTGAAATTGCCCGAAACTTCTTGTGTACTCCTCTTTTAGCTGTCTTGGAGGATCTTGCATTTTTTGTTTGATTCTGACAAGATTTGATTTTTTGAGAAGTAGCATTGCCTATTTGTGGTAGGCTGCAACTTCATGTAGCTTTCTTGATGTTGAGGAGGCAAAGTGACTTTTTTGTCATCAACAAATGCCCCCTCGAGGTACAGCGATCAATTGCTTAACTTTTATAGTTGATGTGCCTCGAAAAGATTCTTGAAGGAGAGCATGTGACTTGACTAAGAGTCTTTGAGCAGTCTTTCTTTTGGTAGAGTGGCCTTTTGAGCTTCCTTGGGAATTTTATGGAAGTGAAAGGGATCATGTACCATCTTAAGGCAAAGTTTTGAAAATGACATCAGGGATACAGATTTGGGTTTTTATTTTTGACCTTGTGACCTAACAAGCTGTATGTGGCTGGTTAAGGGGTCGGGTTTGATTTTGACCGTGTGACCCAACAAACTGTATGTGGAATGTTGGGGGGTCGATTTTGGTTTTGATCTTGTGACCTAACAAGCTGTATGTGGCAAGTTAGGGGATCAGGTTTTGGTTTTGTGGCCTAACAAGCTGTATGTGGCAAGTAAGGGGACCAGGATTTGGTTTGGATTTTTGTGGAATGTGATTTTGGCTCAATTTGGTATATGAGGCTGGATGGTTTGATTTTTGGAAGCTCATGGGGCTTGGAATTCTTTTTGTATGGTCCAATCAATTCAAAAGAGGCATGAAACCATTTTTGTATGCTCTTGGTAAGAGGGAATTACCTTTGACTAAAAGTCCAAAATTTTTTTTTTAGTGCCTAAGTGGTCAAACCTGGCTCATATGGGCTGACCCATGGGACCTTAAGCTTTTGAAATGGCTTAGATCTCATATGGTGTCATTTTTGTAAATAATATCTAAAAATATTTCCTTTGGATAGATAATATCTAAGAATATCTTTACTTGGAGAAAATCTCTCATGTCCCCTTTATTTTGGGAGAGAATATCTCAAAGTATCTATCTTTTGGGAAAGATTCTCAAATCTCCTCTTTTTTGGGAGAAAATCTTTCTTAGCTTTTTTTTTTGGAGAGGATCTCTCAAGATATCTTTCTTTTGGGAAAGAATCTTTCTAATTTCTTTCTTTTGGTAAGGTTACTAATTAGTAACACTTACCTCTTTCTTGTTTCCTTCTTTGGTTTGCTCTCTTCTATAAAAGCAAGGGGAGGTTGGATCTCTTGCTCTTATTGCTTTCGTTTGCAAAAAATCTCAAGAGTGCTCCAAGACCAAGAGTTCTTCAAGAATCTTCAAACTTTTCTTCTTATTCTTCATCAATGGCATCAGGTAAGTCTTTTTTCTTAAAAAAACTCCATGTAGAAAGTAGGATGGTAAAAAAAAAAGAAAGCGTTTGTTTTTTTTTTCTTTCTTTTCTTTTTCCAAGTGTTTTCTTTTTTTTACACGTTTTTTTTCTTTTTTTTTCGTGCATTTTCTTTTCTTTTTATTTTTTTGCATGTTTTTTTTTTTTTTTTGTTTCTTTTGTGGGCCGTATGGACAGATCCGTATGGATCTGGCCGTATAGCCAAGTGGCCTGTGGGCTGGCTCCCTTTTTTTTGTTCTTCTTCTTTTTTGTTTTCTTTCTCTTTTTTTTTGAGAAAGTTTCTCTTTTTTTTTTTTTTGCTGATCATGATGCTTTTGTTTTGGCAAACCAAGATGTTCATGCATGCATTTTTTGTAAATTAAATTAGTAGCATGATGTGAGCATACCTGAACGTTTTTGCAAATTTGGGAATTTGGAGCTCTCAACGATGTTGAGCCCTTCCTGATTTTGCGGAGACTTTGAGGTTTCGAAAGTTTGGAGTTTCGGAGCTCGCAGCAATGTTGAGCCTATTTTCAAGCTTTCTAGCTCTTTCGGGGTATTTCCCTTTTCTTCGGAATTGCCTCGGAGTCATGTCAAAATTTCGTCAGATTTATTTTTTAGCGAAATTATGTCATTTTGATGATGATCTTTTTCTTTTCCATCCTTTGCAGGTGGTTCCTCCAGAACGAACAAGGGTAAAGAGCCTGTTACAAGCGTGCCTCGTCGATTTGCTAGATCTTCCAATCCGGCCGTTCAGCAGGCCTGGGAGAAGGTCTAGTATGTTGAGAGAAACCTTGAAGAGTGCGACCCTCTCAATAGAGATGAGATAAGACAGCGACTAATCACTCTCAAGGGAGAGGAATTTTATAAGATCATGGTAAACAGCGTCCGTGGGTTATGGACGATCAGAGGGTTTTGCCCAAGCCTACCTTCTTCTTTGGTGATGCAGTCCTTGACGACGTGACATACCAGAGGAGATGTTTTCAGTTCTCTTACACAGTTGATGGTGAGAAGAGAACCGTTGTTACCCGATCGACGTTTGATCGTACTATCTCGATCATGAGCCTTTCTCCCACGTGCTCTAATTGGGAAGATTCTCCAAGTTGGGTGAAAAGGACAAATGTAATCAAGACTGGGGTTTTTGTTGGCGGTCCTCCTGGATATGTGAAGTAGTCGCCTGCCGACATGGACATGTTGATGCCGGCCAGCGGCTACCAGGGCCTTGATTATTCGTCGGTCTGTTTGGGACTGGTGGGCCTTAGTAGTTTTAGCGGTGATGGCAACAATTGGGTGAAGCCTTTTCGACTTCGTGGCCATTTCAGTGATGACTCCGAGTGGAAGTCGTGGACTAATTCTGTCCGGCTGATTGGTGGCGCCGTTTTGAAGGAAGCCAGGATTTTTGATGCGGTCCGCGCCTTTAGGGAGACTGTGATCTTTTCTGACGGCACCTTCATGGCTATGTTGGAGTTATTCCTTCCACAAACCAATACCTTCGTTGTCACGAATGGTGAGATTGGTTTTTCTTGGAAGGAGCTGAGCGCGATTACTGGATTGCCTATCCTTGGCAAACTCTATGAAGAGTTCATGCCGACTGATAGCGTCCTTGAGGAGCAGTTGGAGGAGTTCAGGCTCCTGTACTTTCACTTGTCGCCTTCTATGATTTTTTGAAGGAGAAGGAAGGCTCGAAAGTTAGATCCAGTAGTTGGAAGAGTTCTGGCTCTTCGTTCCCCAACTTTTTTGACAGTAGGGAGTCTTTTGATAGCATGACCCGGGAGGACAGGAAGAAGACTTCGGCCATGCAAGAAGAATTGAGGGGTTTCTTCGTGACTACAGACGCCATTTGCTCTGACATTATACTGCGGAGAGATCTCGCTATTTACCTCATTTATTGGCTAGGTGAGGCTATTTTTGCTGGGGAGATGGAACGCACATCAGGCCACATTGTATTTTTCTGGCTTGTCAGATGGCGTTTGGAGAGCGGCTTGCTTTAGTACTTGCTCTTTATGCCTACTTGTGTTCCGAACTACAGGCTGCTGCTTTTTTGGTTCGGCTTGGGCTTCCCATGAACAAGGTATTTTCAGCCCATATTTTCTCTTCGTGGTTTGTATACCATTGTCCTGGCTTCCATCGGCTGGGTGCAGCACAGGATGATGATCCTCTGATGATTCGACTGGCTAAGGCCAAAGCCGTATCCGAACCAGTTTTGTTTGCCCGCATGAGGATCCGATAGTTCAGGGATGTTGAGATGGGGCAATCTTCAGTGAATCTTTCTCCGGAGTTACGGAATAAGGCTTTTGACTTTGGTGCCTCTCATGACTCTACCAGAGCAGGGTCGGGAAGGCATTATTCATTGACTAATGCAGAGAAGGAGTGGCTTTTCAGCATACGTGTCGGCACGATGGTGTACCGTAGACATCTTTTCGTCGACATCCAGTCGTATGTACCTTCTCGCTTTGCGCTGCAGTTGGGATTTTCTCAAGGCATTGTTGGAGCGCCTTCAAGCATGGTGAAGCACTTTGGAGGTTTACAGGATGGGAGAAACGCATGGGCTTTCTATAGTGCTGAAGACACTACAGCCATGATTTCCTATCCTGTATTGTCGACTTCCTGGATTGCCGGCTTCGAGAAGTGGTTCGCGGAGAGCTTTTTAGCATATCAGGGGCTTTCCAAGAAGGTGCTTGATGTGAAGCTGTTGTCTGGAAAAGGCCTTGGAAAGTCGGATGGTGTCCGGCTAGAGGAAGTTTAGGCCTTTTTTTCTGGAGAGAAGCACAAGATAGGCTTTCTCGGTGACCAGGGCGTCATTGGTTCTGAAGCTGTTCGAGAAATACCCGATGAGGCTTTAGAGCAGCTAGAACAGAAGGAAGCCAAGCTTGATGCTTGGATGCAAGCGGCACAGAGGCGAGCTTCCATGGATTCTACTGATAAGGGTAGACCATCCAGTGAGGAGTCAAGTGGGAAACCTGACTCTGACAGTGGGCATGTTCTTCTAGGAAGCGAGCCCATAGAGGTAAGAGGAAGAGGAGTCAGCATCGCAGCAAGGAGCAACACGAAGACTCTCCTGATATGGAAGTCCCAATTACTATCAATGAGGAGGTGCCAGAGAATGCTGACGAGCCTCCAGAAAAGAGGAGCCGAGAAGAAGAGACCGTCGGTGAAGGCATGATTCTTCCTCTTTCTCTTTCCGTTCTTTTCATGGGATTTTTCCATGTTCTGATTTGCTTTGTGTTTCTAGTTTTCTCTATTTTTTTTAAAGCAGAAGAATAAGACTTGGCGATGCCTGAGGTCCTGACCGATGAGGCGGGCAGCTGAAGAAGAACCGAGGGACTCTGGAGTGAATCCTGAATCTCCAATTAGTATAACTTCTTTTGCTTTTTTTTTTGTCTATGACTTGATTTGTTAACACATTTTTTTTGTCAGCTGACTTGCCACGGGATTCCGATGACTTTGAACCATCGATGGACGCAAATGTTGATGATGCTTCCGATGAGTTCATGGAGGAAGAGAGTGTTCGCCAGTCGTCGAAGAAGGTACTTTATAGTAATAACCCTGATAATGGTTTTTTAAACATGATCATATTCATACCTTTTTGTGTTTCATTGGCAGGTTTTGAAGTGACAGAAGAGAGTCCATCGCTTCCTTCGGAACCAGAGCAAGGGATGCCAGAAGTTGATCCGGAGGTAGAGACTCGTAGAACCAGCTCTGACACGGTAGAGGAGATATCTCGTGCTGAGATTCCTTCCCCAGCGGCTCCAACTGGAAAGAGTTCTTTTGTTACTCTTCCAACGGGTCATGACATGAGCAGCCGACCGACGGAGCGGGGCGAATCTTCATCTGGGCCATCTATTCTATTTGCGAAGAAGATGTTGGCACGGGTTTTGAGCTCTTGGATTGAGACTCTCCTTTCTGGACACTTGGATGCCGGATTTGGTATGATCAAGCATGTGCAGGAGATTCTCACTAATGCCGAAGAAGTTGGTCTGGACGTCACAGGTGCTAGGGCGATCGTTGATAGGATCATTGCACTGGGTGACAAGTGGTTTCAGACCATGGACTTCCCTGATGACCAGTTCTTTAGGGCCTGTTTCTTTGTAAGAATTCTTGGAATTCATGTCTATGGGATTTTGTAGAATTTGAGAAGCTGGAATTTTGAAATGCTACAAATTCTAGCATTCCTAAATTCTCCGTTTCTTTTGTACCTAGAATTCCTGCCTGAGAATCTCTGCACATTGCAATGATCTTCATCTCAGTTCTATCCAAAGAGGTTGGATACATGAATTCTAGGTTTATTCGGTCTCGATGTAGGAGGAGATGGATTTCTTGTACAAGCATTAAGGAGGATGGTATGGTTTTGAAAGATGTCAGATGAAAATAAAATTGAGATTAGATCAAAAGAAAGGTGTGGATTTGGGAGGTTTTGGGTTTCATGGAACCAGATATATGAAAGGAATGGAAAGAAAGAAGATAACCAGATTTGAATTTTTTTTAGAGGTGCAGCGAAGAAGATGACCTTCCACCATCAGAGAGAGCCGGAGTTCTAAGGAAGCCTCGCGGAATGCCAGAATTTATAAATGCTGGAGCAAGGGCTAGCATTTGGGAATTCCACTTTTTTGGAATTCCAAAATACTATTTGCCTCAAATGCTGTGAATTCTAATAAATGAACATAGAATTTCTGACTGGAATTCAGGAATTCACGGACAGCCTGAATTCCTGTCAGAAATGCTTGAAAAGAAACAGGCCCTTAAGGAGATGTTCTTGGATCCTGTTAATAGGGCTAAGTCTGACCTGAATGAGGCTACACATAGTAGGAAGCAGGTAGTCCGAGAGAAGAACTTAGAAGAGCTAGCCATCATCGGGCTGAGGCATGACCTTAACATCCTTGATAGGGAGGTCGATGAGGCTAGGAAATGTCTTGAGCATTTGAAGGCACAAGTCGCTACCAAGTGGGTTGCTATAACAGAGGCTCATGATAGGGAGAGTGCTTTGATTCGCCGGGTTGCAGATGTCGATCGAGTTCTCGAAAGGAAGATTCAAGAAGACGAAAAATGGCAAACTGCTTGGGATAAGATTCCCGGTATAAAAGAAGGGTTACAGCCTTCTCCAGCATCTCATGGCAAGTTCCTGAAGAAGTGTGCCTTGGAAACTATGACAGCTGAGGCCAAAGTTTATGACAGCTGAGGCCAAAGTTTGCTTGAGGAGCTGAAACTTTGGCTAGAGACCATTTTTGGCTGAGCTCCTGATTTTTTGTAGCAGAAACTATCCTTCTTTTTTTTTGGTACCACATGTATTTTTTTTGGTGTTCTTTTTTTTTTTTTTTGTGTAGTGCTTGTAAACACTTTCTTTTTTTTTTCTTTTGGTACCACATGTATTTTTTGGTACTCTTTTTCTTTTTTTTTTGTTTTCCCTAACCAAACCTAACCAAACCAAACCAAACCAAGCCTTTTCCCACTAGGTGGGGTCGGCTATATGGATTTGACGACGCCAATCAAATATGTTTAGGGCCTTGTCCTCCGTTAGATCCATGTAGGCAAGGTCATGTTTAATATTTTCTTTCCAACTTCACTTGGGTCTCCCTCTTCCTCTCCTACTATTGGCAATCTCCATGCTTTTACACCTTTTAACAGGTGCCTCCGTTGGATGCCTTCTAACATGGCCGAACCATCTCAGTCGATTTTCTCTCATTTTATCTCTAATCGGTGCTACTCCTACTTTGCCCCTAATGTCCTCATTCCTAATCCTATCTTTCCTTGTGATCCTACACATCCATCTTAGCATTCTCATCTCCGCAACTTCCATCTTCTTGACATGATTATGCTTTACTGCCCAATACTTTGATCCATATAACAACACTAGTCGTACCACCACCTTATAATACTTTCCTTTAACCTTGAGGGGGACTTTCGGATCACACAAGACCCCCGAAGCACTCCTCCATTTGGTCCACCCGGCCTGAATCCTATGACTTATATCAGTATCAATCCCTCCATCTTGTTGCACCATAGATCCAAGGTACCTAAAGTTTTCTTTCTCTACAATCTTTTGTGTGCCCAAACTTACTTCTATGTTACCAGGTGTCCTACTTTGACTAAACTTGCATTCCATATATTCCGTTTTGCATCGACTTAGCCTAAACCCTTTTGTCTCTAATGTTTTTCGCCACAATTCTAGTTTAGCATTCACTCCTTCTCTCGTCTCATCCACTAAAATAATGTCATCTGCAAATAGCATACACCACGGAATCTCATCCTGGATATGTATTGTAATCTCATCCATAACTAGGGCAAACAAGTACGAGATTAACGCTGAGCCTTGGTGTAGACCAATCGTGATAAGAAACTCTTTAGTTTCGCCGCCAGTCGTCCTTATAGATGTCACGACTCTATCATACATATCCTTTATCGCCTCAATATATGCGACACACACTCTTTTCTTTACCAAAACTCTCCAAAGAATCTCCATATGAACCCGGTCATAGGCCTTCTCCAAGTCAATGAACACCATATGTAAATCTCTCTGACCTTCTCTATACTGTTCCATTAACCTCTTTAGGAGAAAGATAGCCTCCATGGTTGATCTCCCATGCATGAAACCAAATTGATTCTCTGAAACATTTGTTGTTCTTCTTAGTCTTCTCTCAATAACTCTCTCCCCTAATTTCATCGTATGGCTCATCAATTTATCCCGCGGTAGTTCGCACAGTTTTGAATATCTCCTTTGTTCTTGTATATGGGTATAAGAATACTTTTCCTCCATGCATTAGGCATCTTCTTGCTCTTTAGCACTACTTTAAAAAGCTTTGTCAACCAACTAATGCCATCCTCCCCCAAGCACCTCCAGACCTCAATAGGGATACCATTTGGCCAAACCACTTTCCCATTCTTCATTCTTTTCAATACTTCTTTAACTTATTCCCTACTGATTCTCCTATAGAACATATGATTCGCTTATTCTCTAGAAATGGTAAGCTGCCCCAATTGTATGTCACTACTACTACTTTCATTAAATAACTTGTAGAAGTAGCTCTTCCAATGCTCCTATATCTCCTCTTCCTTTACTAATACATTTTCATCCTCATCCTTAATGCATTTAACTTGGTTTAAGTCCTTGGTCCGCCGATATCTAGTTTTAGCAAGCTTGAATATCTCTCTTTCACCTTCCTTAGTGTCAAGTCGCCTATACAACTCCTCAAATGCCTTTGCCTTGGCCTCACTAACTGCCTTTTTGGTTTCTCTTTTTGCTTCTTTATACCTCTCCAAGTTCGTTTCATTTCGATCTTTTTACCAAGTTTTAAAGCACTCTCTTTTAACTCTTATCTTGTCTTGGACGGCTTCGCTCCACCACCATGCCTCTTTTTGTACCGGAGCACCCCCTTTGGATTCTCCTAAGACTTCTTTCCCTACCCTCCTAATACACTCTGCTACCTTATCCCACATATTATTTGCACTCTCATCTATCACCCAAACGTCTTCCTCTAGTACTCTTTCCCTTAAAGCTAGTTGCTTATCACCTTTTAGGTTCCACCATTTAGTCCTTGAGCAACTATACAACTTCTTTTTTCTAGTCTATGTTTGTAGCTGCACATCTATGATCAACAATCTATGTTGGGAAGTCAAGCTCTCCCCTAATATAACCTTGCAATCTTTACAAGCTAATCGGTCTCTTTTCCTAGTTATGAAAAAGTCAATTTGTGTCCTCGATGAGTCACTCTTATAAGTCACCAAATGCTCCTCTCTCTTCCTAAAAAAGGTGTTAGTTACCATGAGATCATAAGCTACTGAAAACTCCAAGATATCCTTCCCTTCTTCATTTCTATTACCGTACCCATGTCCCTCGTGTACTCCTATGTATCCATCTACGTCGTGTCCTACATGACCGTTCAAATCTCCTCCTATGAAGACCATCTCTCCTTGGGGTATCTCTAGTAGCACTCCTTCCAAGTATACCCAAAACTTCTCCTTATGTCCATCTCCTAAGCCCACTTGGGGGGCATACGCACTAATTACATTCACTATCTCTTCCCCTAACACTAACTTAATTTCAATAATCCTATCTCCATAGTGCTTTACATTAACTACATCTTCCTTTAAGTCCTTGTTTACCACTATGCCGACCCCATTCCTCGATCTATTAAGTCCCATATACGATAACTTATACCCAGTCCTCTCAATCTCTATAGCTTTGTGTCCCACCCATCTTGTCTCTTGCAAGTAAGCAATTGCGATTCGTCTCCTTTTCATTGTATCCACCACTTCCATAAGTTTCCCAGTTAGGCTCCCAATGTTCCAAGTACCCAATCTCAGCCTTCTATTTTGGACTAGCTTCCTTACCCCCCACACTTGTCCAGTAAAGTGTGAGGGCCCTTACCTATTTAGCACTGCACCCGGGCGCCGATGCAGCGGTCCTTGCTCACTTATCACTATACTCGAACCATACATGTACTCGCTAAGTAGGAGACACCCCCACGAAATTTCATTAGGTCTCAAATCCATAAAGAAATCTGACTGAGTATTGTGCTGGCTGTCGGCTATCTAACGCACAACCCTCCTCCTTTGTCCGGGCTTGGGACCGGCTATGTCAAGGATACCCCAACATAGGCGGAGCTTTTTTTTAATTTTCCCTACGCTCACTTGAATCTTTTTATGATGAAAGCAATTGCTAAATGGGATTTGATCAAAAGGTTGTCATTTTGTGAAAATATTTTTTCAAATGATTGTTTTGGCATGGGAGCCCGATTTTGTTTGTTGCATGAGAGCCGATTTTAGCATGATAACCGGTTTTTTATGGCATTGTTAGTCGGTTTTGGTGGCATTGATAGCCGGTTTTGGTGGCATTTATAGCCTGTGTTTTTTTTGAAAGCCAAGTTTTGGTTTGTGGCATTGATAGCTGGTTTTGTTTTGTGGCATTGATAGCCGGTTTGGTGGCATTGATAGCCGGTTTTGGTGGCATTTATAGCCAATTTTGGTGGCATTTATAGGTAATTTTGGTTTTAAAAAAATGCAAGTATCGACTAAAAGTCGCCTCCCTGCTGAATGGACTTGCAAGTATCGATGGAATGTCGCATCCTTTCTCATTCGGTTGCGAGTATTGATGGAATGTCGCCTCCTCGCGGATTTGGGTGCAAGTATCAATGCAATGTCGCATCCTTAGTTTTCAGAAATTTTGGTTATGCGGGTACTGACTTGGTGTCGTTTCCCCATGATTTTCAAAATTTGTGGTTTTCTTGAACCTTCGGGTTGTGGATATCAATTGCAATGCTGCATCTCCATGATTTTATGTTTTTTTTTGAAACTTCGAAATTTGGGTTGTGGATATCAACTGAAATGTTGCGTTTCCACGATTTTAGGTTTTCTCAAACCTTCGGGTTGTGGATATCAACTGCAATGTTGCATCTCCATGATTTTAGGTTTTTTCGAACCTTTGTAATTCGGGTTATGGATATCAACTGATATGTCGCGTCTCCATGATTTTAGATTTTTTTTCGAACCTTTGAAATTTGGGTTGTGGATATTAACTGAAATGTTGCGTCTCCATGATTTTAGGTTTTCTCGAACCTTTGAAATTTGGGTTGTGGATATCAATTGAAATGTTGCGTCTCCATGGTTTTTAGATTTTGCAAGTATCTACGAAGTGTCGCTTTCCTGTGATTTTTTGGAAGTGTCGAACGTGGTTCGTGTGCTTCCGATTTGTATGAGTATCGACTAAGCGTCACTTCCTCGCGGTTTTGAAAAACCATTTTTTGTTTAAAGACACGAGGGTCGTAAATTTTGACCTAAAACCATTTTCGCAGTAAAAGGTAGGGTGGACTAAGGTGGAAATCCCTGAATCCGGATTTTGTTTCAAACCATGAATTTTGGGTTCAAGGATCGAGAATTTTTGGTCAAGTCAAGGATAGGCTCCTAAACTTGGAATTTTTAAACAATGAAACGATGAAAGTAAGCATTGTTTGAATATCTGGAAATTTCAACATTGGATATGAAAATTCTAAAAGAGTTGGTTTGACGAGCGAGTACCTGGAAATAGGTTTTAGCCGTACAGGCATTGCTCTTACCTAGTTGGGTAAGTCCTCAAGAGTAGTTCGCTTTAAGAACTTGCCGTTGATGGGCAGCATGCATCTATCACCCTACATATTTAGGAGTGCGTATGCGCCGTTGGAGAAAACCTTGCCGATGACATAGGGTCCCTCCCATTTTGGCTCAAACTTGCCTTTGGACTTATGAGTGAAGACCATTGGTCTTTTTACCGCAAGAACCAAGTCATCCTTTTTGTAGGAGCGTTGCCTGACCTTCTTGTCGAAAGATCCTGCCATGCGTGCTTGGTAAAGTTCAATGCTTTGTTGAGCTTTGAGCCGTCTCTCATTGAGATTGTCCAGCTCATGGAGTCGCAATTTGACATTGCTTTCTTGAGTCATGTCATTTTGCAAAGATACCCTTAAAGAATGAATTTGTACTTCCAAGGGTACGACAGCTTCGCATCCATAGATCAAGGAGAATGGTGTGCTATGGGTTGGTCCTCGAACGGTGGTTTAATAGGCCCACATAGCTTCAGACAGTTTGTTGCTCCAGTCCCTTTTGTGACTAGATTCCTTTTTTTTTGAGGATTTTGTAGAGTGTCTTGTTGAAAGCTTCTGCTAATCCATTTGCTGCCGGGTTGTATGGAGTCGAAGGACAGCTTTGGATTTTGTATTTGTCGCAGAACCTATAGAATCGATGATCCCGGAATTATGGTCTGTTATCATGGATGAATCTTTTGGGTATGCCGAAACGACAAATGATGTTGGTGCGCAGGAACTGAAGGACTGATGAGGTCTTCATTTCGTTGAGCGCAAATGCTTCTGACCACTTGGAGAAATAATCCATAGCGGCGAAGATGAAGTGATGTCCTTTGCTTGAAGGGGAAGAAATAGGACGTATGATGTCCATATCACAGGATTCGAAAGGCCATGAGATCGCTGTAGGATGCAGGATATTCTGTTGGAAGGTTTGAAGGTGGTTCCTCCACAAAGTTTTCGGAGGCTTCCAGCTCAACGAAACCTTCTAGGGTTTCAAAAGGCATTTCCAGACCAAGGTTTTGTTCCTTTTCATGGGTCTTCTTGATTGGTGATCTTCTCAAGGCTTGCTATGAGATGGTCTCAATCGCCTGTTGAAACTGGGTTGAAGTAAGGTACTTCTCTTGGAGACGAGGGGTCTTCTGGGTCAGAATACCACATGTCTGTGTTATCGGACAATTCCTCTTCATTGTCAGAGAAATCATACCAATTGGATGAGCTTCCTGGATCTTTGTCAGGCGACTCATCGAAGAGATATCCAGGGAGATCGATGTCTTCATGGATACGAGATGTTGAGGCTTGGTCGGTAAGTCGACTTTTAAGCCTTTGTGTCAACTGTCTCAGAGGAGTGTCGGGATCATACCTTAAACCGTGTGAAGACTTTTCTACATGGCCGTAGAGTCTCCAATCTTCCAGCTGGCTTTTGGTCAAGGCGGGCCCCAATGGCGTGAGAATACCGCGGTCTTCTCCGAAATCGACTGGATTTTGAGCGTCATAGCCCATTTTCTTCATAAAAGCTTATGCCACAGGACTATATAAGGATAGTTAAGGCATACCTTCATTTTGGAAAGGTTCAAGCATGGAGTTTGATGAAGAAGCATCCGATCTATGGAAGAAGATCGGTTTTTCCTTTGCTGAAGTTGCTGGAACAACGAAGGAAGCAGATGTAGGATCTTCTACATCAATAGGTGTCCCCATTGGAGTAAGAGCAAGCTGAACTTGCTGAGTGTCAGCTTGGCTTGATGATGTGTCGTCTTCTAGCTCTGAATCCGAATCCGTGTCTTGCATGATAGACACGAAAGAGATAACAAATTTGCACCCAAACTTTTGCTTTGCCTTCTTCACTTTAGTCGTGATGACCAAAGGCTTTGAAGTCTTGAGGGAGATGACGAAGGAGTTTGAATGCTCTCTTCGGATTTACCGAATGGTTTCTTTTCTTCCGGTGACTGTTGAGGTGCCTTGCCTTTATCTTTCTGGAGATTTTCGGCAAAGGGTGCTGTGTCCTCTTCTTCTTTTTCACCTTCATACATCTGGGAGTCTGCGAAGTGGACTTCTTTATCCTTGAAGGGTTTTCTGTCCGCAAAGACTCGATGTATCATGCCGTCATTGCCGATGAACTTGATGCATAGATGTAGAGTTGATGGGACAACACCATTCTCGTGGATCCAGGGGCGTCCGAGTAGGATGTTGTAGCATGAAGGGGTTTTTATTGCATACACAGTGACCTCATAGATAAGATCACCGATTTGCAACTTAAACCTGATTTTGCTGATGGGCCTTTTTAGTACTCCCATCGTATCCAAAGACTGATACAGATGTGTGGCTCAACTTGCTGGGTGGGATGCCCAACTCTTCGAGAGCTGAAGTGGAGATGAGGTTGAGTGCAGAACCTGGGTCGATCTGAACTCTATGCATAGGCATTTCCTTGATGTACCCTTTGAAGTACAAGGGTCGGTTATGCCATGTTTCGCCAAGTAGGAGGTCTTCCTTAGTGAAGGCGATGGTTGCACTGGCTGCCTTTTGAACCGAGAGGCATTCGATGCATGATCCCTCAACTTTCTTCTTTTCTCCCTTTGAGGAAGTTTCTGAGTTTTTGACCCGGTAGTCCATTTCAATTTGGAGGACTTACGAGGCATGTTTGTCAACATCCTCATTCAGCTTTTGCAATTCTGAAATGAGAATATCACAAGTGCGCGGAGACATTCGCAATAAGTCTAGGATGCGCTGATGTGAAGGTATGTGCTTGAAATATTCAATCAAGTCATACTTGAAAGCCTCCTTGGGGACTGCATGTTCATCATTGTTGCCACTAGTGGCGCTTACAACATCTTTTCTTGAAGGATTTACATAAGTAAAGTAAGATTGGTTGTAATTCTTATGGTAGTCCCGGCCAGAGTGGGTGCCTCTACCAACTTCGAGAGCTTCTTGATAAGGGTCTTCGTTTGGAAGATTGTCTTCAGGATCAAGAGGTCATCGTTTTTCATTTACTGAGGATGTATCTTCAGCAGAATTGCCATCCTCAGTGATCGTGTTGCACGGAGCATTTCTCGGGAACAAGTCCTGAATAGCATCTAGGAACTTTTCTTCTTCGTTGACCAATTCATTGTCCCAAGAATCAATAGCTGGGGATTCTTCAGTCAGGAAGGGTGTGAGCTCTGAAGTCACAGTCTAAGGAGAAGAAACCTGAGAGGGTGCCATCTCTGTGAAAGTCACGTGAGACGATGTAGCTCCAGGGGATACATTGCTAGGCGTCGCCGGAGTATAAGTGATCTCATCAGACGATGCTTCCGAAGAGCTATAATCCCGTATTATCACATTACAGGAAGCTCTGACAGGAGACGTTGCCTGTTCAAAGTCAGACTCATCCTCGAATGTAAAAGGATTGTCTATCGAGCAATTTTCTCCATTTTCAGGAGTCAAGGGAGGATGTACCTGATGGTCTTCAGGGACTTCAGGCTCTGGATTGCGAGGAAGCTCGTTGACGCGTTCTTGCTCCTGTTCTAGAGCGAGATGCTGTAAGATCCTTGCATATTCTTCAAGATCAGGCATGGGAGCCAAATCTTCTTCTTCGTCTGCTCTTTGTGGTTCAACATGGTTGATTTCCACTGGAGCAATGACGGGTGCTGGGTCAACAGCATTTTCTTGTACAGCTTCTTGGTCTTTTTAATCATCAGACGAGGATCCCTGTGGCTGTAAGGGGTTATACCAGATTACTGGCATAAGGTGAGTTTCAGGAACCCATTCTTCATCGGAGAGATATTCTCCTGTTTCAAGGGATTTCTCCCACTCGTCGGTGTAGATGGATTCGAATCCATCATCGGTGTCACTGGACTCATATCCATCAATGGAGAATCCAACTACCGAATTGCGAGAGTATGATGCCCCCTGCATGGCTTTTTCTTTGAATTGAGGTGGCATGAAATCACTGAGAGTGAATTTTCTTACCTCCTTTGAATTCTTTAGAAGAGACGTTTTTGTTTCCCCTGGTGAAGCGGTAGAGGAGGCCTCTGCCTTTTCTTGGACTTCCTTTTTGGCCGGGTCTTCTCTTGCCGTTTGAGCTTGAGGAGATGTTTCCTAGCTTACCTTCGCTGTTGAGCTGTTGGTTTTCTTTTCACGATCTCCCAGTTTTCATCTCTTAGGAGATCAGAATGTACCCATATGGGTTGTCCGTCTGGTATCGGGTAAGGAACCAGCTCTTCGGACGCTTTAATTCTGTTTATCACCTTGAAGGAAGTAGTGATCTTCTTCTTTGGTGATTTTGGTGTTTGTCCACATGACACCATGTTGACAGAGGCAGACCCATAGTTTTTGTCAAAGGTGATGACTCCGTTTTTCCACAAGTCATTTATTTTCTCCCTCACAACGAAGCATTGATTGAGAGGATGCGAGATCATCTGGTGGTATGGACAATGCCGATGATCATTGGTTTTGCCAACATCTCCCGGTCTTTTGGGTTCAGGCAAGGAGAGCTTGCCGTTTGCCACAAGAGCCCTGAAGATTTCATCAACATCTTCATCGAACGGGTATTTCTTTTCTACTCACTCTTTGAAGGCATCAAAGAGTTCAGGTCTCTTACCAACAGCTTTGTTTTCAGCTTTCTTTGGTGGTTGAGGAGCTGACTTGGTTTGCATATTGATGACCTCTTTTTTCTTTGGTTTTGAGGCCCCAATGGTGGTTGGCTCTTTTCTTGATGATTTCTGACTATTGAGGTCTTTAATATGGAAGCTTCTAGGAGTTCTCCCAGGTTCTTTGATTTGTTGCCGATGATCATGGAGCGGATTCTAGCTCTCATGTTGTTTCGGCAGATGTCGACTGGTGATGCTTGTGGTAATACATTAGAGCATTTGTATGCCATTGCTTCCCATTTGTGAATGAAGTCGTATGTTGACTCATTCTCCCCATGTTTTAGGCTACAAAGCTGAGCCATAGTAGCGGGATGATCCTCACCTTTGAAGTGAGTCAGGAAGCGTGTCTCTAGCATGGCCCAATTTTGGATGGAGTCCTCCGGCAAAGTGGAGTACCAATCAAAGGCCATACCTTTTAGGGTACTTGCAAAGAGGAGGATCTTGAGTGCATCTTGATCCGCGATAGCTCCCATCAAGATCTTGAAGTGGATGACGTGCTGTCTAGCTGATCCTTTCCCCGTATATGTTTGGAGAGTAGGATGCTTGAATTTTGTAGGGAATGGGACCGAGTCCATCCATAAGGGGCATGGTGGTTTGATCCCATGCTCTTTGAGTATATCCTCTTCTTTAGCTTTTGCGAGGATACTGTCTACGTCCTTTTTGGTAAGGGCGCGTGACTCATTTTCTTCTCCATTTACCTCATCATCTTGATGATTCGGAGGAGGTTCATTGTTCGCCTGATTTTGGAAGGTGAGGAGAAGGTTTTCCATCAAAGTTTCAATCCTCTGTTGGACTTGTTCCAACTGCTAGATGAATGTGAGCGCATCATCTTGAGGTGGATTGCAAGGTGGTGGATCAGAATTTGTAGCTAGGACGCTCATCCCTCGAGATTTGAACGATGAAATTGTCCTGGTGACTGTGCTAGGGCTCATTCTTTTTGATGAAGAGCTTGAGGAAGGACCACTCTGCCGTCCTTGGCTTGAAAGAGCAGGGGATTCTTCTGAATGTCTTATTGTCCTGGAGACGCTGCGGGTCACCGGACGTCGGACATGGATTTTCGATCCTGACTTTTGGCGTCTTCTGGTTTTTCAAACTATATGGACAGCAACAACTTGGTTGGGTCTTTCTTTTTCGACCCATTTGTGAGAGACTTGAAGTGTAAGAGGTTGAGTCCTTTGTTTCTCTAGTCTTTTTTGTCGATACGACGCGCGGCGGCGTATACAACGAGCAATTCGAGCTTCGGTCAGCTCTGGCTGGGTTTTGACAAAGAAGGATGTGTTCCCTCGGGCGCAGCAGCCAAGCCTGTCATCTTTGTAGCTACGCAGGACATGATGCGAACCCGGTCCTTCGCCTGTTGCAGCGAAGCCTTGAATTTTTCGAGTTCGGCCCCTATAGATATGAAGGGTCGAACCGAAGGATTGTAGGCCTTGGCAGGTGCTTGCAGAGGCCTTGTGATGCATGACTTGATTTTGGGCTTGCAGGAACAAGCCGGCTCATGCTGGGTTGACTTGGGAGTCAGGTTGGAGATGGGTCTTTCCTCTTTTATGTAGGCAAGAGGGTAGAACTAGTTCTCCTTGAGTGGGGCCAGGTATGCTGGCTTGGTGGATGTTTGGGACCTTCTTTATTTAGGTGAACATCTTGGGGACCAAGTCTTGCGATAAACTTGGTTGCTTGCGGGTCGAGGCTTCATGGGGGGTGCCACGGGCTTCGGGCTTTTTGGTGCTCACCTTTGGTGTCATGGTAGGTGAGCTTCTGCTTTTTGGAAGGAGCAGTTTGTTCTTTGGGAAGTGGGAATGGTCCCAGCGTCCCAAAGACAATAGTCCAGGGAGTCGAGGTCGACTCGAAGTTCAGAGAGTTGCCGAGGGAGTTGACGCTTCGGCAACTGACAGGGCGCTTGTAGGTGCGCGTGGTTTGCTTCTGTTAAAGCATGAGCTGGTGCTTGTTCTCATCGAAAGTAATGGTTAGCAAAGCTGCCATTGTTAGTTTTCGAAAAATTTCTGAAACAAGACCACATCCATTAGTAATCACAAGAATATAATAATCATAAATGGAAAGTTCCATGGTTTTGTCTTTTCAAATCGCTCGAGGGACATGACCCAAGCGACATGAAGAAGGCAAAAAGCCATAGATGGTACAATTGTTCTGATCGCAAGCATGGTGAGCCCAGAACGAGCGTCCTAGTGACTGCTAGAAGCAATTGGAACTTAAATTCGACTTATCGAGAAGCAAAGCTTGCTCGAGGTAAGAAGAATACAAGGTTGAAGTTATGAATGTGCCGGTCGAGAATACAGTAGACCCTGAAAGGGCGTACCAGTATTACTAGGCACAAATGTTTGGAGATCGCATCAATAAGATGGGATTCTCTATTTTGAAAGTCAAGATTGGTTTGATCAAAGAGAGCAAGTGGTACTCCAATCTAAATACGGGCTCAACGATTTCCGCGAGCGCCATTGCCCAGAAGGGAAGGGACCAAAATTTCCCAAATCTGAATCTAAAAATGACGAGATTTTTCATTTTTTGAAAGGCCAATATCGGTTTCATCAAAGAGAGTAAAAGGCATTCCAATCTGAACACGGGCTCAACAATTTCTGCGAGCGCCAGTGCTCAGAAGGGAGGAGACCAAGATTTCTCAAATATGCACCCAAAATGAAGGAAGTTTGTTTTTTTTGAAGATTTTTTAAAATTTTTTTTATTTTTTAAATATTTTTTTTTAAAAATTATCATTTTTTATTTTAAAATTTTTATTTTAAAATTTTTTATTTTGAATTTTTTTTTGTAAATTTTTTATTTTAAAAATTTTTTTTATTTAAAAGATGAGAGAGTACACATAGGCCTCCTAACCCGGTCTTATGAAATCTCAATTGATAGAATTGCCCCCAGGTAAGGGTAGGATTACTTAATGAACCCGTTTGGAGGACCCTTGCCTATAACAGTCAAGCTGTTTCCACACTCTGGACAAGGCTTTTCTTGAATCAACCGTGATCAAAGAACGCAATTAGTTTAACCTTAGTGGTCTATGTCTTCTTTTAAAAAAAATAGATTCACCGAAGAGAAACAATGGCCCAATCCCTGATCCGAACGCGGGCTCAACGATTTCCGCGAGCGCCAGCACCCAAAAGGGAAAGGATCAAAGTTTCTCAATTTTGAATCCAAAACGAGAAATTTGATTTTTGAAAAATTTTTTAGATCTCTAATTAACTCATCGAAGAGAAACGATGGCGTAAAACTTTAGTCGAACAGGCTCAACATTTCTGCAAGCACGATGAACGATAGGAGAGGAAAAGGAAAAGGATCAAAGTTTCTCAATTTTGAATCCAAACTGAGAAATCTGATTTTTTTTTTTTTGTTTTTTGTTTTTAGATCTTTAATGAACTCATCAAAGAGAAACGATGGCCCAAATCCTTAGTTGAACAGGCTCAACATTTCTGCAAGCACGATGAACGATAGGAGATGATCAAAGTTTCTCAATTTTGAATCGAAACTGAGAAATCTGATTTTTTTTAGATCTCTAATGAACTCATCAAAGAGAAACGATGGCCCAAATCCTTAGTCAAACAGGCTCAACATTTCTGCAAGCATGATGAACGATAGGAGATGATCAAAGTTCCTCTATTTTGAGTCCAAACTGAGAAATCTGATTTTCTGATTTTTTTTTGAAAAGAGAAAGAGTGGTAATAAATTTGAAGAATTAGAAATTTCCAAAAAATCCCATCTCATTTTTTAGATGCGAAATCCAACATAGGCCAACAACTAGAAAGTAGCCAAGGAATCCAGAAAAGAAGTATAAGCATAGAGCAAAAGATATGATATGCAAATATTTCATTTCCAAGCATCGTGTTCTCAAATGAACGAGTCCCACCGGATGTGCCAGCTTGATGGACCGTGCTTCTGCTTAGTGCTACCGAGGTCGGCGGACGTGGGAGTCCATTTGATCCGACCCTTTCACGCCCGTGGGGCAAAGGCGTGCATCAACAATTTTTTTGTGTGTGGGTGTGCCAGATTTTGTATTTTACTTGGAATTGCAAATGATGATCCAGAGATCGACCTTCGCAAGTAAAAAGGAAATCAACTTCTTTCAAGTTTTCCATTGCACATATATTTAAGAAAAGAGACATTTTCTTGATTTGTCGTGAAAGGCAGTTTTTTGGCATTTATAGCCGATTTTTGGCGTTTATAGCCGATTTTAGCGTTTATAGCCGATTTACAATTCTTATCAATAATGAAAGACAAGAGTTGTGATTTTTGTTTCCTTTAGAAAAATAATAACTACAATGAAAAGCAAGAAAAGGAGGATCTAACTTTTCAGGAGATTGTGGGGGACTCGTTTAGATTGACGGTCGCAAGCCATGTATGGACTTCGCCATCATCCATGCAGATGAGAACAGAGGGTGCTCTTGATTTGCTTGGCTTGGCTATAACCTCACATTTTTAGAGGACAAAGACCAAGAGGAGGTCCTATGTCCAATAAAAAGCTAAGTAGACAGGTTGAAAAGCCATGTCTAAGCCATTGGAGGTAGAATGAGAAGGCAAGGACCTTGGGGGGGGGGGGGGGGCTCCAAGGGACTTTTGTCACCTTGTAGTGGTGGTCGGTGCAGAACTTCAGCAGAGTTTTTCTCTCTTTCTTTCTCTAGGTTTTTAGTACTTTTTTCTGATTTGGGATATGTGTTGATTTTTCCCATCTGGAATTCTTTGGAATGCTCTCCTATTTATAGGCCTTTGGTAGCCATTTAGGGGAGTTTATGGGCTTTAAATCCACTTAATGGGAGGAGTTACAAGATTTAATTCCTTTATTTCGTAACTTCTGGACCTTGGCTTCTGATTGGCCGATGGAGGTTGAGGGAAGTTAGTCGCCTTTAATCACCATGATGGGAGGAGTTTCATGGGTTAAATGCCATGAATCAATTGACTTGTAACTCCTGGATGCTTGCTTCTGAATGAGCCGTCCAAAGAAATGAATCAATGACTATAATAATGCTAGCCAATTAATTGCATTATGTGGTCACCGAACAGTTGAAGAGTCGCGGGCCATGCCGCGTCTTTTGGGATTCTTCTGGCGATGATCATCGATGGATCTTCATGTAGATCGACATCAGATGACCATGTAACTTCAGGCATTGATTGCCAACAGCGGGTCGGTGCCATCTGTCTTGTCGATTTCTCGATCGATCGAGTAAAAAGCACACCTTTTGGTTGACCGGTTGACGATCAGTATTGATTTTGATACTCTTGAAGACGGACCCGTGATTTTGACGATTGCCGAATGATTTAGTACCTCAAAAGTATGTGTAGGTGCTGAAAATAATGACCCACAATAACTGGGGTGCCTTAAAGGACTTATCCAAGGTGGTGAAGATTGGGTACCGTCCGAAAGCCTGAAAGAGAAGAGCAAACGGTCAGAGGACCCTGGCCTGGGCGGCGCAAGTCTCTCCGATGCCAAAGTCAGTGAGTGAACTGGAGCAATGGAAGGAGAGGAAGAAGAGAGGCAGAGTAACGGCTCTGTGGGTTGAATTGTGCGTACCTTGCTGGGGGTATGAGGCTCTATTTATAGAGGCTTAGGTCGTATCTTCGGATGATATCCTGGCGTGGGTCCCATGACTCGACTGGAAGTCATGATCATCCCACAAAGTAATTAATGCGGTCCAATCCAGCCCACTCTGTATTTAATGCCAGTCGGATCAGCCCACATCGCATTAAATGCGCGTCTTGTTGGGCCAGATTGTGTTGGACGCCTTTGACGGTTGGGGTACCATCGGATCCGCCCTCGGGCCTTGCCCTGATGTGGCTTCAGCCGCTGGATGCCGCCCTGTCAGCGATCTGGCGAAGATTGTGAACGGCTGGATGTCGCATCTGTCTCACTAGCTCGCGCCCCTATTCCTCCACGTGCCTGATGACGTGGGGGATGAGGGGCGCGAGCGGAGGCTCTTTCTTGCTTCGGCTTTCGTCCCGGCTCCTTCGGTTGAGGTGGAGCTTTTTGCCGAGGTGGGCACATGGAGTAGCCGAGCTCGGCGCTAGCGGTCCGAACCTGCTTGACTTCGGCTGGAGCCCCTGTCCTGGTAGCCGGGGTGAATCTGGTGCCACGTGGGCGGCACGCGGATGGCACGTGAGAATGCTTAGTCTCATCTGATGGCTGTGATTAGCGTAATCCTGGAGTTCTGGAAATCTCCCCACACAATTGCCCCCTAGCTTTTGACCTCTTAAGCGTCCTAGCCTTTAGTGGTCGAAAGCTAGAAAATCTGTCTGGGGATGCGGCGATCATTGCCTGGTGTCGTTTCAACTTTTCTGAAGCAATAAATGCTCTGTCCTGTCTGTCCTGGGAAGCGAGTCGACGGCTACACGCGTAGCCTCTTCACTGATTGCATTGTCTCAGTTGTGCAGAGGCAGAGGCAGGCGCGAGGCGACGCCGAGCTGCGAGTGAAGGCTGAAGGAGGAACGTTGACGACATCAATAAGGTAGAAAGATACAAGGGGCACGAGACCAGGTCGGCTTGGAAGCTGCTCGGGTATACGCCGAGGTACCGGGGCCACTATAGGAGAACCGAAGTAGCCGAGGAGGACGAGGCGCATCCTGCTCGTCCTGCCGTCTCCGTTACCGTGCCTGCCGGGATCCCTTTGACTGATCCTGCTGCGAGCCGAGCTGCGTCTGGCGCCGAGGCATCCACCTCTAGTTCGGAGTTACCGAACCTGACGCAGATAGTGGACGCTTATTTCGTCCGATCGGGAAGAAGGTATGGAGGGAAGCTCAAGGGCGCCAGTTGTTAAGGATCAGGCAGCCAAGTTCAGGCAGAGGTCTTCCTCCTCTGCGACGCCATCATCTGCCAGTACCCGCGCGGCTTCGGGCTCGGGGGGTGCTGGCGCCACTTCTGCTCCTGCCCTTGCTCTGAGCGAGGGAGTACGGCGACGCTCACCGGATCGCCCGAGAGAGGGGTCCCCGCCCAGGAAGAAGTCCAAGGTGGGGGAGAAGGACTCGGGGGTTGAACAGCCTCCGAAGGGTAAAACTCTTGTGCGGGCCCCCGGAGTCAAGGCTCCAGCTGAGAAGAATGCTCCGGCCAGCAAGTCGACTGGCGGGGCGGCCCGCGAGCTCACCATCTCGGTAGGGCAAGGGTCCGGATCGGCTTCCAGACCTCGAACTGCCCCAGCGCCATGGAGACCGAGGATGGAGACGCAACCCGGTAAGCCTTTGAACGTCGAGGACCGGCTGATGGGGAACACCGACGTCATCGGAGTTCTCGCCAAAGCCTGCGCTCTGCCGCGAGACATGGAAATGTACGAAAGCCTGATGGTCTCGGCGATCCAGGCTAACCTTCTGGTAAGTGTTTTCAGCGCTCTTCTTCAAGTGGTTTAGCTCGACTGCTCCTGTCTGATTTACTTTTTCCCCTTGCAGAACGTGCAAAGGCTCCTGGCCATGGTGGGGAGGAGTGACAGGAACGCCGCGAGGGTCACTCAGCTGGAGTCTGAGAGGGAAAGGCTGAAGAAGGAGCTAGAAGAGCTGAGGAAGGGAATGGAAGGGCTGAAGAAGGCCAGTGCTGAAGAGACTGCTCGGTTGGCGTTAGCTCTGGCCGAGCTTGCCGAACTCACGTCGAAAGCTAGATAGCTGAAAGGCGAGATCTGGGCGAAGAACAAGAGGACCGCCGAGCTGGAGTCGGAGTTGGATAGATCAAGGTCTGAATCGACGGCCGAGGGGACGAGGTTGCGCGGGGAAGTGCTGGCCGGGCGCGCTGAAATAGAGAAGTTGAAGACGGCGAACGTCGAGCTGGAAAAGGAGAAGGCCTCTCTTCTGTCCAAGGCCAGATCCGCTTTCCAGAATGGGTGGACCATGCCACAGAGCTGTATGAGAAGCAGGTGGAGGAGATCACCTCCATTCTGTTCGAGGAAGGATGCTTGGCCGCACTGAGGCGTGCGGGGGTTCCTGAAGACCACCCTGTCTATCGGGACTTGCCAAAGTATTCGGGCTCGGCTCCACTCCTTTGGCCGAAAGCGCCCCAGTCGAGGCCCCTGCAGTCGTTCCCGCTCCGGATGCCGCTCCAGTTGCCCCGGCCCTGAGCGACGCCCCGGTCGCCAGCGATGCTTCGGCCACGCCTCAAGGCGAGGCCTCTTCTGCCCCTGCTTCGGGTGAGGTACCGGTCAAAGCCTCTTCTGCCGGCGACACTCCAAGCAAGGTTACGGTCGCGGCCGACGCTGCTGGTCCATCAGACACGGTGATCGACCTGGTGGAGTCGCCGAAGCCGCAATAGCCTTACCTTTCTTTTCTTGTAAATAGCTTTCGGGCCTGTAGTACTCTTTGCTTTTAATGAAAAATGGGGCCTCTTCACTTGTTCATTTTTCTCTGCATTTTTCTCTCTTTCGTTTCTGGGTGTGATATTGAATGCCTTTAATGTGATGCGTGACCCTAGAGAGAGTCGAACGGTCTTCATAGCTATCTGTGCCGATTCTCCGTATTCCGGAAACCATAAATAGTAGTAAGCATGGTGATAGGGCCGATGAGGGAAACGGGCGAACGTCTCCACGTGGTACCATAGGGATCGCTGGTCAACAGACAGGAAGACGTGCGTCCCATGTAACGCGTGGGAGACTTCGCCCCATAACTTCCTTCGGAGACTGAGCCCTTCTTCTTCCTATAAGTAGAGGTGGTAGGCTCGCCATGGGAGAGGAAAAGAAAAGGAATTAGGATAGTTTAATTCACATAGACGTAGGAGCCATGTTCAGCAGACCTTCGGAAATATTCGATCCGGGGGGAACCCCTGCGCCTGAGGACGGCTCTCTCCGAAGGGGGAGGCCCGTCGTGGTCTGCGCGCTCTCTGAAGGAATTCCCCGTGGACCACGCGCTCTCTGAACGCGGGTCCATGGCCAACCGTCCCTGGTCTGGTTGTAGGGGAGTCTTCTGCAACTGTGGGATGGTGGCGCCCTCTGCGTCTGGCGGTCCTGCAGGGTCCTGCGTGACAACGTGCTCCCTGCGAGCCCCCTGCGGTATATCAGGACCGCGGAGCTGAGGGTGGGATTGAGGCCCCGCTGGACCTGGGGGCTCTTCAAACTTTGGTCTTACCGACCGGAGGGTGTTGAAGAGCTCAGCGAGGTCCAGGGCCTCCGAACTGGAGGGGCTCTATAACGCTTTGGACTGACCAACCAAAGCGTATTGTAGAGCTCGCTGAAATTCAGGATCCCTCAGAACCTCCAGGCAACGAACCGGTGTCTTCGAGCCTGCAGCCTAAAGAGTCAGTGAAGATCAGAGCCTCCCAGCCTTTATTCCAGTTTCTGTTTTTAGAGGACTGCGAGCCTCCTTTCTGTACTTTGTTTTCTTTTCTGTAACCTTTGTAATGAAGCAATTACAATGAATAAAAAGGAAGAGTTTTGTGATCACTCGATCTGTGTACAGTGTCTTTGTATTCTTTTTTACTTCTTTCGTACTGTCTTGTAACACTTGTACTTCTGTGCTGCTTTTTTTTTGCATTTCAGTGCTTGCATTGCTCTTTCTTTCTTAAAAACTGACCTTGGCCGAAATGGCTACTATTGGCCGAGAAGAACTGCCTTGCGCCGAAGTGGATCCAGAATCGCGCTGGTCTCGGCTGTGTGAGCATGAGTTCGGTAACGGTCTTTGAGGGGTGTATAAACCCGGACTTTAGGAAATGACCGAGTGTTCGAACTCGAGGCCTTTTCCAGGGTGGTAGACCCAGGGCTTTAGGAAACGACTGAGTGTAGGAACTCGAAGCCTTTTCTAGGGCGGTAGACCCAGGGCTTTAGGAAACGACTGAGTGTAGGAACTCGAAGCCTTTTCCAGGGCGGTAGACTTGGAGCTTTAGGAAACGACTGAGTGTAGGAACTCGAAGCCTTTTCCAGGGCGGTAGACCTAGGGCTTTAGGAAACGACTGATCATAGGAACTCGAAGCCTTTTCCAGGGCGGTAGACCCGGAGCTTTAGGAAGCGACTGAGTGTAGGAAATCGAAGCCTTTTCTAGGGCAGTAGACCCAGGGCTTTAGGAAACGACTGAGTGTAGGAACTCGAAGCCTTTTCCAGGGCGGTAGACCCAGGGCGGTAGACCCAGGGCGGTAGGAAACGACTGAGCGTCCGAGCTCGAAGCCTTTTCCAGGGCGGTAGACCCAGAGCTGCCGGAGTCAGTCAAAGAGAGATGACAGATTGATGACAGGGTGAAAGCTGCTTTCATTGATTCTGAGATTCATTACATCTTTAGAAATAGAACTTCTTTAAGTGGGATGCATTCCACGGCCTCGGCAGTGGCTTGCCCTCTAAGTCTTCGAGCTTGTAGGCTGATTTTCCTGCCAGTGAGACTACCCTGAACGGGCCATGCCAGTTCGGGGCCAGCTTCCCTTCGTTTGGCTCTTTGTCAGCTGGCAGGGTCTTCTTTAGAACCAGCTCTCCCACGGAGAATCTTCTTTCTCTGACATTTTGATTGTATGCCCTGGCCAGCCGCTGCTGATAGTCGGTCAGTCGCAGGGCTGCTGCTTCTCGGCGCTCGTCTGCCAGCTCCAGCTCCATTGCCAGGTTCGTCTCATTTCGGCCTTGGTCGACCAGCTCTGTCCTCAGGGTGGGAAGGCCGATTTCTAAAGGAATGACCGCCTCCATCCCGTAAGCCAGAGAGAAAGGTGTTGCCGAGGTGGATCTCCTTGGAGTTATTCTGTATGCCCACTTCTGCCCATCTTCCCTTTGCCTTGTCCAGTCGCTTCTTCAGGACGTCTAGGATCACTTTGTTAGAGATTTCGGCCTGGCCATTACTCTACGGATATGCCGGAGTGGAGTAATGGTTTCTGATACCGTGTTCTTGGCAGAAGTCTTTGAAGGACTTGGAGTCGAACTGGGTCCCGTTATCCGAAATCAGGGTCTTGGGGATGCCGAACCTCGTTAGGACGTTTTTCCAAACGAAGTTCCTGGAGTCCCTGTCCGTGATGGAGGACAACGGTTAAGCTTCTATCCATTTTGTGAAGTAGTCTGTAGCGACTATCAGCCATCTCTTGTTCCCTGGAGCTCAGTGAAGAGGCCCCACAATGTCCAGGCCCCATTGAGCGAAGGGCCATGGACTAGAGAGGGGACTCAGATCTTGCGCTGGCTGATGGAGAGAGTGGGAGAACTTCTGGCACTTCTCGCATTTCCTGGCGTACACCTGCGCGTCCTTCTGCATGTAGGGCCACCAGTAACCCTGGCTTATTGCTCTGTAGGCCAGTGTTCGACCTCCTATGTGACTGCCGCAGATTCCTTCGTGGATCTCATACAGGAAGTCGTCCACCTTGCTCGGGTGGACGCATTGGAGGTATGGACCTGTGAAGGATTTCCTGTAGAGTTTGCCTTCAGGAGAGAGCCAGAATCGAGCTGCCTTGAGTCTGATTCGGTGGGCTTCAGTCTTGTCCTCAGGGAGCTGGTCGTCCTTCAAGTAGGCGACGATTGGATCCATCCAGCTCGGGCCGAGATCAGCACAGAGAACTAGCCGAGGTGAGTGGAGCTCTAGGCTTGATCTTGATATCGACCCGACCTCGATAGTCCTTTTCTTCCCTGCTTCGACGGCGGAGGCCAGGTTTGCAAGCGCATCTGCATGCGTATTGGTATCTCGGGATATTTGCCTGACCTCGGCTTTCTGGAAATGAGACAGTAGTTTTTTCGCAAGGGCTAAGTAGGCCGCCATCCTGTCGTCCCTGGCCTGGTACTCTCCAGCGAGCTGGCTAGTTACCAGTTGAGAATCGCTGAAGATCACCAGGTGCTGGGCTCCGAGTATCTGGGCGCTGTTCAGCCCTGCTATTAGTGCTTCATACTATGCCTCATTGTTTGTTGCTTTGAAGTCCAAGGTGAAAGCCTGCTCTATGACCAGACCCTCTGGCGATTGGAGGACTATGCCGGCGCCAGCTCTCTTGGAGGTGGACGATCCGTCGACAAAGATCTTCCATGCCGAGGCGAGAGACTGTTCGACCTCGGTCACTTCTGGCTCGTGCCCTGTGCCCCCCAGTGCTGTGCCGAGCTGGGTCGGAGCCGGGTTGGGCGAGACGAACTCAACGATGAAGTCTGCCAGGATCTGGGCTTTGATCGCAGTTCGGGGACGGTACTGTATATCATACTGCCCCAGCTCAACTGCCCACTTTGATATTCACCCTGAAAAGTCAGCCTTCTTGAATATTGAACGGAGTGGATGCTCCGTGATCACCACAATGGTGTGGGATTGGAAATAATGGGAGAGCTTGCGGGAGGCACTGACGAGAGCCAACGCAAGCTTCTCCAATAGAAGGTACCTGGTCTCGGCATCGAGCAGGGTCTTGCTCGTATAATGAATCGGTTTTTGAATTCCCTCGTCCTCCCTGATGAGGACGGAGCTCACTGCGTGATCCGAGACCGCAAGATATAAATACAAAACCTCCCCCGGAGTTGGGGTGGAGAGTAAGGGTGGTGACATCAAATAGGTGGTGACATCAAATAGGTTTTGAGCGCGGCCAAAGCCTAGTCGCACTCAGGAGTCCACTGGAATTTTAAATTTTTCTTTAGAAGCTGAAAGAAAGGCCTGCACTTATCTGATGACCGGCTAATGAAGCGATTGAGTGCTGCAGCCATTCCTGTGAGCTTCTGGACTTCTTTCGTGGTAGAGGGGCTCAGAATGCCCTGGATCGCGGTGATCTGGTCTGGATTAGCCTCTATCCCCCTCCGCGTCACCAAATTGCCGAGGAACTTGCCAGAGGCTACGCCGAAGGCGCACTTGGAAGCATTTAGCTTGAGCTTGTATGTGCGAAGGATGTCGAAGACTTGGCCGAGATCCGCCAGGTGGTCGCTGGAGTGCACCGATTTGACAACCATCTCGTCGATGTACACCTATACCGTTCGGCCGAGCTGAGCCTGGAACATCTTTGTCACGAGGCACTGATACGTGGCCCCCGCATTTTTTAGCCCGAAGGGCATCACCTTGTAGCAGTAAGTGCCGCAGGGGGTTATGAATGACGTTTTCTCCTCGTCAGGCTCGTGTAGTGGAATCTGGTGGTAGCCTCTGTAGGCGTCAAGGAAGCTCATTCGGTCGTGGCCAGCGGTGGCGTCGATCAGTTGATCAATCTTCGGAAGGGGGAAACTATCTTTAGGGCAGGCCCTGTTCAAGTCTGTGAAGTCCACGCACACCCTCCATTTACCAGTTTTCTTTTTTACCACCACCGTATTAGCCAGCCAGACCGGGTACTGGACTTCCCGGATGGCCCCTGCCTTCAGCAGTTTTGTCGACCTCTTCGACGACCGCGTCCGTCTGCTGCAGCCCTGTCCTTCGGGCGCTTTGCACTACTGGCTTGTGGCTGGGGTCCACATTTAGCTTGTGGTACATGACCTCGGGGTCGACCCCCGGCATTTCGCTCGGGCTCCAAGCGAAGACATCGATGTTCTGCATCAGGAACCTTGAGAGTTTGACTTTCTCTTCGTCTGGCAGTTGGGTGCCGATTAGGAAGAACCTATCTGGGTCTGCCGAGTTTAGCCTGACCTTGGCCAGGTCCTCAATGCTTTTCTTCCCGGGATCTCGGCCGATTTCATCTAGGCCTTTCTCGAATTCGGCAAGGTTGACGTGCTCCGGCTCTTTCACTGCTGGGACAGCGGCCAGCATGCACTGCCTTGCTTGCTGCTGATCTCCCTCCACCGTGACCACTTCTATTTGCCCTCCTTGCTCTCGAATACGAACTTCAGCTTCTGGTGGAGGGAAGAAGGGACTGCTTCCAATTTGTGGAGCCACGTTCTGCCCAAGATGACGTTGTAGGGAGAAGGGGCGTCCACAACCAGCAAGTCAGCCAACACGGAGGCTCCACCGACTTGGGTTTCCAAGGTGATCCTACCCTTGGGATAGACTGGCGTGGCGGACAACCCTAGCAGGGGTGCACGGACCTCCGTGAGGTCTGCTTCCGAGAGGTTCATTTTCTTGAAGCACTCGTAGTAGAGGACCTCGGAAGAGCTGCCGGAGTCGACGAGGATCCTCTTCACGGTGAAGTCTCTTAGCTTCATTGTGAGGAGCAGGGGGTCGTTGTGTGGAAGCTGGATTCCCTCTAGATCTTTATCTGAGAACGAGATCGAGGGTCGGTCGCGGCGAGCTCTTTTGGATGCCGGTGCGAGCTCGGCTTTCATCACCTCCTTCCCGTGCGATGCCCACCTGGCCTCGGCGCGGGCCCGCGAGCCTCCACGAGACGAGGGAGAGGGAACTGAGGACGCCATGTAGATCACGTTAATGATCTTTTCGGAATCCTCGCTGTCTGCCCGAGCCGCGCTCTGGTGAACTCGGCCCTCGCTGCCGGCAGCATCTTCTGCCTTGACGAACTCTGGAATGTGGCCTTCGCCGGCTAGCTTCTCCAGGTACCACTTCAGAGACTTGCAGTCCTCGGTCTTGTGCCCATTACCTTTGTGGTAGGAGCAGTAGAGCTTGCTTCGGCTGCCGGAGGTGGGCTCATTCCTCAAGGGCGGAGGCCACTTGAAGAACGGCTTGGTCTTTATCTTGTTCAGGATATGGTATATCGGCTCCTTGAAGACGACATTGACGCTCTGACCGGCGTTGGTGGGGGGTCTGGGCCTCCAGGTGCCCCCAGATCGGGACGACGTAGGCTTCGCCGAACTAGCGGCCCAGGCCTGCTTGGGCTCCTGCTTCTGAAAGGGCCTCCCGCCTCTCTGCCGAGGCTGGCTGCTCTTCTGCTCGGGCTCCGGTCTTTCGTCCTCTTCCCGGGCCTAGATTTCATCTTCCTCCTGAGCGACAAAGCGCTTTATCCGGGACATTAGCGCTGGCATGGATTCTGGGGTATCTCCGACCAAGTCCTTCCGGAGGTCGTGGCCAGGAATCAAGGCATGTTGGAAGGCAAAGATTGCTATTTCCTCCCTAGTGCCTTCGACCTGGCTGTAAACCGCCCAGAATCATCGGGCGAACTTGGCGAGGCTCTTGCCCTGCTTCATCCTCAGGGCGAGAAGGTCCCCCTCTGTTTTGGGGATGGCGCTGTAAGCTTGGAACTTCTTTAAGAAGGAGAACTGGAGCTCCTTCCAACTCGAAATCGACTTCTCTGGGAGGGCGCAGAACCACTTCAGAGGGAGGTCACCCAAACTGGAGGAGAAGATCTTGTAGTTGAGGTGGCCCTCGTTCCCCCAGAAGGACATCTTCTAGGAGAAGTGACGAAGGTGAGCGGATGGATCGGACAGTCCGTCGTAGGGGACGAACCGCGGGACAGAGAACTTTTTGGGCAAGGGAGTCCGCTCGATGTCTCTTGTGAAGGGTGAGGCCCCCAGATCGGTATGGCCACAGATTTGCTTCTGGTCCCGCACGTCCAGGTTGTGCTGAAGAGCCAACCTGACGCGTTTGTCGAATCGCTCCTGCTCGTCGTCCTTCTCCGGGGTCTGCGCTCTTGGCTTTCGCTTGGAGTGGTTCGGGCTGCGATGGCTATGGGCTCGGCCATCGCGACTATGATGACTTCGGCTGTTGCTTGAGCCTTCATCATGGATCTGGCTTCGCTTGTGGTCCAGATGGTCTCTCAGATCCTCACGAGGAGGCTGGGCTGCCCTGCTCGGGGCGTCCCTCCTCTGTCCCTGAGGATTAGAGACTTGCCTCAACGAGGCAGTTTGCGCTGCCCTCAGCTGCTGCTGGAGCTCACGGATTAGCTGCTCCTGCTTCTGGAGGAGAGTATTTGGAGCTGCGACATCTCCTCCAGCGGCAGGAGGTTGAACGCGGCACGTCTCCTCTACGGCAACGGCTTTATCTTTGCGAGGACACTCATGCCGACGCTCGTCGCGTTGGGGTGGCGTGACTTCGTCTGCTGAGAACGAGGCCTCGAGTCCTTCTTGGAGGGGGACCTCGACGTAGAGCTGCGAGCCTAAGCGGCCCTCGCCTGCAGACGTGCCATGCACCGTTCGGGACCGCCCCTGAAGAGGGACGTCCGTCGACAATGCTGGCTGCTCGAGCACTGCTCTCGAGGATTCTCCGCCCTTCCTAGCTTTCGGAGGCATGATTTCTGGGAGATTGAAGAGGTTGGGAAGGTTGGGATGTTACTTTCCCACAGACGGCGCCAATTGTAGGTGCTGAAAATAATGACCCACAATAACTAGGGTGCCTTAAAGGACTTATCCAAGGTGGTGAAGATTGGGTACCGTCCGAAAGCCTGAAAGAGAAGAGCAAACGGTCAGAGGACCCTGGCCTGGGCGGCGCAAGGCTCTCCGATGCCAAAGTCAGTGAGTGAACTGGAACAATGGAAGGAGAGGAAGAAGAGAGGCAGAGTAACGGCTCTATGGGTTGAATTGTGCATACCTTACTGGGGGTATGAGGCTCTATTTATACAGGCTTGGGTCGTATCTTCGGATGATATCCTGGCGTGGGTCCTATGACTCGACTGGAAGTCATGATCAGCCCACAAAGTAATTAATACGGTCCAATCCAGCCCACTCTGCATTTAATGCCAGTCGGATCAGCCCACATCGCATTAAATGCACGTCTTGTTGGGCCAGATTGTGTTGGACGCCTTTGATGGTTGGGGTACCATCGGATCCGCCCTCGGGCCTTGCCTTGATGTGGCTTCAGCCGCTGGATGCCGCCCTATCAGTGATCTGGCGAAGATTGTGAACGGCTGGATGTCGCATCTGTCTCACCAGCTCGCGCCCCTATTCCTCCACGTGCCTGATGATGTGGGGGATGAGGGGCGCGAGTGGAGGCTCTTTCCTGCTTCGGCTTTCGTCCCGGCTCCTTCGGGCGAGGTGGAGCTTTTTGCCGAGGTGGGCACATGGAGTAGCCGAGCTCGGCGCTAGCGGCCCGGAGCTGCTTGACTTCGGCCGAACCCCCTGTCCTGGTAGCCGGGGTGAGTCTGGTGCCATGTGGGCGGCACGCGGATGGCACGTGAGAATGCTTAGTCTCATCTGATGGCTGTGATTAGCGTAATCCTGGAGTTCTGGAAATCTCCACACACAGTATGGATTTTGGAAAATCACAGGAGTTGGACGCTTCGAAATGCAAAAAGAGACAAAAAATGGATCTCTCCGGGGAAATCCGGAGACCCTGAGCTCCATGGTCGCCGGAGAATTATCCCCTTTTGGTCCCGTTTCGCGGCCGTTTTGAGGTCTTTTCCAATTCTTTTTTCTTCTGTATTTTTCTTGATATTTTTATACATTTGTTGGCCTGATTTCCTTGTAGAAAACTTGACGAGAATCCTTGCATTTTGGAGTGCAAAGTTTCCAATTTTCCGGGAAAGTCGAAGACTTTGTAGCATAGAGCTATCGATTTAAGTCAGAAGCTGAAACTGGGTAAAACGATGTCGGAATGACCTGACATTTGAGATGACCTCCTGAGCAATAAATAAGACCAATTAGAGGCTTTTCTTTGAGTTTTGAAGCCATATGGGGTCCTGTCGCCAGTAGACTTGATTTTATCGCGAGGAAGATGTCGCTTCTTGATGTGCGGTCAACCGATGTCCGATTGACCTGAAATTTGACAGGGAACCTATTTGAGTCATTTTGAGATGATCCACAGCCTCTGTCTTGGAAACCATGGTCCCGGGGAGCTTCGCCGCTGAGAGACCTGATTTGGCTTCCGAGAGTCAAAGTATGGTCAAATGTTGTCGAAATGACTTGAAACTTGACGTGCAGCCCTTTGTAAGCATCTTGAAGCCGTCCATGTGATCTTTTTGATGAGTGATGGCCTCGGTGGTTCTCGCTTCCGCGAGGCTTGATTTAGCGATTTGAGGGTTGATGGAGGGTCAAACGTTGTCGGTTTGACCCAGAACTTGACGCAGAGCCTTTTGGATTATTTTGAGACTATCCATAGGCTCTGATCGAAGATTTGATGTCTCTGATGCTATCGACGCTGAGAGCTCCTGTTCAGCTATCGGAGAAGCGAAGTTAGGCCAAATGATTTTGAAATGGCCTGAAACTTCTTGTGTACTCCTCTTTTTGGCTGTCTTGAAGGATCTTGCAGTTTTTGTTTGATTCAGATAAGATTTGGTTTTTTGAAAAGTAGCATCGTCCATTTGTGGTAGGCTGCAGCTTCATGTAGCTTTATTGATGTTGAGGAGGCAAAGTGACTTTTTTGTTGTCAACATCGGTGTCGCGACCCCCGGACCGGGTCAGGGGAAAAAGGCCGAGTCCGGGATCGGGACGGTAATGATGATGCCGCGCCACGTGCATCTCTTTCGCTAAACCGCACACGGAATTAAACGACATTTATCCGTGCACGTGATTTCCCACAGGGTTCCGCGGTGAGGATTATCTTTACACATCATCTCACTAATAGCATATCAAAAACATTCTCAAGATTGTGGAAGCGTGTAGCAAATCATATTAATGCTATTCCATTCCATAAACAAGACTGATTCATGATTTACTTGACAAGATATCAGAATGAGCAATGATCATAAGTATATTTCCCCAAAAGTAAAGTTAAGTGTATTTACAAAAGATCAGTTGATTAATGCCCCAAAATAACGGTCAACAAAGACCATACAACCAAATGAAACCCAAAATAAAGTTATCACAAGTTCCCAAAATGTATCATTCTCAAGGCAAGGCCGAATGTCTACATGACATCATCGGCTTGCCACTCACTCACTCGCTATGGTTCACCGACCGCCTCCTCAGGCTCCTCCTCAAAGGCAATAAGCTCGGGACCTGAGTACCAAAATAAATGGATCAGACACGACGGTTTGGCAGGTGGGTGAAAAGATATAACAATAATAAAACAATGATACTATGCAAGAGTTTAGAAAACCTGTGTATAAATAATGAATTTCATAAAAGATAATGCATCATTTGTTAAATAGCAACATGAACGATATAAAACAGTAGAGGTACCAAGGATAAGGAACTGTCAAGATGGCAACCACACAAAGCTACATCCTCTCTCACCGAAGTGAAGAGAGCGCATACCCTAACAGGATCATTGACCTCAGTCACACAAGGTGAGGAGGAACAATGATAAATATTATAATATACATATATATATACTCTGCGGGACCACGGTAGCGAACCGGGTAAAAACTCTGCACATTCCAGACTGTAGCTAACTATCAGGAGGGGAAGGAACCCCAAGTCAGTGGATCAAACCGACGAGGTCGTCCAAGCTCAGTGGTGCCGACTCATAGGTCAAATACGATAGATCAAATCATATGCACAGTAAGAAACGGGGTGCCAAGAGGCACAAAATATACATTCATCTCAAGTTGACATATACAGGTTAGCAAAAGCTAAGCACCTCTCTTCTAGTACTCTTGGAACAGTGTAGTCATATCATGTGGGTTGAAATCCCCAAAATAGGAGTTTGGTTGAAAATCGAATGCAAATAGTTTCCCATACCTTTACAGGCTAACAATGGGGTTCCTAGAATTGAATAAGTATGAATAGGTTCCCGTATGTCGATCATGATGTAATTTGGTACTCTTTAAGAGTTAGGGACATTCCGGGTCCTTATACACATTGGTCAATCTAGAAAATCTCATGGAATCTCCATGATGAGGTTTCTCCTTCTTCCGGACTTCATATAACGTCTTACAAGTCCTTACATGGTATTGGGGCTCCGTACAATACCTCCCCAAGCCTAAAAACAAAGTTTCAAACCCTTAGGCGTTGACCCATGACAGACAGGCAGTTCGCTCGAGCGAACTGGGAGGTTCGCTCGGGCGAACAGCTCTCTGTTTGGGGTTCGCTCGAACGGACTTAAGGTTCGCTCGAGCGGACCTGCTCGGATCAGGTTGGCTCGAGCGATCAGAGGGTTGGCTCAAGCCAACGAGGTTCTGTGATGGGTTCGCTCGAGCGATGTGTCATAGTCGCTCGAGCAAACTGTCCAGAAACTGTTTTTCTAATTACAGTCCGTTCCTTCCTTTTCTCCTCCTTTGGGCATCCTTTTTATACATACCATTGAGGATCTCAAAACTCTCCTTTCAACCCATTCAATTCATCATCAACTCCTCTAACAACCATTCCTATAAATCATTCATTTCTCCATCACTTCCACCTCATTCAATGCAAGACTTCTCCATAAATGCAAATCCAAAAATGATCATAAATGATCTAAAAGCAAGACAATAAAACACATTTTTTTCTAAGAGAACTATTAATAGCCTAACATTATGCATGTTTCCAAAATCTTAAAAACTCATAAGATAAATTAGGTGAAAGCAATGAATAAGAGTTCAAATCTTTATAAACATGCAATTATAAAATCAATCCATTCATCCACTTGCCTTAGGTCCAAATGCTAAGAAAATCAAGTCTCAACACCTCTCCAAGCCAAGATACCAAATCTACACAAAACCCCCAAATCCAAACCCTAGAATATCAAAATCCAAGTAAAGCAAAACGAAATCTTCCAATAAACGAAATGGAGTTTCCCTAGGGCTAAACAAACAAGATTCTAAAAGCTTGGAAGGATCACTTACCTAGAAGTGGTTCGAATAAGTAGAGAGAGCTCACAAAAAGCTCTATTGGTGATGCATGTCTTCATAAATGGTACCAATAGAGAGCTCTTGAAGTGAGGAAGAAGATTGCAAGGTCCATCTCTTGATTTAGCCAAGTTCTTGTGGTGGTTTATGGGAAAGGAAGCAAGAAAAAGGCAAGGGAAAACTCTAGGGCTGGAAATCTCTCCTCCTTTTAGGGTTTTTGCCAGAAATAGAAAAATGAAGAAGAAGCTCTCTACATATAGTAAGTGGGAATGGGGCCCACAACTTAAAAGACTTCTCGGGCTCAAAACATGGTATTCGGGGCTTCAAACGACTTCGACGAAGAAGACAAAGTTGATCGGCGAAATTTCTAGTTTCCAAAAAAGTATATATTTTGCACGTTTTGGTGACATCGAAATCAGTGTCCAGATTTTGGATGAAAAGACCATTTTGCCCTCAATTTGTGAAAAGTCGGGTTTAGGGTCCTCGAATGGAAACGATGTCAACATGAAAGTTGTAGGGATTAACAAGATACGTCCAATGGGGTTAAAAACACAATTTTTGGAAATCATCGGTAAACCCCCAATCTCACACAATTCGTAATAAGAACCCCCAAAGGGTCCCACAAGTGAAAAGGCTCTCCAAATTCCCCAGAGCTATTATAAAAGTTATTCTAATCCCCACACTAATCCAAAGACCACTAAACACACTTAAAACTAAAAAACAACTTAATTAACTCTAATTGAGGTCTCTCGGGTCGGGGTCTTACAATCAGGGACGTACTTCTTCAGCATAGACACATGAAAAACATTGTGTACGCCGGAGAGTGCGGGTGGTAAGGCTAATCTGTAAGCCACTTCACCAACTTTACTCATGATGTCAGACGGTCTGATCTATCTTCGAAAAAACTTGCCCTTCTGCCTAAACCTCAAAGTTCCATGAGTAGGTGACACTTTTAAGAAAACGTTATCTCCTTATTCGAACCGTAAATCTCTTCGGTGGGAGTCTGCATAACTCTTCTATCTACTCTGGGCTACTTTCAAGCGTTTTTTGGTCAATTTGACCTGTCACTTATCTCACTAACGATAGTCGGACCATGGAAACTGCGAGTGCCAATTTCTTCCTAACAAACAGGTGTCCTACACCTTCTGCCATACAAAGCCTCAAAAGACGCCATTCCGATACTCGAGTGGAAACTGTTGTTGTAAGCAAACTCACACAACTGTAAGGCTTCAAACCCACCGAGTCTTGAAATCTAACACGCAAGCTCGGAGCATATCCTCAAGTGTCAGAATTGTTCTCTTTGACTGACCATCGGTCTATGGGTGATAAGCTGTGCTGAACTGTAACTTTGTACTCATAGAATCGTTCAATGTTTTCCAAGATCTCGAGACGAATCTGCTGTCTCTATCAGAAGTGATGGAAACTGGCTGTCCATGTCGACTGACAATCTTTGTGACAAACAACCGTGCCAAAGGTAACATATGCATCTTCTTTCCAGTCTTCATCGGTAGGAAATGAGCTGACTTGGTGAGACAGTCCACTATGACCCAAATAGCATCATTGCCCCTACTAGTCTTCGGTAATCCCGAGATGAAATCCATGGTGATGTGCTCCCATTCCCATTCCGGAATTTCTAATGGCCGTAGCAACCTTGGAGGCTTCTGATGTTCTGCCTTGATCAACTGACATGTCATATATCGAGAGACGAAAGCTATTATCTCTCTCTTCATGTTGTTCCACCAAAATCTGCCCTTCAAGTTATGGTACATCTTCGTACTGCCCGGATGTATGGAATACTTGGTATTGTGAGCCTCTGTCATGATATCATTCCTCAAGTCCTCTAAGTTAGGCAAACATAAACAGTCTCGGTAGTACAAAACTCCATCCACAACACGAATATCTGGATGATCTGCTATATGCTCTGAAATCTTGGCCAACTTTGGGTCTTGCAACTGATTCTCTTTGATCTTCTGAATGAAGGAAGGCTCTGACACTGACATGTTTACTAACATGACACCCTTCCTTGGTGGCTGAAAGTTTACTCCCATTTCCTCGAACTGCTGGAAAATATAAGTTCCTCGAAGACTTGCCATGCTAACTGACTTCCTGCTTAAAGCATCTACAACTACATTCGCTTTCCCCAGGTGATACTTGATTGGAAAATCATAGTCCTTGATATATTCCATCCATCTTCTCTGCCTCATGTACAACTCCTTCAGAGAAAACAAGTATTGTAGGCTGCGGTGGTTGGAGTGAACCTCAAACTTCTCTCCATATAGATAGTGTCTCCACATCTTCAATGCCAAAACAACCGCTGCTAACTCAAGATCATGTGTTGCATAGTTCTTCTCATGATCTTTCAACTGTCGTGATCCATATTCAACTACTTTTCCATCCTGCATCAAAACACATCCAAGTCCAATGTTCGAAGCATCGGTAAAAATGGTGAAACCTCCACTTCCAGATGGCAAAGTAAGGACTAGAGTTGTAGTCAATCTCTTCTTCAACTCTTGGAAACTAGCTTCACACTTGTCTGTCCAAACATATGGTGCACTTTTCATAGTCAACTTCATCAAAGGTGATGCAATCGACGAAAATCCTTGTACAAACCTTCGGTAATACCCTGCTAATCCAAGAAAACTCCTGACTTTTGATGCATTCTTCAGTCTTTCCCAATTCATAATTGCTTCAATCTTGGACTGGTCCACTGATAATCCTTCTTTGGAGATAATATGACCCAAAAATGTGATTTGGTCCAACCAAAATTCACACTTACTGAGCTTTGCAAACAACTGATTCTCTCTCAGAAGTTGAAGTGCTATCCTCAAGTGTTCTTCATGCTCTTCTTTGGTCTTGCAATACACTAAGATATCATCGATGAACACTACTATGAACTGATCCAGATACTCTGCAAATATTTTGTTCTTCAATGCCATGAAAAATGTCGGTGCATTAGTCAATCCAAATGGCATCACTAGGAAATCATAGTGTCCATATCTTGTCCGGAAAGCTGTTTTTGGTACATCCGAACCTGACTCTCAGTTGATGGTGGCCGGACCTCAAGTCAATCTTCGAAAAGTAAGTAGCTCCTTGTAATTGATCGAACAATTCATCTATCCTAGGCAAAGGATACTTGTTCTTGATGGTCACTTGGTTCAATCTCCGGTAGTCAACACACATTCTCATCGAGCCATCTTTCTTCTTCACAAACAACACCGGTGCTCCCCATGGTGAAATACTCGGTCTTACAAAACCTTTGTCCAACAATTCTTGGAATTATGTCTTCAACTCTCCCAATTCTGCCGGAGCCATCCTATAGGGTGCAATAGAAATTAGAGCTGTCCCCGATAACAACTCGTTAGTGAAGTCTATCTCTCTGATGGGTGGTAATCCAGGTATCTCCTCCGGAAAAACATCCGGGAATTCCCAAACAATTGGAATCTCCTCCACCCCTTGGGACCGTTTATCCTCCGTGATAAACGCCAAATAGGCCTCACATCAACTTCCTACAAGTCTATCAGCCTTCAACGCTGAGATAAACCCAGAACAAGGATTACTCCTCTCTCCCTGAAACAACACCCCTGCCTGGGTCTCCTCTAACTTAAAAGTTAAGGTCCTATGGAAACAATCCATAGTAGCATGGTATCCTGCTAACCAATCCATCCCTAGGATAACCTCAAAATCGAACATCTCCAATAAAATGAGATCTGCTGGCAACACTACTTCTCCTATCATGACTGAACAACTAGGGTAAAAAGTTCTACAAACAACTTCTTTACCTAAAAGGGTAGCCACAGTCAAAATGAAACTCAACTCTCTAGCATGCATATCAATCAACTTAGCAAATTTTGGAGATAGGAATGAGTGAGTAAAGCCAGGGTCAAACAAAACCTTAGCATCAAAACCACAGACGAGAAGTGTACCTTCCACTACGTTGCCTTCCGCCTCTGCATCAGCTCTATTGACAACATAGAGTTGTGCCCTCTGGTGTGGCCTGTTTATTCCTTGCTGTTGGCTGCCCTGCTATGCATTCCTATTCTGTTGCTGAGGATGCTGATTATGATTTTGATTCTGCCTTTGCTGAAGGGCGTGTTGTTGCTACTGTGGCCTATATTGCTGTTGTGGTGCTTGCTGCTGTAGTGACCTTGCCTGGTTCTGGACCACTAGTGCATTTTGAGGTGGTGCCTGGCGCTGTGTTGCATGCTGCTGTCGATTATACCTATCCGATCTTGGGCAATCCTTCATTTACTGGTTCATAGAACCATATCTAAAGCATGCTCCCGTAACAAGACGACAATTGGTAATCTCATGATTTTTCCCACAGTGGATACAAACCACTGGATTCTGCGCATTTTGTTCTTGCCTTGGCCTTTTATTCTGACTGTTCCTCTGCTGAAAAATCTGCTGCTGGCCTTGGCTTCTTCCTTGATTCTTGATGATCTTGTTATAAAAGTTCTCAAACTTGTATGCCCTTTTGATAGCTTCTTCGAAGGTGATGGGTGGTACAACCCTAGTAGCATCTCTCTCAATGATCGGGTTAAGTCCCTCAAGGAACTTAGTTATCTTTTTTTCCACTGTATCTACCAACTCTAGAGCATATCTGGACAATCTCTCAAATTTAGTGAGGCATTCAAGGACTGTCGTACTTCCTTCCACAAGTTGCTGAAACTCAGCTGCCTTTTGCCCTTCACATGAGCCGGTACATATTTGTCTACAAACTGCCTCTTGAAGTTAACTCTTGTCTCTGCGTCAGCTATTGTTCTATATTCTGCTTTAATGGTCTTCCACCATATATCTGCTAAGCCCGTGAACATGGATGCTGCAAGTTGCACCCGTTCTCTGCCCGTACACGTGAAGATCTCAAATATGTTCTCCGTGTGTTCGAGCCAATCGTCTGCAGTCATTGGATCTTTTGTCCCCATGAACTCTTTCAAGCCTCTCTTCCTGAAGCGCTCATACAATACGTTGGGGTCATTCTGCCTGTTGTTGACCACACCCGGTGCTGCTACTTGAATTGGTTCCGGTCTCCTTTCTAACACCTCCAACAGCTGTCTCTGCATTTATGCCATGTCTCTTGCATGGTCTTTATCCTTCTTGGCCATTTGCTCTTGCAATCTGGCCTGTGTTTCATGTACTTGAGCCTGTAACCTTGCCTGGTTCTCATTTGCCTGACGTTGCTGGTCTAACATGGCCTGCATCAACTGTTGAAATTGGTTCTGCATATTGTTGTCCTGTGTATCCTCTGCAATAGCCCTGTATTTTCACTGTTATTAGTAACGTGGTTACTGTTTGCTGCTCGTTTGCGAGGTGGCATGACGCTGCAAAACAAATTGTTAGGACATATAAATTTACACATAGGGTGGTTACACATTGCTCACACGACTCTATCTAAAGAGAGTCTAACGAATCCTCACCACATCCTTAAGATTTCTAGTTTCGTTTAATTGCCTGAAACATGTCCCGCTCTGATACCAATCTGTCGCGACCCTGGACCGGGTTATGAGTCTAATCTGGGATCCGACTATTGATGCCACGCCACATGCATCTCCTAGATGGCTAATCCGCACACGGAATTAAGAAAACATTTATCCGTGCACGCGATTTCCCACAGGGTTCTGCTGTGAGGATTACACATCCCATCCATTTACATATAAACATATCAAATATACATTCAGGATTTGCGGAAGCATGTAGTGAATCACTTGAGTACCATTCCATTCCATAGACAAGACTGCTTTATAATTGGTATGACAAGATATTAGAATGAGCAATGATCATTATCATATTTCCCAAAAGTAAATATTAAAGTTTATACGAAAGATCAATTAGTTTAATTGCCCCAAAAGTAATGGTCAACAGAGACCAATACAACCAAATGAATAAACCCAAAGGATGTCGTTCTCAAAGCTAGATAAGATGTCTACATGACATCATCCGCTTGCCGCTCGAAAACTCGTTGTGGTTCATCAACCGCCTCCTCAGGCTCCTCCTCAGTGGCAAGGGGTTCGGGACTTGAGTACCAAAATAAATGGGTCAAACACGACGGTCTGGCAGGTGGGTGAAAAGATATAACAGTAATTTAAAACAATGATATCTGGATGAATAATGAGTTTCATAAAAGAAGAATACATCATTTATAAAAGATACATATGCCGTAAAAACATGTAAGGTAACAATGATTCTGGAATTAGCAAGACGGTAACCACACGAAGCTAGATCCTCTCTCACTAAAGTGATGAGAGCACTCGGGACATTGACCTCAGTCACATAAGGTGAGGAAAGTCAATAATTAAATACAAATACATATAATACTATACGGGACCACGGTAGCGAACCGGGTATATCGTGGCAAGGCAGGATCCATGTACAGCTGGTATAACAGAATGGGGATAATCTCCAAATCGGTGGATCAAACCGATAAGGTTATCCAAGCTTAGTGGTGCCGACTCATAGGTCACAAGCGAAAAATCAAAATAAATAAATATACATAACAAAACGGGGTACCCATAGGCACAAAACACATTAGTATTGGGACGGGCGTAAACGGATTAGCAATACGCTAAAATAATACTTTTAATACTCTTGGGTAAGTATAGTCACATAACGTGGATTTGGAATCAAAGAGTAAAAGTTTGGTTAGAATCGAATACGAGTGGGTTCTCATACATTTTAGGGCTAAACGTTGAGGTTTCAAGATTTGGATCGGTGTGAATAGGGTCTCGTATGTCGATCATGATATAATGGTACTCTTTAAGAATTAGAGACATTTTGGATCCTTATACACATTGACAAGCCTAGAAATCCTCAATGAATCTCCATAATGGGGTTTCTCCTTCCTTGGGACTTCATACGACGCCCTACAAGTCCTTATACTGCATTGGGGCTCCAAACAGTACCTCCCTAAGCCTATAAAACAATGTCTCAAGTCTTCAAGTATTGACCCGGGCATGACAGGCAGTTAGCTCGAGCGGACTGGGAAGTTCGCTCGGGCAAACTGATCTCTGTTTGGGGTTCACTCGAGCGGACTAAGGTTCGCTTGGATCAGGTTGGCTCGAGCAATCAGAAGGTCGGCTGGAGCCAACAAGTTTCTGTGATGGGTTCGCTTGAGCGATGTGTCAAGGTCGCTCAAGCGAACTGTCCAGAAACCTATTTTCCATGTACAGTTCGGCTCTTATTCTTCTCCTCCTTTCATACACTTTTGAGCACCCATTAATAATACATTTGAGGGTCTAAAACTTCAATAAAACCTCTATTCAATCCATCATTCAAACCTCGAACAACCACTCCATCAAAACATTAACTTCTCAATCACTTCCACTATATTCAATGCAAGGCAAACTCCATTAATGAAAATTCATAAATGATCATAGAAGATCTTTTAACAAGACAATAATGCATATATTTTCAAGAAAACAATTAATAGAGATTAACCTATCAATATGCATATTTCCAGAACCATTAAGACTCATAAAGACAAAATAGGTGAAAGCAATTAATAAGAGTTCTAATTTTATAAGCAAGAGATCATGAAATCAACCCATTCATCCACTTGCCTGGGGTCTAATGCTAACAAATCAAGCCACTAATCACCTCTCCAAGCTAAGACACCAAATCTACACAAAAACCCCCAAATACAAGCCTAAATATCAAAAAACCAAATCAAAAGAGAGAGAAAACTTCCAATAAAGAAAATGGAGAGTCTCAAGGGCTAAACAAATGTAAATCTAGGAGATGGAAGCAAAAGCTTACTTGCAAGGTCTTCAAATAGGTAAGGAGAGCTCAAAAGAGACCCTAATGGTGATGAAGGCCTTCACGAATGGTACCGATAGGAAGTTCTTGAGGTGAGAAGGGTGATCATGGAGTCCATTCCTTGATTGACAAGAGTTTGGTGGTGATTGATGAGGAAGAGAGAAAAAGGGACAAGGGAGAAAACCCTAGGGCTGGAACTTCTTCTTCAATGGTTTTAGCAAGAAAGAGGAAATGGAGAAGATGGTTCTTCTTTTATAGCAAATGCAAGTGGGTCCCACAACTTAAAGAGGTTGTTAGGCAAAAAACACGGATTTCGGGGTCTCAAATGATTTCGACGAAGAAGGCAAAGTTGATCGTTGAAATTTCTGGCTTCCAAAAAGTATATGTTCCATGGGTTTTGGCGACATTGAAATTAGTGTCCAGATTTTGGGTAAAAAGACCATTTTGCCCTCAAATTGTGTAAAGTCAAGTTTAGGGCTCTCGAATGGGAACGATGTCAACATGAAAGTTGTAGGGATTAGCAAGATAAGTCAAGTGGGATTAAAACATAATTTTTAGGAAATCATGACTAAATCCCCAAGCTCACGCAAATCCGTAACAAGAACCCCCAAAGGGTTCCACAAAACAAGAAGGCTCTCAAAATTCCCCAAAGCTATTACCAAAGCTATTCTATTCCCAAACTTAACCAAAAACCACTAAACACACTTAAAGCTAAAACATAACTTAATTAGCACTACTCGAGATCTTTCGGGTTGGGGTGTTACAAGAAGCCTTGCATATCAAGGTGCAAATTTTTATATTTTATGGGAAAGCTGAAGACTTTGTCGCACAAAGTTGTCGATTTGCCGTTAGAAGCCAAAACTGGGTCAAACGATGTCGGAATGATCTTAAATTTGAAGTGAAGCCTCCTGAGCATTAAATAAGACCAACCATAGGCTTTTGTTGATTTTTGATGCCGTGTGGGGTCCTGTCGCCAATAGACTTGATTTTGTCACGAGAAAAATGCCGCGCTTTTGATGTACGGTCAACTGATGTCCGATTGACTTGAATTTTGACAGGGAGCCTATTGGAGTCATTTGGAGATGATCCATTATCTCCAATTTAGAAATCATGGTACGAGGAGCTCCGCTGTAGGGAGGCCTGATTTGGCTTTCGAAAGTCAAAGTCTGGTCAAATGTTGTCGAAATGACCTAAAACTTGACATGTAGCCCTTTAGAAGAATTTTGAAGTCACCTATGCGCTCTGTTTGATGAGTGATGGCCTCAGTGGTTCTTGCCCTCGAGAGGCTTGATTTTGTTGCTCGAGAGTTGATGTAGGGTCAAACGTTGCCAGTTTGACCTGAAACTTGACATGGAGCCATTTGGAGGTATTTTGAGACCATCCATAGGCTCTGATCGAAGCTCTGATGCCATCTACGCGGTTGCCGCCAGGAGCACCTGCTCCGCTGTTGGAAGAGTGAAGTTCGGCCAAATAATGTTGAAATGGCCTGAAACTTCATGTGCACTACTCTTTTGGCTTTTTTGAAGGATTTTATAATTTCTGTTTGATTTTGACAAGATTTGATGTTTGAAGTAGCATTGCATGTTTGTGTTAAGATGCGATTTCATGCAGCTTATTGATGTTGAAGAGGCATTGTGCCAGAAGTCTCGGATCTAATGAAGACTGTTTGGATCAAGATCCAAGAGAAAATCTTGATGGGGGAGAAATAGGACCTATGATGTCCATACCCCAAGCTTTGAAAGGCCATGAGATCGCTATAGGATGCAGCCATTCTCGAGGCATATCAACATAATCTCCATGAACTTGGCATTGTTGGCAGCGCTTAGCAAATTGCATAGCATGAACTACCATGGTAGGCCAATAATAACCTAACTTTTTTATCTGATCGTAGAACTTAGGACCAGCCTGATGGGCTCCACAAAGACCAGCATGAACTTCTTTGAGTGTTTCTTCGGCCTCTTGTTGTGACAAGCAGCATAGAAGTACTCCATTGAAGGATTTTCTGTAAAGGATTTTTAAAGGAATATCCAAATGAAAGTTTGGGGTTCGTCTTTGAATGCTTACCCGTTCTTTTGGATCTTCAGGTAGAATTCCGAACATGGTGTAATCAATGAATGGATCCCTCCAGTCGCCTATCGAAGGTCTAAGGATAGAGATCCGACTTCCAACCATTCGGTGGCATTCAGCAACTGCATGGTGTGCTTTAAGTGGAGGGAGTGTCCTTCTTTCACACACTGTAATTTCCATATTTTCCCATTCCCGGATCGCCATAGATGCGGCAAGTCCGACTAGGGCATATTCACGGATGTTTTCACCTCTGAGGATGTGGGTGATGTGATAGATGTCAAACTTTTGCTGAAGCGATTGTGCCTTGTTGTAGTAAGGCAACCGATCTGGCTTCTTGACCTCATATTTCTGATTTATCTGGTTGTTGATCAGTTGAGAGTCCCCGAACACTTCTAGCGTGGTGAAGCCGGATTCGAGGGCGAGTTCAAATCCTATAATCAAAGCTAGGTATTCGGCTGCATTGTTTGAACACGGTTCTAGTAGCGAGAAAGCATGTGGAATCATGTATTTGTCAGGGCTAGCAAAGAGGATGCCAACTCTCGAGATCTGCTTTCTTTTCTCATTTGTCCTAGTTGCACCGTCAGAGTACATGTCCTAGGAGGCATTTGGTGAGGAAGTCTCCACGTTGTAGACACGTTCGTCTTGGAGATCATCTCTAAGTGGAGATTCTTTAGGAAATGGATGCTCTGCCAGTCTGCTAGAGCTTGGCCTTTGAATGCTTTTTGTGGTACATAACTAATATCAAATTGTGATAGAAGGATGGACCATTTTGCCAGTCGGGCATTGAGAGAACTTACTTTTGTGACAAGGACCTTCAAGAGGTTGATCCTTGAAATCAGGTAGACTGTGTTGGAAAGGAGGTAGTGACGTAGCTTTTGTACAGCGAACATCACTACAAGGCATTCCTTTTCGACTGGAGAGTAGCGATGCTCTGCACCTACCAGCATACGGTTGAGGTAGTATAGAGCAGTTTCTTTTCTTTCATCATTTTCTTGTGCGAGTATAGCGCCCAAAGAATGGTCGAGGGCTCTTGTGTACAAGATGAATGGTTTTCCAGTGGTAGGGGCAGCCAACACTGGAGGTTTGGTAACGTATGACTTGATATCTTGAAATGCGGCTTCACATTCAGCATCCTAAACAAAGTTCACACATTTCTTCATTAACCGAGAGAATGGACGACAATTCCCCGTAAGATTGGAGATGAACCGTTTGATGTATGCTAATCTTCCTTGAAGTCATTTCAATTCTCTTAAGGTTCTTGGAGAGGGCATTTCTAGAATAGCCTTGACTTTGATAGGGTCAAGTTCTATTCCAGATTTTCGAACTAGGGATTCGAGGAACTTACCCGACGAGACGCTGAAGAAGCACTTCAGGGGATTCATTCGCAGTTTGTGTTTGCGAAGCCGGAGGAAGACTTCTTGACGGTCTTTGAGATGGTTTTCTTTTCTTCTGCTTTTGATGGCGAGGTCATCAACGTAACATTCAATCGTCTTGTGCTACATATCTTGGAATATCTTCATCATAGCCCTCTGATATGTGGCACCAGTATTTTTCAGACCAAATGGAATGACAGTGTAGCAATACACGCCAAATGGAGTCCGAAATGATGTGTGTTTTTCATCTTCGGGATGCATCTTTATCTGATTGTAGCCAGAGAAGCTATCCGTGAACATCATTCGCTCGAATCTGTAGGTAATGTTTATCATCACCTCCGGTATGGGGAGGGGGAATTTATCTTTAGGGCAAGCGCCATTTAGATCTCTATAGTCAATATAGACCCTGATCTGCCCATTTTTCTTTGTCACGGGGACAATGTTAGCCAACCATTCATGATGTTGTTCCTCACGGATGAAGTCAAATGCCCCTGAGTTTTTCAACTTCTTGTTCAATCTTATCTATCACATCTAGACGGAGCCTTCTTTGGCCTTGTTTGACAGGCTTGATGTTTTTCTGTAGATTGACCTTTTGGACTACTACTTTAGGGTCTAAACCAGGCATTTCATCGTAAATGTCGCGACCCCGGACCGGGTTCACGACCAAAGGGCGCTCCTAATCCGAAATCGTGCGACGATAATGCTGCCAAGTGCATTTGTTTATTTATTTGGCTACTACATACACGAATGACTGAGATATACAACATCTATGTATGTGATTTCCCACAGGTTTCCACGATGAGGATAAACACGGCGCTCTTAGGCACAAATATCACATTAGTATCTGGGCATGCATATATGGGGCTGGCAAAGCACTTAAAGTCCATAATTCAGTATTTTTGAAGCAGGGCTAGTAAGGTCACATGAAAATTGAGGGGTACGTATAAAATACTAGTAAAATGAAACATAAGTGGAATTCCATAAATTCCCGAGCCATGCATTGAGGGTTCAAGATTGAAATCAATGTGAATAAGACACTTGTATGTCGAGTTTTGTTTTTGGCTTGGCACTCTTGAAGATCAAGGCATTCTAAATGTTCTACACACATTAGTAAATAAAAAATCCTCAATATATTCCCGTGATGGGGTTTCTTTCTCAACCAAACTCCATACATCACCTCCTAGGACTCACCATTTCATTGGGGCTCCAAACAGACCTCTCCCACGCATTAAAACATCATTCCAAAGCCCCTTGCATTGACCCAGGTTTGCAGTGCAATTGGCTCGAGCGGACTTGAAGTTCGCTTGAGCCAATGGCTCTCTGGGAAGGGTTCGCTTGATTGAACCTAGGTTAACTCAAGCGAACTGCACCTGGGTAGACTGGCTCGAGCGAACTGTGTGAGAAACCTATTTCTGATGCATTTCGAGTTTCTTTCCTTTCTTCTTTTGCAAACCCCTTTTAGCCACCAATCCTTTATATAACAAAGGGTCTTATAACCATCTTTGAACCACACTTTTTCTTCCATTAAAACACCTCACAAAATGCATCAATCATCCATCACATTCCTCCTCATTCCATCACAAGAAACCCAATCATCCATGGAATCCATACATAAAATGAAGCAAGCTTAAACAAAATAAGATGCATTCATTCCCATAAGGCTAACAAGAGATAATGACCCATCAATATGCATTTTCGAAGCAATAGAAACCATAGCAAGAAAGGTAGATGAAAACACATATGAAAACACCAAGAACAATTAATGTAAATCAAGATTTTCCATAAAACACGTTAACCTTCAAAACTCATCCATTCATCCACTTGCCTTGGCTTCCAAGATGGCTAAGCAAACTCCTGAAACACTTTCAAGGCCAAACCTACAAGCATACCATAAAAACCCCCAAAACAAACCCATCAAGAACCCTAGATAGCGAACACAAAGAATGAGAAAGAGAGAGCTTGCAATAAAGAAGATGGAGCCTCTCTAGGGCTAGGAAAGCACATATCTAGAAGGTGAGGGTGATTCCTTACTTGTAAACTATTCAAAAGAGCAAAGTTAGCTAAAACAGAGTCCCAATGTGGTTGGATTTCCTTCCCAATGGTATCAATGGAGAGCTTTCATGGAGAGAAAGAATATGATGACCTTCCTTTTTCCATTTAGCAAGAGTGGGGAGTGGGTTGGAGATGGAGAAAGCAAGAAGAACCAAGGGAAGAAACCCTAGAATGGGTTGGAGCTATCCCTTCCACAAAAAAAAGCATGAGAAAAGAGGATAAGGGGAATGAGCTCACTATTTATACAAAGTGGAGGTGGGTCCCACAACTTACCAAACTTTTTGGGCTAAAAATATGGTTTTCCGGGCCTCGGATGAGTTCGACGAAGAAGGAAGAAATGTTCGTCGAAAAATCTTGTTTCCGAAAGGTATATGTTTCAAGGTTTTTGGAGACATCGAAATTTGTGTCTAGATTTTGTGTAAAAGGACTGTTTTGCCCTCAAAAGTTGGAAAAATCGGGGTTTTGAGGTCTTGAACTGGGAGGAGTCAACATGAAAGTTGTACAGGTTAACGAGATAAATCAAACGGAGGTGAAACACGAGTTTTCGGAAACACGAATAATCCCCCACACTTACACAAGTCATAAAAGCCCCTCAAAGAGTCTCATTAAATAAAAAAAGGCTCTCAAAATTCCCCAAAGCTATTTGAAAGCTATTCCAATCCTGAACTTAAACAAAATCTATTAATCTCACTTAGAACTAATACATGACTTAATTAGTGCTAATCGCGGTCACTCAGGTCGGGGTCTTACACCTCCACCCCTTAGGGGTCCTCCAAATGGAAAGACAACTAACCTCAGGTAGTAGATGAGAATACTTCTTTTGGACTTAATCCCATAGTTCCCACGTTGCTTCCTCGGGTCCATGATTTTCCCAAAGCACTTTCACCCAATGAATTGTCCATGTCCTTAGCTCTTGTTCCTTAGTATCAATGATCTGAACAGGCTTCTCTTCATATGTAGTATCTTCTCAGATTTCCAACGGTTCATGATGGAGTACATGTAGTGGATCGGGGGACGTACTTCTTTAACATTGACACATGGAAGACATTGTGTATGCCGGAGAGGTCGGGCGGTAGGGCTAATCTGTATGCCACATCGCCAATCTTACATCACAATATCATAAGGTCCAATGTACCTCCTGGATAGCTTGCCCTTTTGCCCAAATCTCAATGTTCCCCTAGTTGGTGACACCTTCAAGAAAACCATATGTCCTTCTTTGAACTGCAAGTCTCTTCTGTGAGAGTCTACATAGCTTTTCTATTTACTCCGGGCTACTTTCAGAAGTTCTTGAATCAACTTGACTTTATCATTAGTCTCACCTACTATAGCTGGTCCATGGAAACTACGAACACATACTTCCTCCCAACAAACCGAAGTTCTACACCTCCTGCCATATAATGCCTCGAAAGACTCCATTCCAATGCTCGAGTGATAACTGTTATTAGTGTTGACACCAAAAAAAAATGCGTCACTTTGCTTCTTCAAAATCCAGAAAGCTACATGAATTCGCAGCCTGCCATAAATAGGCAATGCTACTTCCAAAAATCAAATCCTGTCAGAACCAAACAAAAACTGCAAGATCCTTCAAGATAGCCAAAAGTGGAGTACACAAGAAGTTTCGGGCCATTTCAAAATCATTTGGCCTAACTTCGCTTCTCCGACAGCTGAAAAGGAGCTCCCAGCGGCGAAAGCATCGGAGACACCAAATCTTCAATCAGAGCCGATGGATGGTCTCAAAATACATCCAAAAGGCTCCACGTTAAGTTCCGAGTCAAACCGACGACGTTTGACCCTACATCAACACTCGAACAGCTAAATCAAGCCTCTCGGTGGAGAAAACCACCGAGTCCATCACTCATCAGATAGAGCACATGGATGGCTTCAAAATGCTTACAAAGGGCTACACGTCAAATTTTAGGTCATTTCGACAACATTTGACCAGACTTTGACGCTCGGAAGCCAAATCAGGCCTATCGGCGGCGAAGCTCCCCGAGACCATGGTTTCTAAGAAAAAGCTTATGGATCATCTTAAAATGACTCCAATAGGTTCCCTGTCAAATTTCAAGTCAATCGGACATCGGTTGACCGCACATCAAGCCTCGACATCTTCATCGTGACAAAAACAAGTCTACTGGTGATAGGACCCCAAACGGTTTCAAAACTCAAACAAAAGCCTATGATTAGTCTTATTTATTGCTCAAGAGGCTTCACCCCAAATTTCAGGTCATTTCGACATTGTTTAGCCTAGTTTTAGCTTCTGACGGAAAATCAGCAGCTCTCCGTGACAAAGTCTTCGGCTTTCTCGAAAAATTAGAAACTTTGCAAACCAAAATGCAAGGATTCTCATCAGGTTTTCTACAAGGAAATCAGGCCAATAAATGATCAAAAATGTCAAAGAAAAATACAGAAGATAAAAGAATCAAAAAACATAAAAAAACGGACACAAAACGGGACAGAAGGGGGGAAAACCCCTGCGACCCTGGCCTAGGGTCGTCGGGAGGGCCCCGTAAGCCCCGTTTTCTGTCGTTTTTCGTGATTCAAAGCGTCCGACCCCTGGGATTTTCCAAAATTCAGACTTTTGAGACACCAAATCCTTGATATCCGTCAAAATCACGGGTCAATCATCAAGAGTATCAAAATCAACATTGATCGCCAACCGATCAACCAAAAAAAGTGTGTTTTCTACCCAACCGATCGAGAAATCGACAGGACAGATGGCACCGACCTGCTGTTGGCAACCAATACCTGAAGTTACATCCGATGTCGATCTACATGAAGATCCATCGATGATCATCGCCAGAAGAATCCGAAAAGACGCGGTACGGCCCGCAACTCTTTAACTGCTCGGCGACCACTTAATGCGATTAATTGACTAGCTTTATTATAGTCATTAATCCATTTCTTTGGACGGCCCAATCAGAAGCAAGCATCCGGGAGTTACAAGTCAAGAGATTCATGACATTTAAAACATGAAACTCCTCCCATCATGGCGATTAAAGGAGATTAAATGCCCTCAATCTCCTCCGGCCAATCATAAGCCAAGAAAAAGGAGTTACAAAATAAGGAATTAAATCCTGTAACTCCTCCCATTATGCGGCTTGATGACAATAAAAGCCCATAAACTCTCCTAAATGGCTACCAAAAGCCTATAAAAAGGAGAGCACTCCAAAAGAATCCAGATCAGAAAAACAAGAGAGATCCCAGATCAGAAAAAAGCACAGTAATCCAGAGAAAGAAATAAAGAAAACACTGCGGAAGTTCTACACCGACCACCGCCACAAGGTGACAAAAGTCCCTTGGGGGTTACACCCCCCCCCCAAAGGTCCTTGCCTTCTCCTTCTGCCTTTAATGGCTTAGACGTGGCTTTTCAGCCAGTCTACTTGGTTTTTTATTGGACATAGGACCTCCTTTTGGTCTTTGTCCTCTAAAAAACTTGAAGTTATAGCCGAGCCAAGCGAATCAAGAGCATCCTCTGTTCTCATCTGCATGGATGATGGCGAAGCCCACATATGGCTTGCGATCGTCAATCTGAACGGGTCCCCCACAATCTCTTGAGAAGTTAGATCCTCATTTTCTTGCTTTTCATTATAGTTTGTATTTTTCCAAAAGAGACAAAAATCACAACTCTTGTCTTTCATTATTGATAAGAATTGTAAATCCGCTATAAATGCCAAAATCGGCTATAAACGCCAAAAATCGGCTATAAATGCCAAAATCGGCTATAAACGCCAAAATCGGCTATAAATGCCAATATCGGCTATAAATGCCAAAAAAATCGCCTTTCACGGCAAATCAAGAAAAATGTCTCTTTTCTTAAATATATGTGCAATGGAAAACTTGAAAGAAGTTGATTTCCATTTTACTTGCGAAGGTTGATCTCCAGATCCCCACTTGCAATTGTTGACACCAAAAATGTCACTTTGCCTCGTCAAGATCCAAAGAACTACATGAAGTCGCAACCTGCCATAAATAGGCAATGCTACTTCCAAAAATCAAATCTTGTCAGAATCAAACAAAAACTGCAAGATCCTTCAAGACAGCCAAAAGAGGAGTACACAAGAAGTTTCGGGCCATTTCAAAATCATTTGGCCTAACTTTGCTTCTCCGACAACCGAAAAGGAGCTTTCGGCGGCAAAAGCATCGGAGACACCAAATCCACGTCAAGTTCCGAGTCAAACCGACAACGTTTGACCCTACATCAACCCTCGAACAGCTAAATCAAGCTTCTCGGCGGCGAGAACCACCGAGGCCATTACTCATCAGATAGAGCACATGGACGGCTTCAAAATGCTTATAAAGGGCTACAAGTCAAATTTCAGGTCATTTCCAAAACATTTGACCATAGTTTGACACTCGGAAGCCAAATCAGGCCTCTCGGCGGCAAAGCTCTCCGGGACCATGGTTTCCAAGACAGAGCCTATGGATCATCTTAAAATGACTCCAATAGGTTCCCTGTCAAATTTCAAGTCAATCGGACATCGGTTGACCGCACATCAAACCGCGACATCTTCATCGCGACAAAAGCAAGTCTACTGGTGATAGGACCCCAAACGGCTTCAAAACTCAAACAAAAGCCTATGGTTGGTCTTATTTATTGCTCAGGAGGCTTCACACCAAATTTCAGGTCATTCCGACATCGTTTGACCCAGTTTCAGCTTCTGACGGAAAATCGGCAGCTCTGCGCGACAAAGTCTTCGGCTTTCTCAGGAAATTGGAAACTTTGCAAAATAAAATGTAAGGATTCTCATCAGGTTTCCTACAGGGAAATCAGGCCAATAAATTGTCAAAATGTCAAGGAAAAGTACAGGAGAAAAAAGAATCGAAAAACAGCAAAAACGAACACAAAACGGGACACAAAGGGGGGAAAACCCCCCCAGGGTCGCAGGCCCCTGCGACCCTGGGCCAGGGTCGCCGGCGACCTTGGAGCCCGGGGTCGCCGGGAAGGCCCCGGAAACCCCGGTTTTCACCGTTTTTTTCGCGATTCGAAGCGCCCAGCCTCTGGTACTTTCCAAAATTCATGCTTTTGAGACACCAAATCCTCTGACATCCGTCCAAAACACGGGTCAATCATCAAGAGTATCGAAAACAATATTGATCGCCACCCGGTCAACCAAAAAAAGTGTGCTTTCTACCCGACCGATTGAGAAATCGACAGGACAGATGGCACCGACCCGCTGTTGGCAACAAACACCTGAAATTACATGATCATCTGATGTCGATCTACATGAAGATCCATCGATGATCATCGACAGAAGAATCCCAAAAGACGCGGCACGGCCCGCGACTCTTCAGCTGCTCGGCGACCACTTAATGCGATTAATTGACTAGCTTTATTACAGTCATTAATCCATTTCTTTGGACGGCCCAATTAGAAGCAAGCATTCGGGAGTTACAAGTCAAGAGATTCATGGCATTTGACCCATGAAACTCCTCCCATCATGGCGATTAAAGGCGATTAAATGCCCTCAATCTCCTCCGGCCAATCAGAAGCCAAGAAAAAGGAGTTACAAAATAAAGAATTCAATTCTATAACTCCTCCCATTATGTGGCTTAATGACAATAAAAGCCCATAAACCCTCCTAAATGGCTACCAAAAAGCCTATAAATAGGAGAGCTCTCCAAGAAGAAATCATCATCAGAAAAAAGCACAAACATACAGACAGACAAAGCACAGAAATCCAGAGAAAGAAAAAAGAGAGAAAACTCTGCGGAAGTTCTACACCAACCACCGCAACAAGGTGACAAAAGTCCCTTGGGGGGTACCCCCCCCCCCCCCCAAGGTCCTTGCCTTCTCCTCCTGCCTCCAATGGCTTAGATATGGCTTTTCAGCCCGTCTACTCGGCTTTTTATTGGACATAGGACCTTCTTTTGGTCTTTGTCCTCTAAAAACCTGAGGTTATAGCCAAGCCAAGTCCCCCACAATGGCTGGATGATGGCGAATCCCACATATGGCTTGCGACCGTCAATCTAAACGAGTCCCCCACAATCTCCTGAGAAGTTAGATCCTCCTTTTCTTGCTTTTCATTGTAGTTTGTATTTTTTTAAAAGAGACAAAAATCACAAATCTTGTCTTTCATTATTGATAAGGATTGTAAATCGGCTATAAACGCCAAAATCGGCTAAAAACGCCACAAATCGGCTATAAACGCCAAAATCGGCTATAAATGCCAAAAAATCGCCTTTCACGGCAAACCAAGAAAATGTCTCTTTTCTTGAATATATGTGCAATGGAAAACTTGAAAGAAGTTGATTTCCTTTTTACTTGCGAAGGTTGATCTCAGGATCACCACTTGCAATTCCAAGTAAAATAGAAAATCTGGCACACCCACACAAAAAAAGAAATGTTGATGCACGCCCCTGCCCCCTGGTTACGAAAGGATCGGAACCAAACGGACTCCCACGTCCGCCGACCCTCGGTAGGAACCGAGCAGGAGCACGGTCCATCAAGCTGGCCCACCCGGTGGGACTCGTTTATTTGAGAACACGAAGCTAGAAATGAAATATTTGCATATCATATATTTTGCTCTATGCTTATATTTCTTTTCTCGATTCCTTGGCTACTTTATAATTGGTGGCCTATGTTGAATTCCGCATCTAAAAAAAATGAGATGAGATTTTTTGTTTGGAAATTTATAATTCTTTGAATTTATTTCCACTCTTTCTCTTTTCAAAAAAAAAAAATCAGATTTTTCAGTTTGGATTCAAAATTGAGAAACTTTGATCCTCTCCCTTCTGGGCACTGGCACTCACGGAAATCGCTGAGACTGTGTTCGGATCAGGGATTGGGCCATTGTTTCTCTTCGATGAGTTCATTAAAGATCTAAAAAAAAAATATAAAAAAAAAATTTTAGATTTCTCAATTTGGATTCAAAATTGAGAAACCTTGATCCGTTCCTATCGTTCATCGCGCTTGCAGAAATGTTGAGCCTGTTCGACTAAGGTTTTGGGCCATCGTTTCTCTTCGATGAGTTCATTAAAAATAAAAAAAAAATATATATATATAAAAAGACATAGACCACTAAGGTTAAACCAACTGTGTTCTTTGATCATGGTTGATTCAAAGAAAAGCCTTGTCCAGAGTGTGGAGACAGCTTGACTGTTCTAGGCAAGGGTCCTCCAAACGGGTTCATTAAGTAATCCTACCCTTACCTGGGGGCAATTCTATCAATCAAGATTTCATAAGACCGGGTTAGGAGGCTTATGTGTACTCTCTCGTCTTTAAAAACAATTTATTTTTTAAAAAAAAATATAAATTTTTTTTAAAAAAAAATTAATAAAATTTAAAAAAAAAAAATTTCAAAAAAAAAATCTTAAAAAAAATATAAAAAATAAAAAAAAATAAAAACAAAATATTTAAAAAAAAATATTCAAAATCTTCAAAAAAAAAAAAACTTCCGTCATTTTGGGTTAAGATTGGAGAAATCTTGGTCTTCTCCTTTTCTGAGCACTAGCGCTCGCGGAAATCGCTGAGCCCGTGTTCAGATTGGAGTGCCTTTTGCTCTCTTTGATGAACCCGATATTGGCCTTTCAAAAAAAAAAAACTCGTCATTTTTAGATTCAGATTCGAGAAATTATGGTTCATTTCTTTCTGAGCACTGGCGCTCGTGGAAATCGCTGAGCCCGTGTTTAGATTGGAATACCATCTGCTCTCTTTGATGAATCCAATTTTGACCTTTCAAAACAGAGAATCTCATCTCATAGATGCGGTCTCAAAACATTTGTGTCTAGCGGTACTAGTACGCCCTTTTAGGGTCTACTGTATTGCGACCGGCACATCTGTAACTCCAACTTTATATTCTTCTTACCTCGAGCAAGCTCTGCTTCTCGATAAGTCGAATTTAAGTTCACAATTGCTTCTAGCAGTCACTGGGACGCTCATTCTGGGCTTACCATACCTGCGATCAGAACAATTGTACCCTCTATGGTGTTTTGCCTTCCTCATATTGCTTGGGTCATCTCCCTCGAGTAATTTGAAAAGACGAAACCATAGAACTTCCCATTTATGATCATTATATTCTTGTGATTACTAATGGATGCGGTCTTGTTTCAGAAATTTTCGAAAAACTAACAATGGCAGCTTCACTAACCATTACTTTCGATGAAAACAAGCACCAACTCATGCTTCAACAGAAGCAAACCTCGCGCACTTACAAGCGCCCCATCAGCTGCCGAAGCGTCAACTCCCTCGGCAACTCTCTGAACTCCGGGTCGACCTCGACTCCCCGGACTATCGTGTTTTGGACGCTGGGACCATTCCCACTTCCTGAGGAACAAACTGCTCCCTCCAAGAAGCAAAAACTCGCCTCTGAACGTGTCACTACCGTGACACCAAAGGCGAGCACCAGAAGGCCTGAAGCCCGTGGCAGCCCGACGAAGCCTCGACCTGCAAACGATCAGGTCTATCCCAGGACTTGGTCCCCAAGACCTTCACCAAAACAAAGAAGGTCCCAAACATCTACCAAGCCAGCATTCCTGGCCCCACTCAAGGAGAACCAGTTCTACCCTCTTGCTTACATGAAAGAGGAGAAACCCATCTCCAACCTGACTCACAAGTCAAACCAGCATGAGCCGGCTTGTTCTTACAAGCCCAAAATCAGATCATGCATCACAAGGCCTCTACAAGCACCTACTAAGGCCTACAAACCTGCAGTTCGACCCTTCATCTCTACAGGGGCCGAACTCCAAAAATTCAAAGCTTCGCTGCAACAGGCGAAGGACAGGGTTCACATCCTGTCCTTGCCCAGCTGCAAAGAAGACAGGCTCGGCTGCTGCGCCCGAGGGAGCACATCCTTCATCGTCAAAGCCCAGCCAGAGCTGACCGAAGCTCAAATTGCTCATTGCATACGCCGCCGCGCGTCATATAGACAAAAGAGACTAGAGAAGCAAAGGACCCAGCCTCCTACACTCCAAGTCTCTCCCAATTGGGTCGAAAAAAGAAAGACCCAACCAAGTTGCTGCCGTCCTTATGTTTGGAAAAACCAAAAGGCGCCAAAAATCAGTAACAAAAATCCATGTACGACGTCCAATGACCCGCAGCGTCTCAAGGACAAGAAGACATTCAGAAGAATCCCCTGCTCCTTCAAGCAAAGGACAGCAGAGTGATCCTTCCTCAAGCTCGTCTTCAAAAAGAATGAGCCCCAGCTCAGTCACCAGGACAGTTTTCTTCGTTCAAATCACGAAGGATGAATGTCTTGGCTACAAATTCTGAGCCACCACCCAGCAATCCACCTCCAGAAGATGCGATCACCCGCATCCAGCAGTTGGAACAGGGCCAGCAGAGGATTGAAACTCTGATGGAAAACCTTCTCCTCGCCTTCCAAAATCAGGCGAACAATGAACCTCCTCCGAATCATCAAGACGACGAGGTAAATAGAGAAGAAAATGAGTCATGCGCCCTTACCAAAAAGGACGTAGACAGTATCCTCGCCAAAGCAAAGAAGAGGATATACTCAAGGAGCATGGGATCAAGCCACCATATCCCTTATGGATGGACTCGGTCCCGTTCCCCACCAAATTCAAGCATCCTACTCTCCAAACATATACGGGGAAAGGATCAGCCAGACAGCAAGTCATCCACTTTAAGATCCTGACGGGAGCTATCGCGGATCAAGATGCACTCAAGATCCGCCTCTTTGCAAGTACCCTAAAAGGTACGGCCTTCGATTGGTACTCCACTCTGCCGGAGGACTCAATCCAAAACTGGGCCATGCTAGAGACACGCTTCCTGACTCACTTCAAAGGTGAAGATCATCCCGCTACTATGGCTCAGCTGTGTAGCCTAAAACAGGGGGAGAATGAATCAACATATGACTTCATTCACAAGTGGAAAGCAATGGCATAAAAATGCTCTGATGTATTGCCACAAGCGTCGCTAGTCGACATTTGCCGAAACAACATGAGAGCCAGAATCCGCTCCATGATCATCGGCAACAAATCAAAAAACCTGGGAGAACTCCTAGAAGCTTCCATGGAAGCTGAAACGGTGATTAAAGACCTCAACAGTCAGAAATCATCAAGAAAAGAGCCAACCGCCATTGCAACCTCTAAACCAAAGAAAAAAGAGGTCCTCAATGTGCAGACCAAGTCAGCTCCTCAGCCACCAAAGAAAGCTGAAAATAAGTTGCTGGTAAGAGACCTGAACTCTCAGATGCCTTCAAAGAACGAGTAGAGAAGAAATATCCGTTTGATGAAGATATTGATGAAATCTTCGGGGCTCTTGTGGCAAACGGCAAGCTCACCTTGCCTGAACCAAAAAGACAGGTTGATGTTGGCAAAACCAACGATCCTCAGTACTGTCCATACCACCAGATGATCTCGCATCCTCTCAATCAATGCTTCGTTGTGAGAGAGAAAATAAATGAGATGTGGAAAAAACGGAGTCATCACCTTTGACAAAAACTATGGGCCTGCCTCCGTCAACATGGTGACATGTGGACAAACATCAAAATCACCGAAGAAGAAGATCACTACTTCCTTCAAGGTGATAAACTCAATCCAAGCGTCCGAGGAACTGGTTCCTTACTCGACACCAGACGGACAACCGATATGGGTACATCCTGATCTCATGGAATATGAAAATTGGGAGGTCGTGAAAACAAAGCCTACAGCTCAACAGTGAAGGCAGGCTAGGGAAACATCTCCTCAAGCTCAAACGGCAAGAGAAGACCCAGCCAAAACTAGAGGTCAAAGAAAAGCCAGAGGCTTCCTCTACCGCTTCACTGGAGGTAGCAAAAACATCCCTTCCAGAGACTTCAAAGGGGGTAAGGAAATTCACTCTCAGTGATTTCATGCCACCTCAATTCAAAGAAGCCATGTAGGAGGCATCATACTCTTACAATTCGGTAGTTGGATTCTCCATTGATGGATACGAATCCAGCGACACCGATGATGGGTTCGAATCCAACTACACAGATGAGTGGGAGGAGTCCCTTGAAACAGGAGAATCCTCTCCGATGAGGAATGGGTTCCTGAGTCTCATCTTATGCCAGTAATCTGGTATAACCCCCTACAGCCACAAGGATCCTGGTCTGATGATGAAGAAGACCAAGAAGCTGTACAAGAAAATGCTGCTGACTCAGCACCTCTCATTACTCCAGTGGAAATCAACCATGTTGAGCCACAAAGAGTTGATGAAGAAGAAGATCCGGCTCCCATGCCTGATCTTGAAGAATATGCAAGGATCTTGCAGGGACTTGCTCTAGAACAAGAGCAAGACCGCATCAACGAGCCTCCTTGCAACCCAGAGCCGAAGTCCCTGAAGACCATCAGGTACATCCTCCCTTAACTCCTGAAAATGGAGAAAATTGCTGGATAGACGATCCTCTTACATCCGAGGATGAGTCTGACTCCGAGCAGGCAACGTCTCCCGTTAAAGCTTCCTGTAATGTGATAATTCGGGATTATAGCTCTTCCGAAGCATCGTCTGATGAGAGCACTTACACTCCGGCGACGCCTAGCAAATGTATCTTCTGTAAGCCACCTCGTCTCACATGACTTTCACTGAGATGACACCCTCTCAGGTTTCTTCTCCTGAGACTGTGACTTCAAAGTTCACACCCTTCCTGACTGAAGAATTCCCAGCCATTGATGCTTGGGATGATGAATTAGTCACGAAGAAGAAAAGTTGTTGGATGCTGTTCAGGACTTGTTCCCGGAAAATGCTCCATGCAACACGATCACTGAGGATGGCAACTCTACTGCTGATTCATCCTCAGCAAATGAAAAACGACAGCCTCTTGATCCAGAAGACAATCTTCCAAACGAAGACCCTTCTCAAGAAGCTCTCGAAGTTGGTAGAGGCACTCGCTCTGGCCGGGACTACCACAAAAATTACAACCAATCTTCCTTTACATATGTAAATCCTTCGGGAAAAGATGTTGTAAGCGCCCCTAGTGGCAACGATGATGAACATGCAGGCCCTAAGGAGGCTTTCAAGTATGACTTGATTGAACACTTCAAGCACATACCTGCACGTCTGCACATCCTAGATTTGTTTGCGAATGTCTCCGCACAATCTCATCTCAGAATTACAAAAGCTGAATGAGGATGTCGACAAATATGCCTCGCAAGTCCTCCAAATTGAAATGGATTACCGGGTCAAGAACTCAGAAGCCTCCTCAAGGGAGAAAAGAAGAAAACTGAGGGATCATGCATTGAATGCCTCTCGGTTTAAAAAAGCAGCCAGTGCAACCATCGCCTTCACAAAGGATGACCTCCTACTTGGCGAAACCAGGCATAACCGACCCCTGTACTTCACAGGGTATATCAAGGAAATGCCTATGCACAGAGTTCAGATCGACCCAGGTTCTGCACTCAACCTCATCTCCACATCGCTCTTGAAGAGTTGGGCATCCCACCCAGCAAGCTGAGCCACACATCTATATCTATCTTTGGATACGACGGGAGTACTTAAAGGCCTATCGGCAAAATCAGGTTCAAGTTGCAGATCGGTGATCTTATCTATGAGGTCACAGTGTATCCAATAAAAACCCCTTCATGCTACAACATCCTTCAACTCTACATCAATGCATCAAGTTTGTTGGCGACGACGCCCTTGAATCCACGAGAATGGTGTTGTCCCTTCAACTCTACATCAATGCATTAAGTTTGTTGGCGACGACGACATGATACATCGAGTCTTTTGTGGACAGAAAACCCTTCAAAGGTAAAGAAGTCCACTTCGCAGACTCACAGATGTATGAAGGTGAAAAAGAAGAAGAGGAGAAGCACACAGCATCCTTTGCCGAAAATCTCCAGAAAGATAAAGGCAAAGCTCCTCAACAAACATCGGAAGAAAACAAACCCTCTGGTAAATCTGAAGAGAGCATTCAAACTCCCTTCATCATCTCCCTCAAACCTTCAAAGCCTTTGGTCATCACAACTAAAGTAAAGAAGGCAAAGCAAAAGCCTGGGGGCAAATTTGTTGTCTCTTTCGTGTCTATCATGCAAGACACGGACTCGGATTCAGAGCCAGAAGACGATGCATCGTCAAGCCAATCTGACACTCAGCAAGTTCAGCCTGCTCTCACTCTAATGGAGATAACTTCCGACATAAAAGATCCTACGTCAGCTTCCTTCGTTGTTCCAGCAACTTCAGCAAAGGAAAAGCCGATCTTCTTCCATAGATCGGATGCTTCTTCATCAAACTCCATGCTTGAACCTTTCCAAAATAAAGGTATGCCTCAACTATCCTTGTACAGTTCTGTGGCACAAGCTATTATGAAGAAAATGGGCTATGACGCTCAAAACCAAGTCGGTTTGGGAGAAGGACGCGGTATTCTCACGCCATTGGGGCCCGTCTTGGCCAAAAGCCAGCTGAAAGATTGGAGACTCTACGGCTATGTAGAAAAGTCTTCACACGGGTTAGGGTATGATCCCGACACTCCCTTGAGACAGTTGACACAAAGGCTTAAAAGTCAGTATACTAACCAAGCCTCAACTTCTCAAGTCCATGAAGACATCGATCTCCCTGGATATCTCTTTAATGAGTCACCTGACAAAGATCCAGGAAGCTCATCCAATTGGCACGATTTCTCCGAAAATGAAAGAGGAGTTGTCTGATGGCACAGACGTGTGGACTTCTGACCCAGAAGAACCCTCATCTCCAAAAGAAGTAGCCTACTTCGACCCGGTTTCAACAGGCGATTGGGATCATCTCATAGCAAGCCTTGGGAAAATTACCAATCCAGAAGACCCGTGGAAAGGAACAAAACCTTGGTCTGGAAATGCCCTTGAAACCCAGAAGGTTTCGTTGAGATGGAAGCCTCCGAAATATTGTGGAGGAACCACCTTCGAACCTTCCAACAGAAGATCCTGTTCAAAAGATAGACTTGGGAACACCAGATAACCCACGTCCTGTATTCATAAGCAAGAATATAAAGGATGATGAGTTACCCGAGTATATCGCCTTTCTTCGTGAGTTTCGTTGATTGCTTTGCATGGTCTTACGCTGAAATGCCAGGCTTAGACCCCAAAATAGCGGTTCACAAACTCAATCTTCAAGAAGACATCAAGCCTGTCAAGCAAGGCCAAAGAAGATTCCGTCCAGATGTGATGGATAAAATTGAACAAGAAGTTCAAAAACTCAAAAGCGTCGACTTCATCCGTGAGGAACAACATCCTGAATGGTTGGCCAACATTGTCCCCGTGACAAAGAAGAACGGGCAGATCAGGGTCTGTATTGACTATAGAGACCTGAATGGCGCATGCCCAAAAGATGAATTTCCGCTCCCCATACCAGAGGTAATGATTGATAATACCTGTGGATTCGAGCGAATGACATTCATGGATGGTTTCTCTGGCTACAATCAGATAAAGATGCATCCTGAGGATGAAAAACATACATCTTTTCGGACCCCATTTGGCGTGTATTGCTACACTGTCATGCCATTTGGTCTGAAAAATGCTGGTGCCACATATCAGAGGGCTATGATGAAGATATTCCAAGATATGCAGCACAAGACGGTTGAATGTTACGTTGATGACCTCGCCGTCAAAAGCAAAAGAAAAGAAGATCATCTCGAAAACCTTCGAGAAGTCTTCCTCCGGCTTCGCAAACATAAACTGCGAATGAATCCTTTGAAATGCTTCTTCGGCGTCTCGTCGGGTAAGTTCCTAGGATTCTTAGTTTGGAAAGCTTGAATAGAGCTTGACCCCATAAAAGTCAAAGCCATTCTAGAAATGCCCTCTCCAAGAACCTTGAGAGAACTCAAAGGACTTCAAGGGAGATTAGCCTACATCAAACGGTTCATCTCCAATCTTTCGGGGAAATGCCGTCCATTCTCCCGGTTGATGCAAAAAGGTGTAAACTTTGTCTGGGATGCTGATTGTGAAGCTGCTTTCCAAGACATCAAGTCATACCTGACAAAGCCTCCAGTGTTAGCTGCTCCTACCACTGGAAAACCATTCATCTTGTACACAAGAGCCCTTGATCACTCTTTGGGAGCTCTGCTTGCACAAGAAAATGATCAAAGAAAAGAAGCTGCTCTATATTACCTCAGCCGCATGCTAGTAGGTGCAGAGCATCGCTACTCTCCAGTCGAAAAAGAATGTCTTGCAGTGATGTTCGCCATACAAAAGCTGCGTCACTACTTGCTTTCCAACACAGTATACCTGGTCTCGAGGGTCAACCTCTTGAAGGTCCTTGTCACAAAGGCAGGTTCTCTCAACGCTCGACTGGCAAAATGGTCCATCCTTCTGTCACAATCTGATATTAGGTATGTACCACAAAAAGCAATCAAAGGGTAAGCTCTAGCGGACTTCCTCGCAGAGCATCCATTGCCTAAAGATTCTCCGCTTAGAGATGATCTCCCAGACGAACCAGTCTATAATGTGGAGACTTTCTCACAAAGAGCCTCCTGGGACATGTACTTTGACGGTGCAACCAGGACAAATGAAAAAAAGATAGCTGATCTCGGGAGTTGGCATCCTCTTGTTAGCCCCGACAAATACATGATTCCACACGCTTTGTCGCTACTGGAACCATGCACAAACAATGCAGCTGAATATCAAGCTCTGATCTTAGGATTGGAACTCGCCATCGAATCGGTATCACCATGCTGGAAGTCTTTGGAGACTCTCAACTGATCGTCAACCAGATGAATCAGAAATTTGAAGTCAGGAAGCCAGATTTGTTGCCTTACTACAACAAGGCACAATCACTTCTGCAAAAGTTTGACATCTGTCACATCACCCACATTTGTAGAGGTGAAAACATACGTGCAGATGCCCTAGCCGGACTTGCCGCATCCATGGCAATCCAGGAAGGGGAAAACATGCAAATCACAGTGTGCGAAAGAAGAATCCTTCCTCCTCTTAACACACACCAAGCAGTTGCTGAATGCCACCAAGTGGTCGGAAGTCGGATTTCAATCCTTCAAACTTCAATCAGCGACTAAAGGGATCCGTTCATTGATTACATTATGTTCGGAATCCTACCTGAAGATCCAAAAGAACGGGTAAGCATCCAAAGGCGAACCCCAAGCTTTCATTTGGATATTCCTTCAAAAATCCTTTACAGGAAATCCTTCAACGGAGTACTTCTACGCTGCTTGTCACAACAAGAGGCTGAAAAAACACTCAAAGAAGTTCATGCTCGTCTTTGCGGAGCTCATCAGGCTGGACCTAAGCTCTATGATCAGATAAAAAGGTTAGGATATTACTGGCCTACCATGGTAGCTGACGCAATGCAATTTGCTAAGCGCTGCCAACAATGCCAAGTTCATGGAGATTACATTCACATGCCTCCAGAATGGCTGCATCCTACGGCGATCTCATGGCCTTTCGAAGCCTGGGGTATGGACATCATAGGTCCTATTTCTCCCCCTTCGAGCAAAGGTCATCGCTTCATCTTCGCCGCTACGGATTATTTCTTCAAGTGGTTAGAAGCATTTGCGTTTAACGAAATGAAGACCTCATCAGTCCTTCAGTTCCTGTGCACCAACATCATTTGTCGTTTCGGCATACCCAAAAGATTCGTCCATGATAACGGACCACAGTTCCGGGATCATCGATTCTACAGGTTCTGCGACAAATACAAAATCCAAAGCTGTCCTTCGACTCCATACAATCCGGCAGCAAACGGGTTAGCAGAAGCTTTCAACAAGACACTCTGCCAAATCCTCAAAAAAATGGTCTCTAGTCACAAAAGAGACTGAAGCGACAAAATGTCTGAAGCTTTGTGGGCCTATCGGACCACCGTTCGAGGACCAACCCATAGCACACCATTCTCCTTGGTCTATGGATGCGAAGCTGTCGTACCCTTGGAAGTACAAATTCCTTCCTTGAGGGTATACTTGCAAAATGACATGACTCAAGAAAGCAATGTCAAATTGCGACTCCATGAGCTGGACAATCTCGATGAGAGACGGCTCGAAGCTCAACAAAGCATTGAACTTTACTAAGCACGCATGGCAGGATCTTTCGATAAAAAGGTCAGGCAACGCGCCTACAAAAAGAGTGACTTGGTTCTTGCGGTAAAAAGACCAATGGTCTTTGCTCACAAGTCCAAAGGCAAATTTGAGCCAAAATGGGAGGGACCCTACGTCATCGACAGGGTTTTCTCCAACGGCGCATACGCACTCCTAAACATGGAAGCTGACAAATGTATGCTGCCCATCAACGGCAAGTTCTTAAAGCGGTACTACCCTTGAAGACTTACCCAACTGGGTAAGAGCAATGCCTGTATGGCCAAAACCGGTTTCCAGGTACACGCTCGCTAAACCCACCTTTTTTTTAGAATTTTCATATCAAATGTTGAAATTTCTAGAAATTTAAAACAATGCTTACTTTCATCGTTTCATTGTTAAAAAAAAAATATCCAAGTTTAGGAACCTTTCCCTAACTTGACCAAAATTTTCAACCCTTGAACCCAAAATTCATGGTTTGAAACAAAATCCAGATTCAAGGATTTCCACCCTAGTCCACCCTGCCTTTTACCGCCAAAATGGTTTTAGGTCAAAACTTATGACCCTCGTGTCTTTAAACAAAAAAAAAATGGTTTTTTCAAAAAAAAAAAACCGCGAGGAAGCGACGCTTAGTCGATACTCGCACAAATCGGAAGCATATGAACCATGTTCGACACTTCCAAAATTGTAGGGAAGCGACATTTCATCGATACTTGCAAAATCCAAAACTGTGGAGACGCAACATTTCAGTTGATATCCACAACCCAAATTTCAAAGGTTCGAAAAAAACCTAAAAAACTGTGGAGACGCAACATTTCAGTTGATATCCATAACCCAAATTTCAAAGGTTCGAAAAAACCTAAAAAACTGTGGAGACGCAATATTTCAGTTGATATCCACAACCCAAATTTCAAAGGTTCGAAAAAAACCTAAAAAAAACCATGGAGACACAACATTTCAGTTGATATCCATAACCCAAAGGTTCGAGAAAACCACAAATTTCAAAAATCGTGGGGAAACGACATCAAGTTAGTACCCGCAAAACCAAAATTTTTGAAAAAAGCAAGGATGCGACATTCCATCGATACTTGCACCCAAATCCGCGAGGATGCGACATTCCATCGATACTCGCAACCGAATGAGCAAGGATGCGACATTCCATCGATACTTGCAAGAACATTCAGCAGGGAGGCGACTTTTAGTCGATACTTGCATTTTTGAAAACCAAACCGGCTATCAATGCCACCAAAACAAAACAGGCTATAAATGCCACAAACCGGCTATTAATGCCACCAAAACAAAACCGGCTATCAATGCCACAAACAAAAAAACTTGGATTTCAAAAAACCGGCTATCAATGCCACCAAAACAAAACCGGCTATCAATGCCACCAAAAACCGGCTATCAATGCCACCAAAACTGGCTATAGATGCCACAAAAAAAAAACTCGGCTATCAATGCCATAAGAAAAGCTGGCTCTCATGCCAAAATTGGCTTCCATGCCACAAACAAAAACCTGGCTTTCATGCCAAAACAATCATTTGACAAAAGATTTTCACAAAATGACAACCTTTTGATCAAATCCCATTTAGCAATTACTTTTATCACAAAAAGATTCAAGTGAGCGTAGGGATAACAAAAAAAAAAAAAGAAAGCATCCCATTTAGCAATTACTTTTATCACAAAAAGATTCAAGTGAGCGTAGGGATAACAAAAAAAAAAGAGAAAGTGTTCACAAGCACTACAAAAAAAAAGTACCAAAAAAATACATGTGGTACCAAAAAAAAAAGAAAGTGTTCACAAGCACTACAAAAAAATAAGTACCAAAAAAAAAATAATACAAGTGGTACCTAAAAAAGAGAAAAGGGGATAGTTTCTGTTATAAAAAAAAACAGAAGCTCAATCAAAAATGGTCTCCAGCCAAGAGTTCAGCTCCTTAAGCAAGCTTTTGGCCTCATCCATCAAGGATTCCAAGGCACGCTTCTTCAGGAACCTGTCATGAGATGCTGGGGTGGGCTGTAACCCTTCTTTCGCACCAGGAAGCTTCCCCGAGCGGTTTTCCATTGTTTGTTCTCATCAGACTTCCTTTTGAGAACTCGATCGGCATCCGCAACCCAGTGAATCAGAGCAGTCTCCCTTTCACGAGCCTCTGTTATTTCAGTCCACTTGGCAGGTACTTGTGCCTGCAATTGCTCAAGACGTTTCCTGGCCTCATCGACCTCCCTATCAAGGATGTTAAGGTCATGTGTCAGCCCAATGATGGTTAGCTCTTCTAAGTTCTTCTCTCGGACTGCCTGCTTCCTGCTTTCTGTAGCCTCATCCAGGTTAGATTGAGCCTTATCCGCAGGGTCCAAGAACATCTCCTTGAAGAACTGATCGTCAGGAAAACCCATGGTCTCAAACCACTTGTCACCCCAGCTCGATGATCCTATCAACGATTGCCCTGGCACTTGTGACATCCAGACCAGCTTCTTCGGCATCACCGAGAATCTCACGCACATGCTGGATCATCCCAAATCCGGCATCTAAGTGCCCAGAAAGCAGAGTCTCAATCCAAGAGCTCAGAACTCGCACCACCACCTTCTTCGCAAAAAGAAGAGATGGCCCAGCTGAAGATTCGCCCAACTCCGTTGGTCGGCTGCTCATATCATCACCTGTTGGAAGAGTAACAAAAGAACTCTTTCCAGTTGAAGCTGCTCCTGCTCGGGAAGGAATCTCAGCACGAGGTATCTCCTCAGCATTGTCAGAACTGGTCCCAGGAGTCTCTACCTCTGGATCAACCTCTGGCATCCCTTGCTCTGGAAGCGACGGATCCTCCTCTGTCACTTCAAAACCTGCCAAAGAAACACAAAAAGGTATGAATATGATCCTATTTGAAAATCATTATCAGGGTTATAACTACAAAATACCTTCTTCGACGACTGGCGGAACACTTTCTTCCTCCATGAACTCATCGGAAGCATCATCAACATTTGCGTCCATCGAGGGTTCAAAGTCATCGGAATCCTGTGGCAAGTCAGCTGGCAAGAAAAATGTTAGCAAACCAAGTCACAGACACAAGAAAAAGAGCAAAAGAAGTCATACCAATCGAAGATTCTGGATTCACTCCAGAGTCCCTCGGTTCTTCTTCAGGTGCCTCGACACGATCCGTCACCACCTCATCGACTGGAACCTCAGGCATCACCAAGTCTTCCTCTGCTAAAAAAAAAAGAGAAAAGTAGAAACAAGAAGCAAATCAGAACATGGAAAAATCCCATGAAAACAAATGGAAAGAGAAAAAGGAAGAATCATACCTTCACCGACGGTCTCTTCTTCTCGGCTTCTCTTCTCTGGAGGCTCGTCAGCATCCACTGGCACATCCTCATTGATAGTAAGAGGAACTTCCAAGTCAGGAGAGTCCTCATGCCGCCCCTTGCTGCGCTGATGACTTCTCCCCCTCTTACCCCGGCGGGCTCGCTTCTTCGAGGAACCTGCCCCGCTGTCAGAGTCAGGTTTCCCACTTGACTCCTCAGTGGATGGTCTACTCTTGCCAGTAGACTCCATGGAAGCTTGCCTCTGTTCCACTTGCATCCAAGCGCCAAGTTCAGCTTCCTCCTGTTCTAGCTGCTCTAAAGCCTCATCAGGTATTTCTCAAACAGCTTCAGAACCAATGACGCCCTGGTCACCGAGGAAGACTCTCTTGTGCTTCTCTCCAGAAAGGAAGGCCCAGACTTCCTCTCGCCGGACGCCATCTGACTTTCCAAGGCCCTTTCCAGATGCCAGCTTCACATCAAGCTCCTTCTTGGAAAGCCCCCGATATGCCGAAAAGCTCTCCGCGAACCACTTCGCAAAGCCGGCAGTCCGGGAAGTCAGCAACACAGGATAAGAAATCATGGCTGTAGTGTCTTCAGCACTATAGAAAGCCCATGCATTTCTCCCGTCCTGTAAGCCTCCAAAGCGCTTCACCATGCTTGAAGGCACTCCAACAACGCCTTGAGAAAAGCCCAGCTGAAAGGCAAAGCGAGAGGGTACATACGGCTAGATGTCGACGAAAAGATGTCTACGGTACACCATCGTGCCGACACGTATGCTGAAAAGCCACTCTCTCTCTGCATTCGTCAAGGAATAATGCCTTCCCGACCCCGCCCTGGTAGAGTCTCGGGAGGCACCAAAATCAAAAGCCTTCTTCCGCAACTCTGGAGAAAGCTTCACTGAAGACTGCCCCATCTTGACGTCTCTGAACCGTCGGATCCTCATGCGGGCAAACAAAAGTGATTCTGACACGGCTTTGCCCTTAGCCAGTCGAATCATCAGAGGATCATCATCCTGTGCAGCACCCAGCCGGTGGAAGCCAGGACAGTGGTACACATACCACGAATAAAAGATGTGGGCTGAAAATACCCTATTCATGGGAAGCCCAAGCCGAACCAAAAAAGCAGCAGCCTGCAGTTCGGTACACAGGTAGGAGTAAAGAGCTGGCACCAAAGCAAGCTGCTCTCCAAACGTCATCTGACAAGCCGGAAAAATACAATGCGGCCTGATGTGCGTTCCATCTCCTCCAGCAAAAACAGCCTCACCAAGCACATAAGTGAGGTAAACAGCGAGATCTCTCCGCAGTGCAATGTCAGGACATATGGCGTTTGTACTTGCACAGAAATCTTTCAACTCTTCTTGCATGGCCAAGATCTTCTTTGAACTTGGATCCTGAGCTCCGGCTTCTTGGGTCACGCTATCAGAAGACTCCCTGCTATCAGAAAAATTGGGGAATGAAGAGCTAAAACTCTTCCAACTGTTGGATCTAACTTTCAAACCCTCCTTCTCCTTCAAAAGATCATAGAAGGCGACGAGCTGAAAGTATAGAAGCCTGAACTCCTCAGACTGCCCCTCAAGGACGCTGTCAATCGGCATAAACTCCTCATAGAGTTTCCCGAGAATGGGCAATCCAGTAATGGCGCTCAGCTCCTTCAAAGAAAAACCAATCTCACCATTCGTCACAACGAAGGTATTGGTTTGTGGGAGGAATGATTCCAGCATAGCCATGAAGGCCTCGTCGGAAAAGATCACGGTCTCCCTAAAGGCGCGGACCGCATCAAAAATCCCGGCTTCCTTCAAAACGGCGCCACCAATCAGCAGGACGCGATCAGTCCACGACTTCCACTCAGAGTCAGCATTGAAACGGCCACGAAGTCGAAAAGGCTTGATCCAATTGCTGCCGTCACCGCTAAAAATACCAAGGCCCACCGGTCTCAAATCGACCGACGGATAATCAGAACCCTGGTAGCCGCTGGATGGCATCAAAAGGTCCATGTCAACAGGCGACCTCTCCGTATATCCAGGAGAACCGCCAACAAAAACCCTGGTCTTTATTACATTTGTCCTTCTCACCCAGCTTGGAGGATCTTCCCTCTTAGAGCATGTAGGGGCAAGGCTCAGAATCGAGACGGTGCGATCAAACGTCGACCGGGTAGCAACAGTCTTCTTCTCACCATCTGCTGTGAAAGAAAACTGAAAACATCTCCTCTGGTATGTCATGTCATCAGTGACTGCATCACCAAAGAAGAAGGTAGGCTTGGGCAAAACGCTCTTATCTTCCATCACCCATGGACGACTGCTTACCATGATCTTATAGAATTCCTCTCCCTTGAGAGTGATCAGTCGCTGCCTCATCTCATCTCTGTTGAGGGCATCGCACTCTTCCAGATTTCTCTCAAAATACTGGACCTTCTCAAAAGCCTGCTGAACGGCCGGATTAGAAGATCTAGAAGATCGACGAGGTACGCTTGTAGCAGGCTCTTTACCCTTGTTCGTTCTGGAGGAACCACCTGAAAAGGATGGAAAAGAAAAAGATCAAACATCAAAATGATAGAATCTCGCTAAAAAAAAATCTGGCGAAATTTTGACATGATGACGGGGCAATTCCGAAGAAAAGGAACTATCCCGAAAGAAATAGAAAGCTTGAAGATGGGCTCAACATCGCTGCGAGCTCCGAAACTCCAAACTTTCGAAACCACAAAGTCTTAGCAAAAAAGGAAGGGCTCAACATCGCTGCTAGCTCCAAATTCCCAAATTTGTGAAAACTTTCAGGTATGCTATCACATCATGCTACAAATTTAATTTACAATTGAATGCATGCATGAACATCTAGGTTTGCCAAAAAAAAAAAGGGGGCATTATCATGATGAGTAAAAGAAAAAAAAAAGAAAAGAAACTTTCTCAAAAAAAAAGGGAGGGAAAAAAAAGAGAAAAAAAAGGGGCTGGCCCACAGGCCGTGGCCCACTGGCCACGTGGCCGTACGGCCAGATCCGTACAGATCTGTCCGTACGGCCCACAAACAAAAAAAAAACTTGAAAAAAAAAGAAAGAAGAAAAGAAAAGAAAAAACGTGAAAAAAAAGGGAAAACACGTGAAAAAAAAAGAAAAAAAAAAGAAAGAAACAAAAAAAAAGAAAGAAGAACTTTTTATTTTTTTCCTACAATGGAGTTTTCTTGAAAAAGGGAACTTACGAGCCATTGATGGAGAAGAAGAAGAAAAGTCTTGAAGATCTTGAAGAAGAAGAACTCTTGGTCTTGAAGCCCTCTTGGGATTGTTGCAAAAGAAAGCAATGAGAGCAAGAGATCCAATCTCCTCCTTGCTTTTATTAGAGGAGAGCAAACCAAAGAAGGAAAGAAGAAAGAGGTAAGTGTTACTAATTAGTAACCTTACCAAAAGAAAGAGATTAGAAAGATTCTTTCCCAAAAGAAAGATATCTTGAGGGATTCTCTCCCAAAAAGAAATCAATGAGAGATTTTCTCCCAAAAGATAGGATCAATGAAGGATTCTTTCCCAAAAGAAAGATATCTTGAGATATCCTATCCCAAAATAAAGGGAACGTGAGAGATTCTCTCCAAAGAAAAGATATTCTTAGATATTCTCTATCCAAATGAGATATTTTTGGATATTCTTTACAAAAATGACACCATATGAGATCTAAGCCATTTCAAAAGCTTAAGGTCCCATGGGTTAGCCCATATGAGCCAGGTTTGACCACCTAGGCACAAAAAAAAAAAAGGGCTTTTAGTCAAAGAGAAATCCCACTTACCAAGAGCATACAAAAATGGTTGCATGCCTCTTTTGAGTTGATTCGACCATACAAAAAAGAATTCCAAGCCCCATGAGCTTCCAAAAATGAAACCATCCAGCCTCATCTACCAAATTGAGCCAAAATCTTGAAATTGACATTCCACCAAATCCTGGTCCCCTAACTTGCCACATACAGCCTGTTAGGTCACTAGATAAAAAACCAAAACTTGATCTTCCAACATTCCACATACAGCTTGTTGGGTCACACGGTCAAAACCAAACCCGACCCCCTAACCTGCCACATACAACCTGTTAGGTCACAAGATCAAAACCCAAATCCACATCCCTGATGTCATCTTCAAAACTTTGCCTCGAGATGGTACATGATCCTTTTCACTACCATAAAATTCCCCTGGAAGCTCAAAAGGCTACAAATACCAAACAGAAAGACTGCTCAAAGACTCTTGGTCAAGTCACAGGCTCTCCTTCAAAAATCTCTTCGAGGCACATCGACTACAAAAGTTAAGCAACTCGTCGCTGTACCTCGAGGGGGCATTTGTTGACACCAAAAATGTCACTTTGCCTCTTCAAGCTCCAAAGAGCTACATGAAGTCGCAACCTGCCATAAATAGGCAATGCTACTTCTAAAAATCCAATCTTGTCAGAATCAAACAAAAACTGCAAGATCCTTCAAGACAGCCAAAAGAGGAGTACACAAGAAGTTTCGGGCCATTTCAAAATCATTTGGCCTAACTTCGCTTCTCCGACAGCCGAAAAGGAGCTCTCGGCGGCAAAAGCATCGGAGACACCAAATCTTCGATCAGAGCCGATGGATGGTCTCAAAATACTTCCAAAAGGCTCCACGTCAAGTTCCGAGTCAAACCGACAACGTTTGACCCTACATCAACCCTCGAACAGCTAAATCAAGCTTCTCGGCGGCGAGAACCACCGAGGCCATTACTCATCAGATAGAGCACATGGACGGCTTCAAAATGCTTATAAAGGGCTACAAGTCAAATTTCAGGTCATTTCCAAAACATTTGTCCATAGTTTGACACTCGGAAGCCAAATCAGGCCTCTCGGCGGCAAAGCTCTCCGGGACCATGGTTTCCAAGACAGAGCCTATGGATCATCTTAAAATGACTCCAATAGGTTCCCTGTCAAATTTCAAGTCAATCGGACATCGGTTGACCGCACATCAAACCGTGACATCTTCATCGCGACAAAAGCAAGTCTACTAGTGATAGGACCCCAAACGGCTTCAAAACTAAAAAAAAAAGCCTATGGTTGGTCTTATTTATTGCTCAGGAGGCTTCACCTCAAATTTCAGGTCATTCCGACATCGTTTGACCCAGTTTCAACTTCCGATAGAAAATCGGCAACTCTGCGCGACAAAGTCTTCGGCTTTCTCAGGAAATTGGAAACTTTGCAAAGTAAAATGCAAGGATTCTCATCAGGGTTCCTACAGGGAAATCAGGCCAATAAATGGTCAAAATGTCAAGGAAAAGTACAGGAGAAAAAAGAATCGAAAAACAGCAAAAACGAACACAAAACGGGACAAAAAGGGGGGAAAACCCCCCAGGGTCGCAGACCCCTGCGACCCTGGCCCAGGGTCGCAGGCTGGGCCAGGGTCGCCGGCGACCTTGGAGCCCGGGGTCGCCGGGAAGGCCCCGGAAACCCCGGTTTTCGCCCTTTTTTTGCGATTCGAAGCGCCCAGCCTCTGGTACTTTCCAAAATTCATGTTTTTGAGACACCAAATCCTCTGACATCCGTCCAAAACACGGGTCAATCATCAAGAGTATCGAAAACAATATTGATCGCCACCCGGTCAACCAAAAAATGTGTGCTTTCTACCCGACTGATCGAGAAATCGACAGGACAGATGGCACTTGACCCGCTGTTGGCAACAAACACCTGAAATTACATGATCATCTGATGTCGATCTACATGAAGATCCATTGATGATCATCGACAGAAGAATCCCAAAAGACGCGGCACGGCCGCGACTCTTCAGCTGCTCGGCGACCACTTAATGCGATTAATTGACTAGCTTTATTACAATCATTAATCCATTTCTTTGGACGGCCCAATTAGAAGCAAGCATTCGGGAGTTACAAGTCAAGAGATTCATGGCATTTAACCCATGAAACTCCTCCCATCATGGCGATTAAAGGCGATTAAATGCCCTCAATCTCCTCCGGCCAATCAAAAACCAAGAAAAAGGAGTTACAAAATAAAGAATTCAATTCTGTAACTCCTCCCATTATGCGGCTTAATGACAATAAAAGCCTATAAACCCTCCTAAATGGCGACCAAAAAGCCTATAAAAAGGAGAGCTCTCCAAGAAGAAATCATCATCAGAAAAAAGCACAAACAAACAGACAGACAAAGCACAGAAATCCAGAGAAAGAAAAAAGAGAGAAAACTCTGTGGAAGTTCTACACCAACCACCGTAACAAGGTGACAAAAGTCCCTTGGGGGGTACCCCCCCCCCCAAGGTCCTTGCCTTCTCCTCCTGCCTCCAATGGCTTAGATATGGCTTTTCAGCCCGTCTACTCAGCTTTTTATTGGACATAGGACCTTCTTTTGGTCTTTGTCCTCTAAAAACCTGAGGTTATAGCCAAGCCAAGCGAATCAATAGCATCCTCTGTTCTCATCTGCATGGATGATGGCGAAGCCCACATATGGCTTGCGACCGTCAATCTAAACGAGTCCCCCACAATCTCCTGAGAAGTTAGATCCTCCTTTTCTTGCTTTTCATTGTAGTTTGTATTTTTTTAAAAGAGACAAAAATCACAACTCTTGTCTTTCATTATTGATAAGGATTATAAATCGGCTATAAACGCCAAAAATCGGCTATAAACGCCAAAAATCGGCTATAAACGCCAAAATCGGCTATAAATGCCAAAAAAATCGCCTTTCACGACAAACCAAGAAAATGTCTCTTTTCTTAAATATATGTGCAATGGAAAACTTGAAAGAAGTTGATTTCCTTTTTACTTGCGAAGGTTGATCTCCGGATCACCACTTGCAATTCCAAGTAAAATAGAAAATCTGGCACACCCACACAAAAAAAGAAATGTTGATGCACGCCCCTGCCCCCTGGTTACGAAAGGGTCGGAACCAAACGGACTCCCACGTCCGCCGACCTCGGTAGGAACCGAGCAGGAGCGCAGTCCATCAGCAATTCCAAGTAAAATAGTAAATTTGGCACACCCACACAAAAGAAATATTGATGCACGCCTCTGCCCCCTGGTTACGAAATGGTCGGGCCTAAACGGACTCCCACGTCCGCCGACCTCGGTAGAACTGAGCAGAATGCGCTGTCCATCACGCTGGCACACCCGGTGGGACTCGTTCATTTGAGAACACGATGCTAGAAATGAAATAATATCGTATCTTTTGCTCTATGCTCATATTTCTTTTCTCGATTCCTTGGCTTCTTTCTAATTGGTGGCCTATGTTGGATTCCGCATCTAAAAAAAATGAGATGAGATTTTTTGGAAATTTCTAATTCTTTGAGTTTATTTCCACTCTTTCTCTTTTCAAAAAAAAATCAAAAAATCCGATTTCTTAGTTTGGATTCAAAATCGAGAAACTTTGATCCTTTCCGTTTCGAATCTGTGCTCACGGAAATCGTTGAGCCAGTTCGAATTGTGGAAATGGCCATTGTTTCTCTTCGATGAGTTCATTAAAAAAATCTAAAAAAAATAAAAGTAAAGAAAAAAGAAACAAATAAGATTTCTCATTTTGGATTCAAAATTGAGAAACTTTGATTCTTTCTGTTTCGTCTCTGTGCTCACGGAAATCGTTGAGCCGGTTTGAATTGTGGAAATGGCCATTGTTTCTCTTCGATGAGTTCATTAAAAAAATAAAAGTAAAGAAAAAAGAAAAAAAAATAAGATTTCTCATTTTGGAATCAAAATTGAGAAACTTTGATCCTTTCCGTTTCGTCTCTGTGCTCGCGGAAATCGTTGAGCCGGTTCGAATTGAGGAAATGGCCATTGTTTCTCTTCGATGAGTTCATTAAAGATCTAAAAAACAAAACAAAAAAAAAAGACATAGACCACTAAGGTTAAACCAACTGCGTTCTTTGATCACAATTGATTCAAGAAAAGCCTTGTCCAGAGTGTGGAGAGAGCTTGACTGTTCTAGGCAAGGGTCCTCCAAACGGGTTCATTAAGTAATCCTAACCTTAAATGAGGGCAATTCTATCAATCGAGATTTCATAAGACCGAGTTAGGAGGCCTATGTGTACTCGCTCGTCTTTTAAATAAAAAAAATTTTCAAAATAAAAAAAAATTCAAAAAAAATCTTAAAAAAAAAGGTTTTTCAAATAAAATATAAAAAATTAAAAAAAAAATTCAAAAAAAAAATCTTAAAAAAAAGATTTTTTCAAAAAAAAAATCTTTTCAAAAAAAAAAATTCCGTCATTTTGGGTTCATAGTGGAGAAATTTTGGTCTTCTCCTTTCTGAGCACTGGCGATCGCAGAAATCGCTGAGCCCATGTTCAGATTGGAGTGCCTCTTGCGCTCTTTGATGAACCCGATCTTGGCCTTTCAAAAAAAAAACTCGTCATTTTTGGATTCGGATATGAGAAATTATGGTTCATTTCCTTCTAATAACTAGCGCTCGCAAAAATCGCTGAGACCATATTTGGATCGGATTACCATCTGCTCTCTTTGATGAATCCAATCTTGACCTTTCAAAATCTAGAATCTCATCTCATGGATGCGGTCTCAAAACATTTGTGTTTAGCGGTACTAGTATGCCCTTTCAGGGTCTACTGTATTCGTGATCGGCACATTTGTAACTCCAACTTTATAATCTTCTTACCTCGAGCAAGCTCTGCTTCTCGATAAGTCGAACTTAAGTCCACAATTGCTTCTAGCAGTCACTGGGACTCTCATTCTGAGCTTACCATACCTGCGATCAGAACAATTGTACCCTCTATGGTGTTCTGCCTTCTTCATATTGCTTGGGTCATCTCGCTCGAGCAATTTGAAAAGACAAAACCATAGAACTTCCCATTTATGATCATTATACTCTTGTGATTACTAATGGATGTGGTCTTGTTTCAGAAATTTTTCGAAAAAACTAACAATGGCAGCATCGCTTACCATTACTTTCGATGAGAGCAAGCACCAGGTCATGCTTCAACAGAAGCAAACCACACGCACCTACAAGCGCCCCATCAGCTGCCGAAACGTCAACTCCCTCAGCAACTCTCTGAACTCCGGGTCGACCTCGACTCCCCAGACTATTGTCTTTGGGATGCTGGGACCATTCCCACTTCCCGAGGAACAAACTGCTCCTTCCAAGAAGCAGAAACTCACCTCTCAACGTGTCACTACCGTGACACCAAAGGTGAGCACTAGAAGGCCTGAAGCCCGTGGCACCCCCACGAAGTCTCGACCAGCAAACGACCAGGTCTATCCCAAGACTTGGTCCCCAAGACCTTCACCAAGACAAAGAAGGTCCCAAACATCCACCAAGCCAGGATACCTGGCCCCACTCAAGGAGAACAGTTCTACCCTCTTGCCTACATGAAAGAGGAGAGACCCATCTCCAACCTGACTCCCAAGTCAACCCAGCATGAGCCGGCTTGTTCCTACAAGCCCAAAATCAAGTCATGCATCACAAGGCCTCTGCAAACATCTGCTAAGGCCTACAAACCTGCAGTTCGACCCTTCATCTCTACAGGGGCCGAACTTGAAAAATTCAAAGCTTCGCTGCAACAGGCGAAGGACTGGGTTCGCATCCTGTCTTTGCCTAGCAACAAAGAAAACAGGCTCGGCTGCTGCGCCCGAGGGAGCACATCCTTCATCGTCAAAGCCCAGCCAGAGCTGACCGAAGCTCAAATTGCTCGTCGTATACGCCGCCGCACGTCGTATCGGCAAAAGAGACTAGAGAAGCAAAGGACCCAGCCTCCTACACTTCAAGTCTCTCCCAAATGGGTCGAAAAAGAAAGACCCAACCAAGTTGCTGCCATCCATATGGTTGGAAAAACCAGAAGATGCCAAAAGTCAGCATCCAAAATCCATGTCCGACGTCCGATGACCCGCAACATCTCCAGGACAAGAAGACATTCAGAAGAATCCCCTGCTACTTCAAGTAAAGGATGGCAGACTGATCCTTCCTCAAGCTCTTCTTCAAAAAGAATGAGCCCCAGCTCAGTCACCAGGACAGTTTCCTCGTTTGAATCTCAAAGGATGAACGTCCTGGCTATAAATTCTGAGCCACCACCCCGCAATCCACCTCAAGATGATGCGATCACCCACATCCAGCAGTTGGAACAAGGCCAACAGAGGATTGAAACTCTGATGGAAAACCTTTTCCTCGCCTTCCAAAATTAGGCGAATAATGAACCTCCTCCGAATCATCAAGACAATGAGGTAAATAGAGAAGAAAATGAGTCACGCGCCCTTACCAAAAAGGACGTAGACGGTATCCTCGTAAAAGCAAAAGAAGAGGATATACTCAAAGAGCATGGGATCAAGCCACCATATCCCTTATGGATGGACTCGGTCCCATTCCCCCCAAAATTCAAGCATCCTACTCTCCATACATATACGGGGAAAGGATCAGCCAGACAGCACGTCATCCACTTCAAGATCTTCAAGGGAGCTATCGCGGATCAAGATGCACTCAAGATCCGCCTCTTTGCAAGTACCCTAAAAGGTACGGCCTTCGACTGGTACTCCACTCTGCCGGAGGAGTCCATCCAAAATTGGGCCATGCTAGAGACACGCTTCCTGACTCACTTCAAAGGTGAGGATCATCCCGCTACTATGGCTCAGCTGTGCAGCCTAAAACAGGGGGAGAATGAGCCAACATATGACTTCATTCATAAGTGGAAAGCATTGACATACAAATGCTCTGATGTATTGCCACAAGCTTCGCTAGTCGACATCTGCCGAAACAATATGAGAGCTAGAATCCGCTCCATGATCACCGGCAACAAATCAAAAAACCTGGGAGAACTCCTGGAAGCTTCTATGGAAGCTGAAACGGTGATTAAAGACCTCAACAGTCAGAAATCATCAAGAAAAGAGCCAGCCGCCATTGCAACCTCTAAACCAAAGAAGAAAGAGGTCCTTAATGTGCAGACCAAGTCAGCTCCTCAGCCACCAAAGAAAGCTGAAAACAAAGCTGCTGGTAAGAGACCTGAACTCTCAGATGCCTTCAAAGAACGAGTAGAGAAGAAATACCCCTTTGATGAAGATGTTGATGAAATCTTCGGGGCTCTTGTAGCAAACGGCAAGCTCACTTTGCCTGAACCCAAAAGACCGAGTGATGTTGGTAAAACCAACGATCCTCGGTACTGTCCATACCACCAGATGATCTCACATCCTCTCAATCAATGCTTCGTTGTGAGAGAGAAAATAAACGAAATGTGGAAAGACAGAGTCATCACCTTTGACAAAAACTATGGGTCTGCCTCCGTCAACATGGTGACATGTGGACAAACATCAAAATCACCGAAGAAGAAGATCACTACTTCCTTCAAGGTGATAAACTCAATCCAAGCATCCGAGGAGCTAGTTCCTTACCCGACACCAGACGGACAACCCATATGGGTACACCCCGATCTCCTAGATGATGAAAATTGGGAGGTCGTGAAAATAAAGCCTACAGCTCAACAGCGAAGGCAGGCTAGGAAACATCTCCTCAAGCTCAAACGGCAAGAGAAGACCCAGCCAAAAAAAGAAGTCAAAGAAAAGGTAGACGCTTCCTCTACCACTTCACTGGAGGCAACAAAAACATCCATTCCAGAGACTTCAAAGGGGGTAAGAAAATTCACTCTTAGTGATTTCATTCCACCTCAATTCAAAGAAGCCACGCAGGAGGCATCACACTCTTGCAATTCGATAGTTGGATTCTCCATTGATGGATATGAGTCCAGCGACACCGATGATGGATTCGAATCCAACTACACCGACGAGTGGGAGGAGTCCCTTGAAATAGGAGAATATCTCTCCGATGAAGAATGGGTTCTTGAGATTCATCTTATGCTAGTAATCTGGTATAACCCCCTACAGCCACAAGGATCCTGGTCTGATGATGAAGAAGACCAAGAGGCTGTACAAGAAAATGCTGTTGAACCAGCACCCCTCATTGCTCCAGTGGAAATCAACAATGTTGAGCCGCAAAGAGATGATGAAGAAGAAGATTTGGCTCCTATGCCTGATCTTGAAGAATATGCAAGGATCTTGTAGCGTCTCGCTCTAGAACAAGAGCAAGACCACGTCAACAAGCCTCCTCGCAATCCAGAGCCGGAAGTCCCTGAAGACCATCAGGTACATCCTCCCTTAACTCCTGAAAATGGAGAAAATTGCTGGATAGATGATCCTCTTACATCCGAGGATGAGTCTGACTCTGATTAGACAACGTATCCTGTCAGAGCTTCCTGTAATGTGATAATTCGGGATTATAACTCTTCTGAAGCATCGTCTGATGAGATCACTTAAACTCCGATGACTCCTAGCAATGTATCTTCTGGAGCCACCTCATCTCACGTGACTTTCACTGAGACGACACCCTCTCAGGTTTCTTCTCCTGAGACTGTGACTTCAAAGTTCACACCCTTCCTGACTGAAGAATTCCCAGCTATTGATGCTTGGGGCGATGAATTGGTCAACGAAGAAGAAAGGTTGCTGGATGCTGTTCAGGACTTGTTCCCTGAAAATGCTCTGTGCAACACAATCACTAAGGATGGCAACTCTGCTACTGATACATCCTTAGCAAATGAAAAACAATAGCCTCTTGATCCTGAAGACAATCTTCCAAACGAAGACCCTTCTCAAGAAGCTCTCGAAGTTGGTAGAGGCACCCGCTCTGGCCGGGACTACCACAAAAATTACAACCAATCTTCCTTTACATATGTAAATCCTTCGGGAAAAGATGTTGTAAGCGCCCCTAGTGGCAACAATGATGAACATCAGGCCCTAAGGAGGCTTTCAAGTATGACTTGATTGAATACTTCAAGCACATACCTGCACGTCTGCACATCCTATATTTATTCTGAATGTCTCCGCACACTCGTCATAATCTCATTTCAGAATTACAAAAGTTGAATGAGGATGTCGACAAACATGCCCCGCAAGTCCTGCAAATTGAAATGGACTACCGGGTCAAAAGCTCAGAAGCTTCCTCAAATGGAGAAAAGAAGAAAACTGAGGGATCATGCATTGAATGCCTCTCGGTTCAAAAGGCGGCTAGTGCAACCATCGCCTTCACTAAGGATGACCTCCTACTTGGCGAAACAAGGCACAACCGACCCCTATACTTCACAGGGTACATCAAGGAAATGCCTATGCACAGAGTTAAGATCGACCCAGGTTCTGCGCTCAACCTCATCTCCACTTCGGTTCTCGAAGAGTTAGGCATCCCACCCAGCAAGCTGAGCCACACATCTGTATCTATCTTTGGATATGATGGGAGTACTCAAAGGCCTATCGGCAAAATCAGGTTCAAGTTGCAGATCGGTGATCTTATCTCTGAGGTCACTGTGTATGCAATAAAAACCCCTTCATGCTATAACATCCTTCTCGGATGCCCCTGGATCCATGAGAATGGTGTTGTCCCTTCAACTTTACATCAATGCATCAAGTTTGTTGGCGACGACGGCATGATACATCGAGTCTTTACGGACAGAAAACCGTTCAAAGGTAAAGAAGTCCACTTCACAGACTCACAGATGTATGAAGGTGAGAAAGAAGAAGAGGAGAAGCAAGCAGCACCCTTTGCCGAAAATCTCCAGAAAGATAAAGGCAAGGCTCCTCAACAATCACCGGAAGAAAACAAACCATCCGGTAAGTCCGAAGAGAGCATTCAAACTCCCTTCATCATCTCCCTCAAACCTTCAAAGCCTTTGGTCATCACAACTAAAGCGAAGAAGGCAAAGCAAAAGTCTGGGGGCAAATTTGTTGTCTCTTTCGTGTCTATCATGCAAGACACAGATTCGGATTCAGAGCCAGAAGACAACACATCATCAAGCCAAGCTGACACTCAGCAAGTTCAGCCTGCTCTTACTCCAATGGAGACAGCTTCTAACATAGAAGATCCTACATCAGCTTCCTTCATTGTTCCAGCAACTTCAGCAAAGGAAAAGCCGATCTTCTTCCATAGATCGGATGCTTCTTCATCAAACTCCATACTTGAACCTTTCCAAAATGAAGGTATGCCTCAACTATCCTTATATAGTTCTGTGGCATAATCTATTATGAAGAAAATGGGCTATGACGCTCAAAACCCAGTCGGTTTGGGAGAAGGACGCGGTATTCTCAAGCCATTGGGGCCCGTCTTGACCAAAAGCCAGCTGGAAGATTAGAGACTCTACGGCTATGTAGAAAAGTCTTCACATGAGTTAGGGTATGATGCCGACACTCCCCTAAGACAGTTGACACAAAGGCTTAAAAGTCAATTTACTGACCAAGCCTCAACATCTCGTATCCATGAAGACATCGATCTCCCTGGATATCTCTTTGATGAGTCACCTGACAAAAATCCATGAAGCTCGTCCAATTGGTATGATTTCTCTGACAATGAAGAGGAGTTGTCCGATGGCACAGACGTGTGGTCTTCTGACCCGGAAGAATCCTCGTCTCCAAAAGAAGTAGCCTACGTCGACCCGGTTTCAACAGGCGATTGGGATCATCTCATAGCAAACCTTGAGAAAATTGCCGATCAAGAAGACCCATGGAAAGGAATAAAACCTTGGTCTGGAAATGCCCTTGAAACCCCATTAGGTTTCGTTGAGCTAGAAGGCTCCGAAAATATTATGGAGGAACCACCTTCGAACCTTCCAACAGAAGATCATGTTCAAAAGATAGACTTGGGAACACCTGATAACCCACGTCCTGTATTCATAAGCAAGAATATAAAGGATGATGAGTTACCCGAGTATATCGCCTTTCTTCTTGAGTTCGTTGATTGCTTTGCATGGTCTTACGCTGAAATGCCTGGTGACCACAAAATAGCAGTCCACAAACTCAATCTTCAAGAAGACATCAAACCTGTCAAACAGGGAGAAAGAAGATTCCGTCCAGATGTGATGGATAAAATTGAACAAGAAGTTCAAAAACTCAAAAGTGACGGCTTCATTCGTGAGGAACAACATCCTAAATGGTTACCCAACATTGTCCCCGTGACAAAGAAAAACGGGCAGATCTGGGTCTGTATCGACTATAAAGACCTGAATGGCACATGCCCTAAAGATGAATTTTCGCTCCCCATACCAGAGGTAATGATTGATAATACCTGTGGATTCGAGCGAATGACTTTCATGGATGGCTTCTCTGGCTATAATCAGATAAAGATGCATCCTGAGGATGAAAAACATACATCCTTTCGAACCCCATTTGGCGTGTATTGCTACACTATCATGCCATTTGGTCTGAAAAATGCTGGTGCCACATATCAGAGGGCTATGATGAAAATATTCCAAGATATGCAGCACAAGACGGTTGAATGTTATGTTGATGACCTCACCGTCAAAAGAAAAATAAAGTAAGATCATCTCGAAGACCTTCAAGAAGTCTTCCTCCACCTTCGCAAACACAAACTGAGAATGAATCCTTTGAAATGCTTCTTCGGCGTCTCATCGGGTAAGTTCCTCGGATTCTTAGTTTGGAAAGCTGGATTAGAGCTTGACCCCATAAAAGTCAAAGCCATTCTAGCAATGGCCTCTCCAAGAACCTTGAGAGAACTCAAAGAGCTTCAAGGGAGATTGGCCTACATCAGACGGTTCATCTCCAATCTTTCGGGGAAATGCCGTCCATTCTCCCGGTTGATGAAAAAAGGTGTAAACTTTGTCTGGGAAGCTGACTGTGAAGTTGCGTTCCAAGATATCAAGTCATACCTGACCAAACCTCCAGTGTTAGCTGCTCCTACCACTGGAAAACCATTCATCTTGTACACAAGAGCCCTTGATCACTCTCTGGGAGCTCTACTTGCACAAGAAAATGATGAAAGAAAAGAAGCTGCTCTATACTACCTCAGCCGCATGCTAGTAGGTGTAGAGCATCGCTACTCTCCAGTCGAAAAAGAATGCCTTGCAGTGATGTTCGACGTACAAAAGCTGCGTCACTACTTACTTTCCAACACAGTCTACCTGGTCTCAAAGGTTAACCTCTTGAAGGTCCTTGTCACAAAAGTCGGTTCTTTCAATGCCCGACTGGCAAAATGGTCCATCCTTCTGTCACAATTTGATATTAGGTATGTACCGCAAAAGGCAATCAAAGGACAAGCTCTAGCAGACTTTCTCGCAGAGCATCCATTGCCTAAAGATTCTCCACTCAGAGATGATCTCCCAGACGAACCAGTCTATAATGTGGAGATTTTCTCACAAAGTGCCTCTTGGGGCATGTGCTTTGACGGTGCAACCAGGACAAATGAAAAAAGACAGTTGATCTGGGAGTTGGCATCCTTTTTATTAGCGCCGACAAATACATGATTCCACACGCTTTCTCGCTACTGGAACCATGCATAAACAATGCAGCTGAATATCAAGCTCTGATCCTAGGATTGGAACTCGCCATCGAATCTGGTATCACCATGCTGGAAGTCTTTGGAGACTCTTAACTGATCGTCAACCAGATGAATCAAAAATTTGAAGTCAGGAAGCCTGATCTGCTGCCTTACTACAACAAGGCACAATCGCTTCTGCAAAAGTTTGACATCTGTCACATCACCCACATTCGTAGAGTTGAAAACATACGTGCAGATGCCCTGGCCGGACTTGCCACATCTATGGCAATCCAGGAAGGGGAAAACATGCAAATCACAGTGTGCGAAAGAAGAATCATTCCTCCTCTTAACACACATCAAGCAGTTGCTGAATGCCACCAAGTGGTTGGAAGTCGGATTTCAATCCTTCAACCTTCAATCGGCGACTGGAGGGATCCGTTCATTGATTACACTATGTTCGGAATCCTGCCTGAAGATCCAAAAGAACGGGTAAGCATCCAAAGGCGAACCCCAAGCTTTCATTTGGATATTCCTTTAAATATCCTTTGCAGGAAATCCTTCAACGGAGTACTTCTACGCTGCTTGTCACAACAAGAGGCTGAAGAAACACTCAAAGAAGTTCATGCTAGTCTTTGCGGAGCTCATCAGGCTGGTCCCAAGCTCTATGATCAGATAAAAAGGTTAGGTTATTACTGGCCTACCATGGTAGCTGACGCAATGCAATTTGCTAAGCGCTGCCAACAATGCCAAGTTCATGGAGATTACATTCACATGCCTCCAGAATGGCTACATCCTACAGGGATTTCATGGCCTTTCGAAGCCTGGGGTATGGACATTATAGGTCCTATTTTGCCCCCTTCAAGCAAAGGTCATCGCTTCATCTTCGCCGCTACGGATTATTTCTCCAATTGGTCAGAAGCATTTTGCCCTCAACGAAATGAAGACATCATCAGTCCTTCAGTTCCTACGCACCAACATCATTTGTCATTTCGGCATACCCAAAAGATTCGTCCATGATAACGGACCACAATTCCGGGATCATCGATTCTACAGGTTTTGCGACAAATACAAAATCCAAAGCTGTCATTCGACTCCATATAATCCGGTAGCAAATGGATTAGTAGAAGCTTTCAACAAGACACTCTGTAAAATCCTCAAAAAAATGGTCTCTAGTCACAAAAGAGACTGGACCGACAAACTGTCTGAAGCTTTGTGGGCCTATTGAACCACCGTTCGAGGACCAACCCATAGCACACCATTCTCCTTGGTCTATGGATGCGAAGCTGTCGTGCCCTTGGAAGTACAAATTCCTTCCTTGAGGGTATCCTTGCAAATGACATGACTCAAGAAAGCATTGTCAAATTGCGACTCCATGAGCTGGACAATCTCGATGAGATACGGCTCAAAGCTCGACCAAGCATTGAGCTTTAGCAAGCACGCATGGCAGGATCTTTCGACAAAAAGGTCAGGCAATGCGCCTACAAAAAGGGTGACTTGGTTCTTACGGTAGAAAGACTAATGGTCTTCGCTCACAAGTCCAAAGGCAAGTTTGAGCCAAAATGGGAGGGACCCTACGTCATCGACAAGGTTTTCTCCAGCGGCGCATACGCACTCCTAAACATGGAGGGTGACAGATGTATGCTGCCCATCAACGGCAAGTTCTTAAAGCGGTACTACCCTTGAAGACTTACCCAACTGGGTAAGAGCAATGCCTGTATGGCCAAAACCGGTTTCCAGGTACTCGCTCGCTAAACCCACTCTTTTTAGAATTTTCATATCAAATGTTGAAATTTCTAGAAATTTAGACAATGCTTACTTTCATCGTTTCATTGTTCAAAAATCCAAGTTTAGGAACCTTTCCCAAACTTGACCAAAATTCTCAACCCTTGAACCCAAAATTCATGGTTTGAAACAAAATCCGGATTCAGGGATTTCCCCCTAGTCCACCCTGCCTTTTACCGCCTAAATGGTTTTAGGTCAAAACTTATGACCCTCATGTCTTTAAACAAAAAAAAAAGATTTTTAAAAAACCGCGGGGAAGCGACGCTTAGTCGATACTCGCATAAATCGGAAGCATGCGAACCACGTTCGACACTTCCAAAATCGCAGGGAAGCGACATTTCATCGATACTTGCAAAATCCAAAACCGTGGAGATGCAACATTTCAGTTGATATCCACAACCCAAATTTCAAAGGTTCGAAAAAAACCTAAAAAACCGTGGAGATGCAACATTTCAGTTGATATCCACAACCTAAATTTCAAAGGTTCAAAAAAAAAAAAAACAATAAACCATGGAGACGCAACATTTTAGTTGATATCCATAACCCAAAGGTTCGAGAAAAACACAAATTTCAAAATCGTGGGGAAACGCATTAAGACAGTACTCGCAAAACCAAAATTTTTGAAAAAGCAAGGATGCGGCATTCCATCGATACTTGCACCCAAATCCGCGAGGATGCGACATTCCATCGATACTCGCAACCGAACGAGCAAGGATGCGACATTCCATCGATACTTGTAAGACCATTCAGCAGGGAGGCGACTTTTAGTCGATACTTGCATTTTTCAAAACCAAAACGGCTATAGATGCCACAAAACAAACCGGCTATCAATGCGACAAACCAAAAACTTGGCTTTCAAAAAACCCAGCTATCAATGCCACAAATCGGCTATAGATGCCACCAAAACCGGCTATAGATGCCACCAGGATGCCACCAAAACCGGCTATAGATGCCACAAAATCGGCTTCCATACCACAAACAAAATCTGGCTCCCATGCCAAAACAATCATTTGACAAAAGATTTTCACAAAATGACAAGGTTTTGTTCAAATCCCATTTAGTAATTACTTTCATCACAAAAGATTTGAGTGAGCGTTGGGAAAAAAAAGAAGAAAAGAATCCCATTTAGCAATTACTTTCATCACAAAAAAAAAAGATTTAATTGAGCACAGGGAAAACAAAAAAAAAGAGTACCAAAAAAATACATGTGGTACCAAAAAAAAGAAATAAGGATAGTTTTCTGCTACAAAAATCAGAAGCTCAGCCAAAGATGGTCTCCAGCCAAGATTTCAGCTCCTCAAGCAAACTTTTGGCCTCTGCCGTCAGAGATTCTAGGGCACGCTTCTTCAGGAACTTGCCATGAGATGCTGGGGTGAGCTATAACCCTTCTTTCACACCGGGAAGCTTATCCAGAGCAGTTCACCATTGTTTATCCTCTTGAAATTTCCTTTCAAGGACTCGATCAGCATCTGCAACCCGGCGAATCAGGGCACTCTCCCTGTCACGAGCCTCTGTTATAACAGCCCAGTTGGCAGCGACTTGTGCCTTCAAATGCTCAAGACGTTTCCTGGCCTCATCGACCTTCCTATCAAAGATCTTAAGGTCATGTGTCAGCCCAATGATGGCTAGCTCTTCTAAGTTCTTCTCTCGGACTATCTGCCTCTTGCTTTGTGTCGCCTCCTTCAGGTCAGACTTAGCCTTATCAGCAGGGTCCAGGAATATCTCCTTGAAGAACTGGTCATCAGCAAAACCCATGGTCTCAAACCACTTGTCACCCAGTGTAATGATCCTATCAACGATTGCCCTAGCACCTGTGACATCCAGACCAGCCTCTTCGGCGTCATTGAGAATCTCCTGCACATGCTGGATCATGCCAAATCCGGCATCCAAGTGCCCAGAAAGGAGAGTTTCAATCCAAGAGCTCAGAACCGGCACCACCACCTTCTTCGCAAAAAGAAGAGATGGCCCGGCTGAAGATTCGCCCAAATCCATTGGTCGGCTGCTCATGTCATCACCCGTTGGAAGAGTAACAAAAGAGCTCTTTCCAGTTGGAGCTGCTTGAGAAGGAGTCTCAGCACGAGGTATCTCCTCAACAGTGTCAGAGCTGGTACCAGGAGTCTCTACCTCTGGATCGACCTCTGGCATCTCTTGCTCTGGTTCTGAAGGAAGCGACCGACTCTCCTCTACCACGTCAAAACCTGCCAAAGAAACACAAAAAGGTATGAATATGATCCTGTTTGAAAATCATTATCAGGGTTATTACTACAAAATACCTTCTTCGACGACGGGCGAAAGACTCTCTTCCTCCATGAACTCATCGGAAGCATTATCAACATTTGCATCCATCGATGGTTCAAAGTCATCAGAGTCTTGTGGCAACTCAGCTGACAAGAAAAATGTTAGCAAACCAAGTCACAGACAAAAAAAAGAAAGCAAAAGAAGTCATACCAATTGGAGATTCTGGAATCACTCCAAAGTCCCTCGGTTCTTCTTCGGGTGCCGCGACCGGATCCGTCACCACCTCTTCGGTTGGAACCTTAGGCATCGCCAAGTCTTCCTCTGCTAAAAAAAAAAGGAAGCAGTAGGGGAGAAAACAAATCAAGACATGAAAAAATCCCATGAAAAGAAATGGAAAGAGAAAAAGGAAGAATCATACCTTCGCCGACAATCTCTTCTCCTCGGCTTCTCTTTTTCGGAGGCTCATCAGCATTCCCTGGCACCTCCTCATTGATAGTAAGAGGGACTTCTAACTCAGGAGAGTCCTCATGTTGCCCCTTGCTGCGATGATGACTCCTTCTCCTCTTACTTCTGTGGGTTCGCTTCCTAGAAGAACCTGCCCCGCTGTCAGAGTCAGGTCTCCCACTTGACTCCTCACTGGATGGTCTACTTTTGCCAGTAGACTCCACGGAAGCTTGCCTTTGCGCCGCTTGCATCCAAGCATCAAGTTCGGCTTCCTCCTGTTCTAGCTGCTCTAAAGCCTCATCAGGTATTTCTCGAACAGCTTCAGAACCAATGACGCCCTGGTCACCGAGAAAGCCTATCTTGTGCTTCTCTCCAGAAAGGAAGGCCCAAACTTCCTCTCGCCGGACGCCATCCGACTTTCCAAGGCCCTTTCCAGATGACAGCTTCACATCAAGCTCCTTCTTGGAAAGCCCCCGATATGCTGAAAAGCTCTCCGCGAACCACTTTGAAAAGCCGGCAGTCCGGGAAGTCGACAGCACAGGATAAGAGATCATAGCTGTAGTGTCTTTAGCACTATGGAAAGCCCATGCATTTCTCTCGTCCTGTAGACCTCCAAAGCGCTTCACCATGCTTGAAGGCGCTCCAACAACGCCTTGAGAAAAGCCCAACTATAAAGCAAAGCGTGAAGATACATACGGCTGGATGTCGACGAAAAGATGTCTGCGGTACACCATCGTGCCGACACGTATGCTGAAAAGCCACTCCTTCCCTGCATTTGTCAAGGAGTAATGCCTTCCCGACCCCACCCTGGTAGAGTCTCGGGAGGCACCAAAACCAAAAGCCTTCTTCCGCAACTCCGGAGAAAGCTTCACTGAAGATTGCCCCATTTTGACGTCCTTGAACCGTCGGATCCTCATGCGGGCAAACAAAAGTGATTCGGACACGGCTTTGCCCTTAGCCAGCCGAATAATCAGAGGATCATCATCCTGTGCAGCGCCCAGCTGGTGGAAGCCAGGACAGTGGTACACATACCACGAATAAAAGATGTTGGCTGAAAATACCCTATTCATAGGGAGCCCAAGCCGAACCAAAAAAGCAGCAGCCTGCAGTTTGGTACACAAGTAGGAGTAGAGAGCTGGCACCAAAGCAAGCTGCTCTCCAAACGCCATCTGACAAGCCGAAAAAATACAATGCGGCCTGATGTGCGTTCCATCTCCTCCAGCAAAAACGGCCTCACCAAGCCAATAAGTGAGGTAAACAGTGAGATCAACTATCCAGAAGGCTATAAAACCCAATCCAAGATCCATGTCCTCAATCTCAGCCATCATGATCAGTAAAACAATCTATCTAGAAGATAGAAACAACAATTAATAAGCAACAAATAAATCTACAACATGCAAGGAAGTAGATTATACCGTTGGAGCTCGGTTGTGCTCTAATGGAGAAGTTGCATCTTTCTTTGATGATGAAATGCTTTCACTAATCAAATAGGGATCTCCAAGACCTCTTGATCTTCCACGCTATTACCCATATCAGATTCTCCTTTTTCTCAAGAAGATGGTGGGATATCCAAGAGAAAACTACTAGGAACTCTAGGGAGGATTTAGAAAGAGAACTAGAAGAGGAGAGGAGAAAGAACTCGTGCAACACTTGCACTAGAGAGGGCTGGGCGTGAATCCCTAGGTATAGAGCATACTTGGGACGTCCAGCCCTCCTCTCCTCTATTTATAGCTTTTGCAAGCCCTGCTTACTAATTTTCATTAGAAGTCTTACTTCCAAAGATTAGTAACTATCTCTTTTTAATTAAAATAGAAGTCTTACTTCCAATAATTAATTAGTAACTTACCATATCATAATTAGAATTCTCACTTCAAATATGATTAGTAACTTTCCAATTCCTTTCTAATTAAAATATAAGTCTCACTTCTACTAAAATTAGTAAGTCTACTATTACCACTATTAGAAGTCTCACTTCAAATAGAAATAGTAACTTTCCTTTTGGAGTTCAACTAGAATTAGATACTTTCTAATAATAGGGCTAGCGTGGGGACCACTAGGGATTCCTTAGAAAGCTGGCTCCAACTGGGACACGCGACCCCACATCTCATGTGTAATCCGGGCCCATAGTTAATTGCAAATAACTCCACTATATAAATGCAATTGAACTCCAGTCTTAGGAATATTACATAGAAGACCCTAAACTTCCACATTACCACAAGTAGACTCCTCTATCAATATCCATGGATCAATTGGACCTGTCTTGCAAACTAGATCCATATCTTATTATCCTTGAGCCCCAATTAATTATAATGATCATAGGTACCTTTCCAATTAACTCTTAATCGGAATGGGTGCGCACTTACCAATGATAAATCCATTAATTGGCACAAGGGGATATTATAGATAGATTCCATCTTGACCATTGAATGTTCCCACAGCTCTACTACCACGTACCCAAATCACCGAGGTGTTGACCCACAGTTGGCCTCACTCATTGGTGACTCAAAGCAAATGAATAGATAGAAACTTGAGTTCATTAATGTCTCAGGATTGAGAGCCTATTGCTAGAAAATTATGAGAGTAGACCTTAAAGTAAAGATAGTGTTCATAAGGTGCTTCTCATGGTCCTTCAATACATCCAATGTACCAGCACTATGATCCAGAATCTTGCATTCTGATGATCGAGACAAATCACATTATCTCATAGTAATCAAAGTGCTGCTACCTTGTCAGTATGAGATGTCCAGTCTCATCACTGGTTGTGAAGATATTTAAGTATAAGATTTGTCACACATGTCTCCCGTATGTGCATCTCATCCATACACATGTGTTACATCTAATATACTTGTGGACCCCGGTTCATCTCATGAACCATCATGTCATTCGTATTGGTTATGTGCAAGTATATAATAAATCACCATTCATCTCATGAAAGGAAAGCATGAATATACTGATAAATAAAGAAATTAATCAATTTATTATATCATCTACATGATTGAGTCCATGAAGCTAACAATCTCCCACTTGGGCTCAATGCCAGTTAGAGTTGCATCTCATGCACATCCCGTCTACTTATAGCTCAAAGACTTTGGTAGTCAAAGGCTTAGTAAAGGAATCTCCTAGATTGTCTGCAGAGGCTATCTTGGTGATCGTACATCACCTCTCTGCACAATCTATCTGACCATGTATAACTTCCTCAGTACATGCTTTTTGGCTCTTGGGTTCCTTGGACTTAGTGACTGCCCTGCTTTCATCACAGTAAACTGTGATCGGCTGTCCTGCCAAAAATACCACTCCAAGTTCCATAAGGAATCTTTTGAGTCAATCTGCTTCCGTAGTTGCTTCTCAAGCGACTATAGCAAAAACATATACCCAGAAGTTGATTTCCTAGAATCCTGATCTGACCAGAAGTCAGTATCTATGTAACCGACTGGAATCAACTCATCACTGCTATAACTCAACATGTGATCTCTAGTTCTTCTCAAGTATTCGAGAACACATCTTACAACAGTCAATGATAAAGACCTGGGCTAGACTGATATTTTCTGACTAGGCCTACTGCGTGACAGATATCCGGTCTAGTACAAAGCATAGCTTACCGTACCAGAACCTTATCTATGTACACATCATTGGGATAAGCCTATCATCCTATTTTTTCAGTCTCAATGGAAGTTTATCCTAGGATGTACCTGTCTTCTCCAAAGTCCTTTATTATCAAAAGTCTTAGCCAACCAAAACTTTTACAGTTGACGATATCCCTATGTCACTTCTTAGGAGAAGGATGTCGTTGACATATAATACCAGAAAAAACTACCCTGCCTTCTTGACTTTTCATTTACACACATGACTTATCCGGATTCTGACAAAAATCAAATGACTTGATTTCCTTGTCAAAACGGATGTTCCTGTTTCGGGATACCTGCTTTAATCCATAAATGGACTTATGCAGCCTGCAAACTCTTCGCACTTAGTTATTAGCTATAGAACCATCTGGCTACATCATATAGATGTTTTCCTTAAGATTGCCGTCATGAGACGCTGTCTTGACATCCATTTGCCAAATCTCGTCACCGAGATGAACCGCAATGGATAAGAGTATCCAAATGGAACTCTTCCATCTGGCTCTCCTTTTCTTTTGTAACTCACTTGCACCCAATAGGTTTGCTATTGGCAGGCAAGTCCACAAGTATCTAGATCTGATTAGAGTACAAAGACTCCACCTCAGCTTTTATAACATCTAACCAACGTCCCAAGACTATGTCATTAACTACTTTATCATAGTTATAAGGATCTTGTTCCTGTTACACCGGGATTGCCTTGTAAGACTTTCCTCAGACCGAGAACTTGTCAAGGGTCCTGACAATACTCCCACTATGACAAGGCACTGGTGTAACTACTAGGTCTGGTATGGGCGGATTTTCTTAAAGTTTGGTTATTCTTGGATTTGGAATTGATTTCTCTTGAATTTCTTCCAAGATAATCATTTCTAAAGATTTCCAGTTAATCTTATAATCTCCCTCGAGAAAACCGCATTGGTGCTGCGAAGCACTTTTTGCTATCTGGGATTAGAGCAACCAACCTTTAGTTCCTTTTGGGATAGAATATAAACATATATACTTCCGACTTTGATTCCAACTAATCCATCTTATCCTTCAGCACGTGTGCCGGACAACCCTGAAAATGTTGTAGACTAGGCTTTCGCCCTGTCCATAACTCCCTAGAAGTCTCAAGTATAGACTTAGATGGAATGAGGTTTAGTATATATGTTTTAGTTTCCATATCCCAAAATATAAGTAATCCGTTGAAACTCAATCATAGACTTGATCATATCTAAAAGAGTCTTGTTCCTTGTTTCTGCTACTCCTTTCTGTTGAGGCAAACCAGGAGTAGACTACTGGGATCAAATCCCATTTTCTGATAAGTATCCCATAAAATTAACGGAGAGATATTTGCCTCATCGATCTCATTAAAGAGTATTTATACTTTTACCTAATTGCTTTTCCGCTTCCGCTCAAAAACTCTTTGAACTATTCAAAAAATCTCGGACTTGCGGTGCATAAGGTATATGTATTCATATCTCGAGTAATCATCGGTGAAAGTGATGAAATACTCATATCAATCTCTCGTTCTAATATTATGGGTCCATACACATCAGTATACACTAACTCTAATAAATCTTTGGCCCTTCTGCCTGTTGGAATTTGAGATGACTTGAGAAGTCTTTTGATGAATTGAAGAAGTTAGCATCTTAAGTATTGTTTTGAGTTGGAATTCTTGTCAACACATTGTCACAAACATGATGATAATAAGCTAGTCTTGATAGAGCTGATAAGAAGAATCAGAAGTGAAACAGTCAGGAATTCAGAATTCCTGAAGCAGAGCACGCGGTCGACCGGGCTCTTCATGCGGTCGACCGAGCAAGAAGAAACCTGCAGAAAACAGAAAAAGGCACCTCTCAGTTATTTTCGTGACACAGTGTGTCTTCGGTCGACCGGGACCCCAGGATGTCGACCGAGCTCGAAATTGTCTGTTTTCCAGTCAGTGTCTTCGGTCGACCGAGCAAGGCATGATGTCGACCGAGCACGGGAACCAGAGTTGCGCAGAATTAGAAGTTTTGCACGAAAATTCAGCACAGTTATCTATTTCGTTTGGGACTCTTTCTAAACGAATTGTAGCCCGTTTTGAATACAATTAAGGGTTATTAAAACCTATATAAAGGCATGCTTGGGTCGTTCATAAACACCACCAGAAAGAGAAGAATAGAGAAGAGTTTTAGAGAGTTCTTGAGAGAAAGAAGAAGCTGCTGGTGCTGTGTTGCTGTGTGCTGATGTGGTGACGTTTTCTACAGCAATTGTGGACGAGATTATGCTCTAGAAGATGGTGATTCGTCCATGAGTTAAGTGTCTCTCTGTTTATGCTTTAAATTCAATTTGTAAGGGATTGAGAGAGAGAGAATTGTAGAGGGGAAGGGCTGTAGACAGAGTTGATCTTATATTCTGTTTTTACATCAAGTTGGTGCTTGGTGTTTGGGGTTCGGTGATCCTATCTGTTGGTGCAGATAAATTGTAAAGGGAGTCGGTGCTTCCTAGATAGTTGGTGCTATCTGAAACTCAAGGGAGTAGGTGCTTCCTAGATAGTTGGTGCTATCTGAAACTAAGGGTTGGTGCTCTTTGTCGTTGGTGCGACTAAATAAGATTCAGATCTGTCCCGGATTGGTGTTCGGACAGTCTTTGAACCGTGGACGTAGCCTTTCGGTGAACCACGTTAAATCTGGTGTCATTGTGTGGTTTGACTTGTTTTGTTGTTGAATTGGACCTGTTTTTAGAAATCACTGATTCACCCCCCCTCTCAGTGATCGCGGTATCCAACAATTGGTATCAGAGCGAGGTTCCCTTGATCAGTTTAATACGCTAAGGGTGATCTCTTGTCAAATCACATGGCAGTCAATACAGGGAATATGAAAGCACCTCTGTTTGATGGTTCTAATTACTCTTTCTGGAAGATTAGGATGCAAGCCTTCATCAAATCTCTTGGCTATGATGTTTGGGAGGCTGTCAGAGCCGGTTACAATGCTGCCACTGTACCCAATGATACAGCATCGAAGAAGTTGGCAGACAACGACTCCAAGGCGCAGAATGCACTCTTTAGTGGCCTTGTGGACAGCGAGCTTGTCAAAGTAATTGCATGCAAAACAGCCAAGGAAATTTGGGACAAGTTGCAAAGCATACATGAAGGTGATGAGAAGATTAAAGAAGCCAAATTACAAACCCATCGCTCTCAATTCGAGTCTCTTCGCATGGAGGAAAGCGAGAATGTTGACTCGTATATGCAACGAGTGAATGAAGTCACGAATGACATTCGTGGACTAGGGGAGGAGATTAAAGAGCCGGTCATCGTCAAAAAGGTTCTAAGATCTCTTCTTCCCCGGTTTGATTCAAAAGTCTCAGCCATTGAAGAAGCCAAAGATCTGAATGCATTTTCCATGGATGAATTACATGGTTCTTTAACTGCCTATGAGATGCGCATAGGAAAAACGTCTTCATCTGATAAAGAAGCGGCCTTCAAAGTTCAGAAAAAGGCAAAAGAGACTGCTGGTCATGATGTTGATTCTGATGATGATGAGCTTGAGGCTCAATTTGTTAGAAAGTTGAAGAAAGGAAGCATTGGAAAGTACAAAGGGAAGCTACCCTTTAAATGCTTCAATTGTGGAGGTATTGGTCACTTTGCTGCGAAGTGTCCGCTAAAAGAAGACAATGATAATGACTCTTATGCTGAAAAGAGTAAAGGACAGAGAAATTTTAGGAAAAGGGGCAAAGCTAAAAACTTTCTATGTCAACAAGATGACAGCACGTCTGAAACTTCAGACGATGATGAATCAACCGAAGCTCTCTTCATGGTCACTGTTGAAGAAGAAGAAGAGCCAGATCCGGAAGAGGATGAGGAGGCCGAAGTCAATCTTGAAGAGGAACTCATAGCCGCACTTGAGGAGCTAAGCATGGAACGCAAATCAAGTAAGAAAAATCTGAAACTTCTCCATGAATCTGAAAGTTCTATTATTTCTTTGAAAACTCAAGTAGAAGAATATAAAAGAATGGTAGAAGTCCTTGAAAACCAAATAAGTATCAAAAAGGAAGAGGCTATGAAACTTGAAACTGAGATCGCTAGAGCAAAGGCTGAAAATTTGGAAAATAGTAAAAAACTCAAAGCGCTCCAAGCGATTGAAGGGACTATGAAACTCAATGAACTACTGAAAGTTCAAAGACCAGCCCACTTCAGATTTGGTCTAGGATTTGAGAAAGGTGAATCCTCTAAGATTGCACCTCCTAAAAAGAAAGAGTTTGTGAAGCAAGTCACTGCACCTTCTAACACTATGAAGCCCACTCAACCTAGAAAGGAGTCCATTCCTGTTAGAAAGGTAATGAAGACTAACCAGCCACAAAGAAGATATAAATTCTATGGTTATTGCTTTCATTGCAATAGATATGGACATAAAAGAGCTGATTGCAAATTCTATGTAAGAAACAGCCCATTTGTGACTAGGAATCCTTTTTCAATCCTAAGTAGCCACAAAATTGAGTGCTATATGTGTCATAATTATGGACACTTGGCTAGGGATTGTAGGTTGCCTATTGCTAACAAATTTCAGGTTGAAAAGAAACCCAAGTTAGTCAAGGCTTGGAGAGCAAAGCAAAGTGCAGAAAGTCTCAAAGAATCTCTCATTGTACAAACGGCATTCAATGCACAAAAGAAGGCAGCACCATGGGTCCTTGATAGTGGTTGTTCAAGCCATATGACTGGTGATAAAGAGAAATTCATCAAATTACAGCACTATGAAGGCGGTTCAGTGAAGTTTGGCAACAATGATGGTGCCAAAATCTGCGGAAAAGGTGTTATTCAGCTTATGGCAAACAAGATCAGATCTGAAGAAGTCTTATATGTGTCTGGATTGAGACACAACCTGCTTAGTGTGAGCCAGATCTGTGACAAGGGTCACGAAGTTATCTTCACAAAGAATGGGTTTGCCATCAAGAAGAGTAGCAACGGCAAAACAGTGGCAACTGGATCAAGAACTGCTGGAAATCTCTATACATTGTCAGATGGAGCTGAAAAGACCTGCTTGATGAGTCGGACAGAGGAAAGTTGGTTGTGGCACAAACGCCTTGGGCATCTAAGCTTTGATAACATGTCAAAGATTTGCAATTCAAAGGCTGTAAGAGGCATGTCTAAAGTTGAAAAGCCTTCCAATCCCATTTGCGACTCTTGCCAAAAGGGAAAGCAAACGAGGGTTATGTTCAAGTCAAAGGAGCATCATTCCAAGAAACCTCTTGAGCTAGTGCACACTGATCTCTGTGGACCGATGCGAACTCAAAGCACCAATGGAGATAAGTATTTCATGTTATGCATTGATGATTATACTCGTATGACATGGGTATTGTTTCTTAAGCATAAGCATCAAGCACTTGATCGTTTTAAAGTGTTTAAAGCACAGGTTGAAAATCAATTGGAAAAACGTATCAAGATCTTAAGGTCTGATCGTGGAGGCGAGTTCACATCTGAAGAGTTCACTAAATATTTTGAACATCATGGCATTCAAAGACAGTACTCAGCCCCTAGAACTCCACAGCAAAATGGAGTTGTGGAACGGAAGAATCGCACCGTACAAGAGATGGCTCGTACGATGCTAAGTGAAAGCAAGATGGCTGACAAGTATTGGAAAGAGGCAATTCATACGGCTGTATACATTCAAAACCGATGCTTGATCAGGCCACATGAAGTCAAAACTCCCTATGAGCTATGGTTTGGAAGAAAAGCAACAGTCAAGCACTTCAGAGTCTTCGGCAGCAAGTGTTACATCAAGCGGCTCGAACAAAATCCGGGCAAATTTGAAGAAAGAGCTGACGAAGGTATATTTCTGGGTTACTCCTCTACTAGCAAGGCATATAGATGTCTTAACAAAAGAACCAGAAAAATCATAGAAAGTGCTGATGTGAGAATAGATGAGAATATTGCACCAAAGAATGCAACTCATAATGACAGTCCAGTTTATGAAGACTCGAGTGAGATTGATAATGAGATGGCTGAATCTAATGATTCTGAGAAATCAAAGGATGACTCAGAAGATACTTCATCTAAGAAGCACAGCACTTGGGTAGAGCAACACCCTAAGGATCAAATCATTGGAGATACTAAGGCAGGCGTTCAAACTAGACAAAGTGTAGTTAGCAATTACTCACTTGTGTCCACCATTGAACCCAAGACTGTGGCTGAAGCCAGTCTCGATGATAGTTGGTTGAAAGCTATGCATGAGGAGTTGGAGCAAATTGAGAAGAACTCCACATGGGAACTTGTTCCTAGACCTACTGATAAGAATGTTATTGGTACTAAATGGGTCTTTCGGAATAAGCTGAATGAAGATGGTCAAGTCATTAGAAACAAAGCAAGGTTGGTTTGTAAAGGCTATGCTCAAGTTGAAGGCATAGATTTTGAAGAGACCTTTGCACCGGTGGCTCGTTTGGAAGCTATTCGTATGTTTCTTGCATTGGCAGCATACAAAACCTTCAAGGTATTTCAGATGGACGTAAAGTCAGCTTTCTTGAATGGTTTACTTGAAGAGGAGGTCTACATTGAGCAACCTGATGGTTTTCTCATCAGCAAAAATTCAGATCTAGTGTGCAAGTTGAAAAAGGCTCTTTATGGACTGAAACAAGCGCCAAGGGCATGGTATGCAAGGCTGGATCTCTATCTCCGAAAGATCGGTTTTGGAAAAGGACTTGTTGATAGCAATCTATATGTCAAAACTGAGTTAAGCAAACAGCTGGTTGTCATTGTTTATGTTGATGACATAATCTTTGGTGGCAATGATGAGGAGATGTGCAGGAATTTTGCAGAAGAGATGAAGAAAGAATTTGAGATGTCAATGCTTGGAGAACTAAAGTTCTTTCTTGGTTTACAAGTTCAGCAGCTGAAACATGGCATCTTCATATCACAATTGAAGTACATTAAGGAAATGCTGAAACGGTTCAATATGGAAGACAGCAAGCCAGTGAGCACACCAATGTCAACGAACACGAAGCTTAGCAAAGATGATAAGGCCTCGTCCGTTGATCATACCACCTATCGCTCTATGATAGGAAGCTTGCTCTACTTGACTGCTACAAGACCAGATCTTCTACAAGCAGTATGTATGGTTGCACGTTTTCAAGCAGCACCAACTGAAACGCACCTTACAGCAGTGAAAAGAATCTTTCGATATCTGAAAGGTACTATGGAGCTTGGTATCTGGTATCCCAAAGGCAAATCCTTCACTCTAGTTGCATATTCTGATGCCGATTGGGCTGGATGCGTAGATGATCGCAAGAGTACTAGCGGCGGCGCATTTTATCTTGGAGAAAGATTAGTCGCTTGGCATAGTAAGAAGCAAGACTCAGTATCCCTTTCGACAGCGGAAGCGGAATATATTGCAGCGGCAACTTGTTGTACGCAAGTGTTATGGATGCGGCAAATGCTCTCTGATCTAGGAGTTCCTACAACGGATCCTACGCCGATCCTATGTGACAACACGAGTGCAATTCATATATCTAAGAATCCTGTTCAGCACTCTCGAACAAAGCATGTAGCAATTCGTTATCATTTTCTTAAAGATAAAGTTGCTGATGGAGAGGTCAAGTTGGAATATGTTCCAACAACTGAGCAAGTGGCTGATATTTTCACGAAACCTCTGCCAAAGGAAGTCTTCGAGTATCTCCGGAAAAAGTTAGGAGTTACTCACTCTCCTAAACCGTAGGAGTTGTGCTTGAAAGGGGGAGCAATGCATTCATTGTATATCCTATTCGCTCCTCGGTTTGGTCCCTTTGGACTTGTTGTCAAAGGGGGAGAGATGTTATGCTATGATAGCAAGGAGAGATGTTATGCTATGAAAGCTAGGGGGAGAATGTTGACAGTGCATGGTTGATATTTCCGAATTTCAGAATTGGTTCCAAGTGAGTATTGAAAAGAACTTGGAAGAGCTGCAAGCTGGAGTTGAAAGTGTTGAAGTTCCAATAGTGTTGCCAACAATTCCAAAGGGGGAGATTGTTGGAATTTGAGATGACTTGAGAAGTCTTTTGATGAATTGAAGAAGTTAGCATCTTAAGTATTGTTTTGAGTTGGAATTCTTGTCAACACATTGTCACAAACATGATGATAATAAGCTAGTCTTGATAGAGCTGATAAGAAGAATCAGAAGTGAAACAGTCAGGAATTCAGAATTCCTGAAGCAGAGCACGCGGTCGACCGGGCTCTTCATGCGGTCGACCGAGCAAGAAGAAACCTGCAGAAAACAGAAAAAGGCACCTCTCAGTTATTTTCGTGACACAGTGTGTCTTCGGTCGACCGGGACCCCAGGATGTCGACCGAGCTCGAAATTGTCTGTTTTCCAGTCAGTGTCTTCGGTCGACCGAGCAAGGCATGATGTCGACCGAGCACGGGAACCAGAGTTGCGCAGAATTAGAAGTTTTGCACGAAAATTCAGTACAGTTATCTATTTCGTTTGGGACTCTTTCTAAACGAATTGTAGCCCGTTTTGAATACAATTAAGGGTTATTAAAACCTATATAAAGGCATGCTTGGGTCGTTCATAAACACCACCAGAAAGAGAAGAATAGAGAAGAGTTTTAGAGAGTTCTTGAGAGAAAGAAGAAGCTGCTGGTGCTGTGTTGCTGTGTGCTGATGTGGTGACGTTTTCTACAGCAATTATGGACGAGATTATGCTCTAGAAGATGGTGATTCGTCCATGAGTTAAGTGTCTCTCTGTTTATGCTTTAAATTCAATTTGTAAGGGATTGAGAGAGAGAGAATTGTAGAGGGGAAGGGCTGTAGACAGAGTTGATCTTATATTCTGTTTTTACATCAAGTTGGTGCTTGGTGTTTGGGGTTCGGTGATCCTATCTGTTGGTGCAGATAAATTGTAAAGGGAGTCGGTGCTTCCTAGATAGTTGGTGCTATCTGAAACTCAAGGGAGTAGGTGCTTCCTAGATAGTTGGTGCTATCTGAAACTAAGGGTTGGTGCTCTTTGTCGTTGGTGCGACTAAATAAGATTCAGATCTGTCCCGGATTGGTGTTCGGACAGTCTTTGAACCGTGGACGTAGCCTTTCGGTGAACCACGTTAAATCTGGTGTCATTGTGTGGTTTGACTTGTTTTGTTGTTGAATTGGACCTGTTTTTAGAAATCACTGATTCACCCCCCCCCCTCTCAGTGATTGCGGTATCCAACACTGCCCCCTTAGATGAATAAGGGTCTTTTGGTCATTTTGCCTTTCAGACAAGATTTGTAGACAGGCATTGATTCTACCACCAATGAAGGCAAGATATCATCTTTCACTAGCCTGTCAATCATGTTTATGTTTGTATGACCTATCCTCTTAGGTGCCAAAGTTTGTTGGATTAGATGAAGGTGACTACCTCTTTAATGATGGTCTTTTATTAACATCAGTGTCATGTATCTCATACATTGTAGGAGTTAACAAATAAAATCCATTGATTACCTTGTCAGAATATATAAGAGTACCGCTCCTCTTTAAGACAATTTAATTACCAAAAGTAACAGAATAACTCTTATTCATCATACTAGAAATTAAAAATCCGCCTTAAAACGGTACATATAATGTATCTGACAAAATCAACTTAATATTTGAAAGCAACTAAGTTACTACTCCTACTGACACTGCTTCTACCTTGGCTTCCGATCCCAGGTTAATACTGATTTCCCGTCATTAGTCCTCCTGGTTACCTGTAACTCCTACAACATATTACTGATGTAATTAGTTGCACCGAAGTCTACATACCGGGATTCTGAAGTACTAGTTGCAAAACTAACTTCAGAAACAAGTGACTCAATCATACCTGAGGTCTTTCCTTTGACAGAAATTATGGACAATTCCTCTTCCAATGTCCTGTCATACCACAGTGGAAACACTTTCCCTTTGTTCCCGTATCCTTGACCTTGGCCACACCACTAGTGGAACTATACTCCACCTTAGGACCTTTGATGACTGATTTCTTCTTGCTATCCTTGTCTTTGCCTTTTGGCTTAGACTCTTTTCTGTCATGAGGGCAGTTGGTCTTTCCTTCATGATTTCCTCAAACACTATCAGCTGGCGAGACAGCTCAGCTATGGTCATTTCCAATTTATTATAATGGATCTTGAAATGTTCGAATGAGTCCGGTAGTGATTGAATGATCATGTTGATCTGGGATTCTGTATCAATCGTAGTCCCCAGTACATCTAACTCATTCAATGCCAACATCATTTTTAATAAATGTTTTTGTACTGGGGTTCCCTCAGCCATCTTTGTCTCCATCAGCACTTTTATAGCAGCCTACCTAGCAGGCCTGACCTGTTCTGCAAACATCTCCTTTAAGTTCGATATAATAAAACATCTGGCCATCTCATTTTCTTTGGTCCACTTGGTGTAAAAGTTTTTCACAATCTGTGGTGCATCAGGCTCAGGCTCAGGAAGGGAGGGAATAATAAGGACATATTTGCATTTTGAAGCTGTCAAGATAATGTCCAGGTTCCTTTTCCAGTCTACATAGTTGGATCCCATCAACTTGTTCTGGTTGAGGATGGTCGCAAGTGGATTGAAAGTATTCGAATTCATGCTGGATAAATTGAATCACATAACCATACATTCAATGAAAGAATATAAATGACATTAGGGTTTAGTAATCTACCAAATTCATGTGGGAATCCTCATAAGCACTGAATTTAGAATACATCGGAATCCCGTTCCCCTAGGGCATGCCTCCTAAGGGAGTGCGAATGTCCTTGGATTGGTGCAGATCAAAGTTCGTCAAAATTGGAACTAAGACTAACTATCCATGATCCCCATCATTCATTATCATCTAGGTATCTCATACCAAATAATGTATGACTCCCGATTAGCTTTGGTTTCTAAAATACATGAGGTAAATCCTAGGGGATACTACATCATTATTTTAGTTAAGTGTGACCCACCAACTAGCATTACATGACAACCGTTGTGAGCAGCTCCTCCTAGGGGAGTAAGCCCCCACCCTGTCTCACCAACACTATCCATAGGAGATCCATATCTAGTAACCAGACAAGTAAAAACCCTCCGAAGGAACGGCCACACTCTTGGTGGCGCGAGGCTAATACTTTCCTTACAATGGACCTATGGTGGAAAACTATGGGGATTTCTCAATTTAAATGCCCCGCTCCCACTTAATATTTTAGAATTGAGGATTTCCTGTTAAGGTATTAGGCCCTCATATATAAATATATGAATCATCAAATCATCTCATGATATGATCTAAGATTGGTTCCAAGTCAAGTTATTTTAAGGAAAGTCCAGTTTCTTAAATTAGTGTTACCAATGTGTCCATCTCATGGGTCATCAACACTAATTAGAACTCTTTCCAAAAATTAATTTGATTTGACTAATATTAGTAACTTGCAATGTTTGGATCAGATTTGGAAATATTCTAAATAAAGCATTCAACTATAAATAGAAAATGCTAAAATTAGAAACTAGCCCTCTCCTCCACATGGCCCAAGCGGAATAGACTTCTTGGACTTCTAGACTTTCCAAAAATTTGGAATTCCTCAAACTCTTTAGGAAACTCCAAAACACCTTTGGTAATCTTCAAACTCTTTGATTAGGAGTCCAGCTTCACTTTCCTTCTTCGTCTCAGACATCACCAAAATTTACAAATTTAGAAAATTACATAAATTCCTATGTCTCTACGATGAGACTTACATTATAATATATTAATGGAAATAAAAGGCTCATAGGGAATTTCACCATGCCTTGCCCTAAACTGGGAAACCAAGGAAACAATGATGCCCTTTACAATTTGCCAAAAATAAATATTCGTCCATAAAGAAAGTAAAAGACTTGTGGGCCATATGGAGAGAACATGATAACCTGCATGTTAGTATCTCATACTAGCAAAGCAACTCACAAAACCAGGTTACTAAACAACAATGGAATGATAAGATTGTTAGATATCGCGATCACTGAGAGGGGGGGGGGGGTGAATCAGTGATCCCTTAAAAAAACAGGTCCAATTTTAACAACAAAAGCAAATCAAATCACACAAGGACACCAGATTTAACGTGGTTCACCAAAAGGCTACGTCCACGGTTCAAAGACTGTCCGAACACCGATCCAGAACAGGTCTGAATCTATTTAGTCGCACCAACGACAAAGAGCACCAACCCTTAATTTTCAGATAGCACCAACTATCTAGGAAGCACCTACCCCCTTTACAATTTATCTGCACCAACAGATAGGATCACCAAACCCTTAACACCAAGCACCAACTTTAAAGTAGAGAACTTTTCTACAGCCCTTCCCCTCTACAATCTCTCTCTCTCTCAATCCCTTACAAATTGAAATTTAAAGCATAAAAAGAGAGACACTTATCTATGGACGAATAACCATCTTCATGAGCATATTTTCGTCCAACTTGCTGTAGAAACTTGCAGCACAACAGCATACAGCAGCACCTTCTTCTCCAATCACTCTTCTCTCTAAAACCTTCTCTTTTGTTCTCTCTTCTCTTCTCTCCTCATGAAAACGAACTTAGCAAGCCTTTATATAGGTTATGGTAACCCTAAAGAGTGTTCAAATTAGGCTAGAATTCGTTTAGAAAGAGTCCCAAATGAAATACATAAGTTTCCTAAATTTTCGTGCAAAACTTCTATTTCTGTGCAATTCTGGTTTCCCGTGCTCGGTCGACCGCGTGGGGTCCTCGGTCGACCGGCGACACACTGTGGCAACAAATAACTGGGAGCTAACTGAGACTGTCTTCTGCAGATTTCTCTTGCCCGGTCGACTGCGTGGGGTCCCCGGTCGACCGGCCACACTGCTTCAGGAATTCTGACTTCCTGTACTGTTTCAGCTCTGTTTTCTCTTTGAAGCTCTATCAACACCACACTATCAACACCACACTTGTGACATTGTGTTGACAATAATTCCAACATAAAATGATACTTGAGATACTAAACACTTCAATGCTTCATAAGACTTCTCAAGGCATCTCAAATTCCAATAATCTCCCCCTTTGGAATTGTTGGCAACACTTGGAACTTCAACACTTGGAACACTTTGAACCAGTTGACCTTCATGAAGCTTCTTCAGAACCATAGACTCCCCCTGTCTTAAAAAACCAACAGAATCAAGATCTTCACATTCACATTCTTGATACCAATCTCCCCCAAGCTATCATAGCATAACTTCTTCGCATAACTTCTCCTAGCATAGCTTTCTCCCCCTTTGACAACAAGTCCAAAGGGACCAACCAAGGAGCGAATATTATATTCAAGGAATACATTGCTCCCCCTTTCAAGCACAACTCCTAAGGATTAGGAGAGTGAGTAACTCCTAAATTTTTTCGGAGATACTCGAAGACTTCCTTTGGAAGAGGTTTTGTGAAGATATCAGCAACTTGCTCAGTAGTTGGAACATATTCCAACTTTACCTCACCATCTGCAACCTTTTCCTTGAGAAAGTGATAGCGGATTGCAACATGCTTCGTTCTAGAATGCTGAACAGGATTCTTAGAGATGTGAATTGCACTTGTGTTGTCACAGAGGATCGGCGTAGGATTTGTTGTCGGAATTCCTAGATCAGAGAGCATTTGCCGCATCCATAACACTTGCGTACAACAAGTTGCCACTGCAATATATTCCTCTTCCGCTGTAGAAAGGGATACTGAATCTTGTTTCTTACTGTGCCATGCCACCAACCTTTCACCGAGATAGAATGCACCACCGCTTGTACTCTTGCGATCATCTATACATCCAGCCCAATCGGCGTCAGAGTATGCAACAAGAGTGAAGGATTTGCCTTTTGGATACCAAATACCAAGCTCCATGGTACCTTTCAGATATCGAAATATCCTTTTTACTGCTGTAAGGTGCGTCTCAGTTGGTGATGCTTGAAATCGAGCTACCACACATACTGCTTCCAGAAGATCCGGTCTTGTAGCAGTCAAATAAAGCAAGCTTCCTATCATAGAACGATAAGTGGTGTGATCAACGGACGAACCCTTATCATCTTTGCTTAGCTTTGTGTTCGTTGTCATTGGTGTGCTCACTGGCTTGCTGTCTTCCATGTTAAAATGCTTCAGCATTTCCTTGATGTATTTCATCTGTGATATGAAGATACCATGTTTCAGCTGCTGAACTTGTAAACCAAGGAAGAACTTTAGTTCTCCAAGCATTGACATCTCAAATTCTTTCTTCATCTCTTCAGCAAAATCCCTGCACATTTCCTCATCATTGCCACCAAAGATTATGTCATCGACATAAACAATGACAACCAGCTGTTTGCTCAACTCTGTTTTGATATAAAGATTGCTATCAGCCAGTCCTTTTCCAAAGGCGGAGATAGAGGTCCAGTCTTGCCATACCACGCCCTTGGTGCTTGTTTCAGCCCATAAAGAGCCTTTTTCAACTTGCACACTAGGTCTGAATTTTTGCTAATGAGAAAACCATCAGGTTGCTCAATGTAGACCTCTTTTTCAAGTAATCCATTCAAGAAGGCTGACTTTACATCCATCTGAAATACCTTGAAGGTTTTGTATGCAGCCAATGCAAGAAACATACGAATGGCTTCCAGACGAGCCACCGGTGCAAAGGTCTCTTCAAAATCTATGCCTTCAACTTGAGCATAGCCTTTACAAACGAACCTTGCTTTGTTTCGTATGACCTGACCATCTTCATTCAGCTTATTCCGAAAGACCCATTTAGTACCAATAACATTCTTATCGGTAGGTCTAGAAACTAGTTCCCATGTGGAGTTCTTCTCAATTTGCTCCAACTCCTCATGCATAGCTTTCGACCAACTTTCATCGAGACTGGCTTCAGCCACAGTCTTGGGTTCAATGGTGGACACAAGTGAGTAATTGCTAACTACACTTTGTCTTGTTTTAACACCGGCCTCAGGATCTCCAATGATTTGGTCCTTAGGGTGTTGCTCTACCCAAGTGCTTTTCTTTCTAGGTGTAGCATCCTCTGAGTCATCCTTTGATTTCTCAGAATCATTAGGTTCAGCCACTTCATCATTAATCTCACTCGAGTCCTCATAAACTGGACTGTCATGATGAGTTACATTCTTTGATTCACGGTTTTCATCAATTCTAACATCGGCACTTTCTATGATTTTTCTGGTCCTTTTGTTAAGACATATGTAAGCCTTACTAGAGAAGGAGTAACCCAGAAATATACCTTCATCAGCTCTTTCTTCAAATTTGCCCGGATTTTGTTCAAGACGCTTGATGTAACACTTGCTACCGAAGATTCTGAAGTGCTTGACTGTTGCTTTTCTCCCAAACCATAGCTCATAACGAGTTTTGTCTTCATGTGGCCTGATCAAGCATCGATTCTGAATGTATACAGCCGTATGGATTGCCTCCTTCCAGTATTTGTCAGCTAGCTTGCTCTCAGTTAGCATTGTGCGAGCCATCTCTTGTACGGTGCGATTTTTCCGTTCCACAACTCCATTTTGCTGTGGAGTTCTAGGGGCTGAATATTGTCTTTGAATGCCATGGTGCTCACAATAGTTAGTGAACTCTTCAGATGTGAATTCACCTTCTCGATCAGACCTTAAAATCTTGATACGTTTTCCAAGCATATTTTCAACCTGTGCTTTAAACACTTTAAAACGATCAGATGCTTGATGTTTATGCTTAAGAAACAATACCCATGTCATACGAGTATAATCATCAATGCATAACATAAAATACTTATCTCCATTGGTGCTTTGAGTTCGCATCGGTCCACAGAGATCAGTGTGCACTAGCTCAAGAGGTTTCTTTGAATGATGCTCCTTTGACTTGAACATTACCCTCGTTTGCTTTCCCTTTTGGCAAGAATCGCAAATGGGGTTGGAAGGCTTTTCAACTGTAGACATACCTCTGACAGCCTTTGAATTGCAAATCTTTGACATGTTATCAAAGTTTAGATGCCCAAGGCGTTTGTGCCACAACCAACTTTCCTCTGTCCGACTCATCAAGCAAGTCTTTTCAGCTCCATCTGACAATGTATAGAGATTTCCAGCAGTCCTAGATCCAGTAGCCACTGTTTTGCCGTTGCTACACTTCTTGATAGCAAACCCATTCTTAGTGAAGACAACTTCGTGGCCTTTGTCACAGATCTGGCTCACACTAAGCAAGTTGTGTCTCAGTCCAGACACATATAAGACCTCTTCTGATCTGATCTTGTTTGCCTTTAGCTGAACAACACCTTTTCCGCAGATTTTGGCACCATCATTTTTACCAAACTTCACTAATCCGCCTTCATAGTGCTGTAATTTGACAAATTTTTCCTTATCACCTGTCATATGGCTTGAACAGCCACTATCAAGGACCCATGGTGCTGCCTTCTTTTGTGCATTGAATGCCATTTGCACAATGAGAGATTCCTTGCAATTATCTTCCCTTTTCTTTGCCCTCCATGCCTTAACTAACTTGGGTTTCTTTTCAACCTGAAATTGGTTAATAATAGGCAACCTACAATCCTTAGTCAAGTGTCCATAATTATGACACTTATAGCACTTAATTTTGTGGCTGTTTAGGATTGAAAAAGGATTCCTAGTCACAAATGGGCTGTTTCTAACATAGAATTTGCATTCTGCCCTTTTATGTCCATATCTATTGCAATGATAACAGTAACCATAAAATTTGAATCTTCTTTGTGGCTGGTTAGACTTCATTTCCTTTCTCACATGAATGGACTCTTTTCTAGGCTGGGTGGGCTTCACAGGTTTTGTCTTTTTAGGAGGTGTAATCTTAGAGGATTCTCCATTCTCAAATCCTAGACCAAATTTGAAGTGAGGAGGCCTTTGAACTTTCAGTATTTCATTTAGCTTCAATGTTTCATTGATTGCTTGGAATTCCTTGAGCTTTTGATTCATTTGTATATTTTCCGTCCTTGCTCCAAGGATTTCATTCTCAAGTTTCACCACTTCCTCAGTTTTGGTACTGATTTGTATTTCTAGGACTTCTACCATTCTTTTATATTCTTCAACTTGAGTTTTCAAAGCAATAACTGAACTTTCGGATTCATGAAGAAGTTTCAGATTTTTCTTACTTGTTTTTCGTTCTATGCTAAGCTCCTTAAGTGCGGCAATGAGTTCTTCTTCAAGATTGACCTCAGCCTCCTCTTCCTCTTCCGGCTCTTGCTTCTCTTCTTCTTCAACAGTAACCATGAAGAGAGCTTCAGTTGCCTCGGCTGATTCATCATCGTCTGAAGTTTCAGACGTGCTGTCATTATATTGACTGATGAAGCTTTTTGCTTTGCCCCTCTTTCTGAAATTTTTCTTCCATTTACTCTTATCAACATAAGAGTCATCATCATTGTTTTCTTTTAGCGGACACTTCACAGCAAAGTGACCAACGCCTGCCACAATTGAAGCATTTAAAGGGTAGCTTCCCTTTGTACTTTCCATTGCTTCCTTTCTTCAGCTTTCTAACTAATTGAGCCTCAAGCTCATCATCATCAGTATCAGCATCATGACCAGCAGTCTCTTTTCCCTTTTTCTGAACTTTGAAGGCCGCTTCTCTATCAGATGAAGACGTCTTACCTATGCGCATCTCATAGGCAGTGAGTGAACCATGCAACTCATCCATGGTAAATTCATTCAGATCCTTGGCTTTTTCTATGGCTGAGACTTTTGAATCAAACCGGGGAAGAAGAGATCTTAGAACCTTTTTGACGATGACTGGTTCTTTAATCTCCTCCCCTAGTCCACGAATGTCATTCGTGACTTCATTCACTCGTTGCATATACAAGTCAACATTCTCGCTTTCCTCCATGCGAAGAGACTCGAATTGAGAGCGATGAGTTTGCAATTTCGCTTCTTTGATCTTCTCATCTCCTTCATGAATACTTTTCAACTTGTCCCTATATTTCCTTGACTATTTTGCATGCAATTACTTTGACCAGCTCGCTGTCCACAAGGCCACTAAAGAGTGCATTCTACGCCTTGGAGTCGTTGTCTGCTAACTTCTTCGTTGCAGCATCAGTGGGTACGATGGCAGTATTATAACCGACTCTGACAGTCTCCCAGACATCATAGCCAAGTGATTTGATGAAAGCCTGCATTCTGATCTTCCAGAAGGAGTAATTAGAACCATCAAACAAAGGTGCTTTCATATTCCCTGTATTGGATGCCATGTGATTTGACAAGAGATCACCCTTAGCGTGTTAAGCTTATCAAGGGAGCCTTGGCGCTCTGATACCAATTGTTAGATATCGTGATCATTGAGAGGGGGGGGTGAATCAGTGATCCCTTAAAAAAACAGGTCCAATTTTAACAACAAAAGCAAATCAAATCACACAAGGACACCAGATTTAACGTGGTTCACCAAAAGGCTACGTCCACGGTTCAAAGACTGTCCGAACACCGATCCGGAACAGGTCTGAATCTATTTAGTCGCACCAATGACAAAGAGCACCAACCCTTAAGTTTCAGATAGCACCAACTATCTAGGAAGCACCTACCCCCTTTACAATTTATCTGCACCAACAGATAGGATCACCAAACCCCTAACACCAAGTACCAACTTGATGTTCTACAGAATTAAAGTAGAGAACTTTTCTACAGCCCTTCCCCTCTACAATCTCTCTCTCTCAATCCCTTACAAATTGAAATTTAAAGCATAAAAAGAGAGACACTTATCTATGGATGAATCACCATCTTCATGAGCATATTTTCGTCCAACTTGCTGTAGAAACTTGCAGCACAACAGCACACAGCAGCACCTTCTTCTCCAATCACTCTTCTCTCCAAAACCCTCTCTTTTGTTCTCTCTTCTCTTCTCTCCTCATGAAAACGAACTTAGCAAGCCTTTATATAAGTTATGGTAACCCTAAAGAGTGTTCAAATTAGGCTAGAATTCGTTTAGAAAGAGTCCCAAACGAAATACATAAGTTTCCTGAATTTTCGTGCAAAACTTCTATTTCTGCTCAATTCTGGTTTCCCGTGCTCGGTCGACCGCGTGGGGTCCTCGGTCGACCGGCGACACACTGTGGCAACAAATAACTGGGAGCTAACTGAGACTGTCTTCTGCAGATTTCTCTTGCCCAGTCGACTGCATGGGGTCCCCGGTCGACCGGCCACACTGCTTCAGGAATTCTGACTTCCTGTACTATTTCAGCTCTGTTTTCTCTTTGAAGCTCTATCAACACCACACTATCAACACCACACTTATGACATTGTGTTGACAATAATTGCAACATAAAATGATACTTGAGATACTAAACACTTCAATGTTTCATAAGACTTCTCAAGGCATCTCAAATTCCAACAAAGATGCCAAAAATTGCCACTACTATAATTCATGCGCTACGTAGAGGGGGTCCGGGGGTGTCCCCCGGCGGGGATCGAGCCCCGGTCAGCTCGCGGGGGCTCGGGGGCAGCGCCCCCAAAACAAAAACAAAAACTGCGATCTGCTGTGTCAGTGTCTTCGGTCGACCTAATAGAGGGTTCGGTCGACCGACCTCAGTGTCTTCGGTCGACCGACCAGAGGGCTCGATCGACCGACCTGACGGAAATCTACAGGTTGGGTTTTTCTATTTCGTGTCCAAACATCTCCAGAACTCTTCTAAAGACTCCCAATGGCTTCCTACCATCATTCCATCATTGTTAAACCCTTTTGTGACTATTCAAACATGGATTTACTAATTATCCAAGCAAAACCATCAAAACTGATCCGTACATAGCCCTTGATCTATCCTCTTCGCATCTCATGCAAAGATTAGATCAAGCTTACTGATCTAACATGATTAGAGATGAGGTAAGGCTCTGATACCAATTGTTGGAAATAGGGTGGGCCTCTAGGATAGGTTTCAAAAACTTTTGACTTACTTGATGCAGGGATCAACTATCCAGAAGGCTATAAAACCTAATCGAAGTTCTATGTCCTCAATCTCAGCCATCATGACCAGTAAATACAATCTATCTAGAAGATAGATAATAATCTACAACATGCAAGGTAGTGGATTATACCTTTGGAGCTTAGTTGTGCTCTAATGGAGAAGTTGCGTCTTTCTTTGATGATGAAACGCTTTCACTAATCAAATAGGAATCTCCAAGACCTCTTTATTTTCCACGCTATGACCCGTATCAGATCCTCCTTTTTCTCAAGAAGATGGTGGGATCTCCAAGAGAAAACTACTACGAACTCTAGGGAGGAACTAGAAAGAGAACTAGAAGAGGGAAGAGAGAAAGAACTCATGCTACACTCGCACTAGGGGCCTTGGGCGTGAATCCCAATGCTAGGATAGATGCATGGACGTCCAGCCCTCTTCTCCTCTATTTATAGCTTTTGCAAGCCCCACTTACTAATTTCCATTAGAAGTCTTACTTCCAAAAATTAGTAACTATCTCTTCTTAATTAAAATAGAAGTCTTACTTCCATTAATTAATTAGTAACTTACCAAATCATAATTAGAAGTCTCACTTCAAATATGATTAGTAACTTTCCAATTCCTTTCTAATTAAAATAGAAGTCTCACTTCTACTAAAATTAGTAAGTCTACTATTACCACTATTAGAAGTTTCACTTCAAAAAGAAATGGTAACTTTCCTTTTAGAGTTCAACTAGAATTAGATACTTTCTAATAATTGGGCTAGCGTGGGGACCACTAGGGATTCCTTAGAAAGCTGGCTCCAGCTGGGACACGCGACCCCACATCTCATGGGTAATCCGGGCCCACAGTTAATTGCAAATAACTCCACTATATAAATGCAATTGAACTCCAGTCTTAGGAATATTAAATAGAAGACCCTAAACTTTCACATTACCACAAGTAGACCCCTCTATCAATATCCATGGATCAATTGGACCTGTCTTCCAAACTAGATCCATATCTTATTATCCTTGAGCCCCAATTAATTTTAATGATCATAGGTACCTTTCCAATTAACTCTTAATCGGAATGGGTGCCCACTTATCAATGATAAATCCATTAATTGGCACAAGGGATATTAGAGATAGATTCCATCTTCACCATTGAATGTTCCCACAATTCTAATACCACGTACCCAAATCATCGAGGTGTTGACCTACAGTTGGCCTCACTCATTGGTGACTCAAAGCAAATGAATAGATAGAAACTTGAGTTCATTAATGTCTCAGGATTGAGAGCCTATTGCTAGGGACTTATGAGAGCAGACCTTAAATAAAGACAGTGTTTATAAGGTGCTTCTCATGGTCCTTCAATACATCCAATGTACCAGCACTATGATCCAGAATCTTACATTCTGATGATCGAGACAAATCACACTATCTCATAGTGATCAAAGTACTACAACCTTGTCAGTATGAGATGTCCAGTCTCATCACTGGTTGTGAAGATATTTAAGTATAAGATTTGTCACACATGTCTCCTATATGTGGATCTCATCCATACACATGTGTTACATCTAATATACTTATGGACTCCGGTCCATCTCATGAACCATCATGTCATTCGTATTGGTTATGTGCATATATATAGTGAATCACCATTCATCTCATGAAAAGTAAGCATGAATATATGAATAAATAAAGAATTTAATCAATTTATTATATCATCTACTGGATTGAGTCCATAAAACTAACACTTTGCCCTTAGCCAACCGAATCATCAGAGGATCATCATCCTGTGCAGCACCCAGCTGGTGGAAGCCGGGAGGGTGGTACACATACCACGAATAAAAGATGTGGGCTGAAAATACCCTATTCATAGGGAGCCCAAGCCGAACCAAAAAAGCAGCAGCCTGCAGTTCGGTACACAAATAGGAGTAGAGAGCTGGCACCAAAGCAAGCTGCTCTCCAAACGCCATCTGACAAGCCAAAAAAATACAATGCGGCCTGATGTGCGTTCCATCTCCTCCAGCAAAAACGGCCTCACCAAGCCAATAAATGAGGTAAACAGCGAGATCTCTCTGCAGTGCAATGTCAGGACATATGGCATTTGTACTCACACAGAAATCTCTCAACTCTTCTTGCATAGACAAGATCTTCTTCGAACTTGGATCTTGAGCCCTGGTTTCCCGGGTCGCACTATCAGAAGACTCCCCGCTTTCAAAGAAAACTCTTCCAACTGCTGGATCTAACTTTCAAGCCTTCCTTTTCCTTCAAAAAATCATAGAAAGCAACAAGCTGAAAGTACAAAAGCCTGAACTCCTCAGACTGCTCCTTAAGGACGCTATCGATCGGCATAAACTCCTCATAGAGTTTTCCAAGGATGGGCAATCCAGTAATGGCGCTCAGCTCCTTCAAAGAGAAACCAACCTCACGATTCGTCAGAACGAAGGTATTGGTTTATGGAAGAAATGACTCCAGCATAGCCATGAAGGCCTCGTCGGAAATGATCACGGTCTCCCTAAAGGCGCGGATCACATCAAAAATCCCGGCTTCCTTCAAAACGACACCACCAATCAGCAGGACGCGATCAGTCCACGACTTCCACTCGGAGTCAGCATTGAAACGGCCACGAAGTCGAAAAGGCTTTATCCAATTGCTGCCGTCACCGCACCAAGGCCCACCGGTCTCAAATCGACCGACGGATAATCAGAGCCCTGGTAGCCGTTGGCTGGCATCGACAGGTCCATGTCAGTAGGCGACTTCTCCGCATATCCAGGAGAACCACCAACAAAAACCCCGGTCTTGATTACATTTGTCCTTCTCACCCAGCTTGGAGGATCTTCCCTCTTAGAGCACGTGGGGGCAAGGCTCATGATCGAGACGGTGCGATCAAACGTCGACTGGGTAATAACAGTCTTCTTCTCACCATCTGCTGTGAAAGAAAACTAAAAACATCTCCTCTGGTATGTCATTTCATCAGGGACGGCATCACCAAAGAAGAAGGTTTCTCTCAACATACTGGACCTTCTCCCAGGCCTGCTGAACGGCCGGATTAGAAGATCTAGCAGATCAACGAGGTACGCTTGTAGCAGGCTCTTTACCCTTGTTCATTCTGGAGGAACCACCTGCAAAGGTTGGAAAAGAAAAATATCAAACATCAAAATGACAGAATTTCGCTAAAAAAAATCTGGCAAAATTTTGACATGATGCTGGGGCAATTCCGAAGAAAAGGAACTATCCCGAAAGAAATAGAAAGCTTGAATAGGGCTCAACATTGCTGCGAGCTCCGAAACTCCAAACTTTTGAAACCTAAAAGTCTCCGCAAAATCAGGAATGGCTCAACATCGCTGCGAGCTCCAAATTCCCAAATTTGTAAAAACTTTCAGGTATGCTATTACATCATGTTACAATTCATTTACAAAAATATACATGCATGAACATCTTGGTTTGCAAAAAAAATGCATTATCATGATGAGCAAAAGAAAAAAGAAAAAAAAAGAAACTTTCTCAAAAGAAAAAGGAGGAGAAAGAAGAAAGAAAAAGAACAAAAAAAAGGAAGAAAATGAAAACTTTCTCAAAAAAAAAAAGAGAGAAAGGAAACAAAAACAAAAAAAAGAGAAAGGAAAGAGGGCTGGCCCACAGGCCACGTGGCTGTACGGCCAGATTTATACGGATCTGTCCGTACGGCCCACAAAAGAAATAAAAAAAAAAAGTGCAAAAAAAAAAGAGAAAGCACACACGTGTAAAAAAAAAAAGTGAAAACACGTGGTAAAGAAAAGAAAAAAAAGAAAGAAAAGAAAGAAACAAAAAAAAAAATAAAAGAAGAACTTTTTTTCTATTATCATATTTCCCACAATGAAGTTTTCTTGTAAAAGGGAACTTACTTGAAGCCATTGATGGAGAAGAAGAAGAAAAGTCTTGAAGATCTTGAAGAAGAAGAACTCTTGGTCTTCCAGCCCTCTTGGGATTGTTGCAAAAGAAAGTAATCAGAGCAAGAGATCCAACCTCTTCCTTGCTTTTATAGAAGAGAGCAAACCAAAGAAGGAAAGAAGAAAGAGGCAAGAGTTACTAATTAGTAACCTTACCAAAAGAAAGAAATTAGAAAGATTCTTTACCAAAAGAAAGATATCTTGATGGATTCTCTCCCAAAAAGAAGTCAATGAGAGATTTTCTCCCAAAAGATAGGATCAATGAAAGATTCTTTCCCAAAAGAAAGATATCTTGAGATATTCTATCCCAAAATAAAGGGAACATGAGAGATTCTCTCCAAATAAAGATATTCTTAGATATTCTCTACCAAAGGAGATATTTTTAGATATACTTTACAAAAATGACACCATATGAGATCTAAGCCATTCCAAAAAGCTTAAGGTCCCATGGGTTAGCCCATATGAGCCAGGTTTGACCACCTAGGCACTAAAAAAATAAAATAAAATAAAATTTGGGCTTTTAGTCAAAGAGAAATCCTTCTTACCAATAGCATACAAAAATGGTTCCATGCCTCTTTTGAGTTGATTGGACCATACAAAAAAGAATTCCAAGCCCCATGAGCTTCCAAAAATCAAACCATCCAGCCTCATCTACCAAATTGAGCCAAAATCTTGAAATTGACATTCCACAAGAATCCAAACCAAATCCAGGTCCCCTAACTTGCCACATACAGCTTGTTAGGTCACAAGACCAAAATCAAAAACCAAAACCTGATCCCCTAACTTGCCACATACAGCCTGTTAGGTCACAAGATCAAAACCAAAATCGACCCCCCAACATTCCACTACAGCTTGTTGGGTCACACGGTCAAAACCAAACCTGACCCCCTAACCTGCCACATACAGCTTGTTAGGTCACAAGGTCAAAACCCAAATCCAAATCCCTGATGTCATCTTCAAAACTTTGCCTCGAGATGGTACGTGATCCCTTTCACTACCGTAAAATTCCCCTGGAAGCTCAAAAGGCTACAAATACCAAAAGAAAGAATGCTCAAAGACTCTTGGTCAAGTCACAAGCTCTCCTTCGAAAAAACTCTTCGAGGCACATCAACTACAAAAGTTAAGCAACTCGTCGCTACACCTCGAGGGAGCATTTGTTGACACCAAAAAAAAATGTGTCACTTTGCTTCTTCAAAATCCAGAAAGCTACATGAAGTCGCAGCCTGTCATAAATAGGCAATGCTACTTCCAAAACTCAAATCTTATTAGAACCAATCAAAAACAGCAAGATCCTTTAAGAAAGCCAAAAGAGGAGTACACAAGAAGTTTCGGGCCATTTCAAAATCATTTGGCCTAACTTCGCTTCTCCGACAGTTGAAAAGGAGCTCCCGGCGGCGAAAGCATCAGAGACACCAAATCTTCGATCAGAGCCGATGGATGGTCTCAAAATACATCCAAAAGGCTCCACGTCAAGTTTCGAGTCAAACCGACAACGTTTGACCCTACATCAACCCTCGAACAGCTAAATCAAGCCTCTCGGCGGCGAAAACCACCAAGTCCATCACTCATCAAATAGAGCACATGGACGGCTTCAAAATGCTTACAAAGGGCTACACGTCAAATTTCAGGTCATTTCGACAACATTCGACCAGACTTTGACGCTCGGAAGCCAAATCAGGCCTATCGGCGGCGAAGCTCCCCGGGACCATGGTTTCCAAGACAAAGCCTATGGATCATCTTAAAATGACTCCAATAGGTTCCCTGTCAAATTTCAAGTCAATCGGAAATCGGTTGACCGCACATCAAGCCGCGACATCTTCATCGCGATAAAAAAATATCTACTAGTGATAGGACCCCAAACGACTTCAAAACTCAAACAAAATCCTATGATTGGTCTTATTTATTGCTCATGAGGCTTCACCCCAAATTTCAGGTCATTCCGACATCGTTTAGCTCAGTTTCAGCTTCTGACGGAAAATCGGCAGCTCTGCGCGACAAAGTCTTCGGCTTTCTCGAAAAATTAGAAACTTTGCAAACCAAAATGCAAGGATTCTCATCAGGTTTTCTATAGGGAAATCAGGCCAATAAATGATCAAAAATGTCAAAGAAAAATACAGAAGAAAAAAGAATAAAAAAACATCAAAAAACGGACACAAAATGGGACAAAAAGGGGGGAAACCCCCCCAGGGTCGCCGGCAACCCTGGAGCCCGGGATCGTCGGGAGGGCCCCGGAAGCCCCGTTTTCTGTCATTTTTCACGATTCGAAGCGTCCGACCCCTGGGATTTTCCAAAATTCATACTTTTGAGACACCAAATCCTTTGATATCCGTCAAAATCACGGGTCAATCATCAAGAGTATCAAAATCAACATTGATCGCCAACCGGTCAACCAAAAAAAGTGTGCTTTCTACCCGACCGATCGAGAAATAGAGAGGACAGATGGCACCGACCCGCTGTTGGCAACCAATACCTGAAGTTACATGGTCATCCGATGTCGATCTACATGATGATCCATCGATGATCATCGCCAGAAGAATCCCAAAAAACGCAGCACGGCCCGCGACTCTTCAACTGCTCGACGACCACTTAATGCGATTAATTGACTATCTTTATTACTGTCATTAATCCATTTCTTTGGACGGCCCAATCAGAAGCAAGCATCCGGGAGTTACAAGTCAAGAGATTCATGACATTTAAAACATGAAACTCCTCACATCATGGCGATTAAAGGCGATTAAATGCCCTCAATCTCCTCCGGCCAATCAGAAGCCAAGAAAAAGGAGTTACAAAATAAAGGAATTAAATCCTGTAACTACTCCCATTATGCGCCTTAATGACAATAAAAGGCCATAAACTCTCCTAAATGACTACCAAGAGCCTATAAATAGGAGAGCACTCCAAAGGAATCCAGATCGAAAAAACAAGAGAGATCCCAGATCAGAAAAAAGCACAGAAATCCAGAGAAAGAAAGAGAGAAAACTTTGCGGAAGTTCTACACCGACCACCGCCACAAGGTGACAAGATTCCCTTGGGGGGTACCCCCCCCCCCCCAAGGTCCTTGCCTTCTCCTTCTGCCTCCAATGGCTTAGACATGGCTTTTCAGCCCGTCTTCTTGGTTTTTTATTGGACATAGGACCTCCTTTTGGTCTTTGTCCTCTAAAAACCTGAAGTTATAGCCAAGCCAAGCGAATCAAGAGCATCCTCTGTTCTCATCTACATGGATGATGGCGAAGCCCACATATGGCTTGCGACAGTCAATCTGAACGAGTCCCCCACAATCTCCTGAGAAGTTAGATCCTCCTTTTCTTGCTTTTCATTGTAGTTTGTATTTTTTCCAAAAGAGACAAAAATCACAACTCTTGTCTTTCATTATTGATAAGAATTGTAAATCGGCTATAAACGCCAAAATCGGCTATAAACACCAAAAATTGGCTATAAATGCCAAAATCGGCTATAAACGCCAAAAATCGGCTATAAATGCCAAAATCGGCTATAAATACCAAAAAATTGCCTTTCACTGCAAATAAAAAAAAATGTCTCTTTTCTTAAATATATGTGCAATGGAAAACTTGAAAGAAGTTGATTTCCATTTTACTTGCGAAGGTTGATCTCCGGATCACTACTTGCAATTCAAGTAAAATAGAAAATCTGGCGCACCCACACAAAAGAAATATTGATGCATGCCTCTGTCCCCTGGTTACGAAAGGGTTGGGCCCAAACGGACTCCCACATCCGCCGACCTCGGTAGAACCGAGCAGAATGTGCTGTCCATCAATTAGCCTCATCCCATTGAATCTTGAACTCCAACACACAAGCACGAAGCATATCCTCAAGAGTCTGAATCGTCCTCTCTGACTGGCCATCTGTCTGTGGGCGATAAGTCATGCTGAATTGTAGCTTCGTACCCATGGATTCATGCAGTGTCTTCCAGAATCTCGAGATGAATCTGCTGTCTCTATCAGATGTAAGAAACTGGCTGTCCATGATGACTGACAATATCATTGATAAACAACCCAGCAAGAGGTAGCATGTGCATTTTCTTTCCCATCCTTATGGGAATAAAGTGGGCTGACTTGGTAAGGTGATCCATAATGACCTAAATTGCATTATTGCCTCTATTGGTTCTTGGTAGTCCCGAAATAAAATCCATATATGGTGATGTGCTCCCACTTCCATTCCGGGATCTCTAACGGTTGCAACAACCCTAGAGGCTTTTGATGCCTTGCTTTCACTAACTAGCAAGCTATACATCAGAGACAAATGCTGCAATTTCTCTCTTCATGTTGTTCCACCAAAATTTGCCCTTCAAGTTCTAATACATCTTCGAGCTGCCCGGATGGATAGAATACTTCGTACAGTGAGCCTCTGTCATAATGTCATTCCTCAAGTCTTCCATGTTAGGCATGCATAGACGATCACGATAGTACAAGACTCCATCCACAATACGAAAGTTTGGACGCTCTACTATATGCTCTGAATTCCTAGCCAACTCTGGATCTTGCAATTGATTATCCTTGATCTTTGAATGAAGGAAATCTCAGACATTGACATGTTAGCTAACATTACACCATTCCTTAGTGGCTGAAGGTCTACTCCCATACTTCAAACTGTAATTACCCCGTAGATTTGCCAAGCCTACTAATTTTCTGCTCAAAGCACCGACAACTACATTCAGTTTCCTCGGGTGATACTTGATCGGAAAATCATAATCTTTGATATATTCCATCCATCTTCTTTGCCTCATGTTCAGCTCCTTCTGAGAAAATAAATGCTATAAGCTGTGGTGGTCGGAGTGGGCTTCGAACTTCTCTCCATAGAGATAATGTCTCCATATTTTCAATGCAATAACGACCGCTGCCAACTCAAGCTCATGCGTTGCATAGTTCTTCTCGTGGTCTTTCAACTGCCGAGATCCATAAGCAACTACTTTTTCATCTTGCATTAACACACACTCAAGTCCTACATTCGAAGCATCGGTAAAAATGGTGAAACTGCCGCTTCTAGATGGTAAAGTGAGGACCGGTACTGTAGTCAATCTTATTTTCAGCTCTTGGAAACTAGCCCCACACTGGTCTGCCGATACAAATGGTGCAATTTTCCTGGTCAACTTTGTCAATGACGACGCAATCGATGAAATCCCTGAACAAACCTCCGGTAATAACCTGTCAATCCAAGAAAACTTTTGATTTCTGATGCATTCTTTGGTTTTTTCCAATTCACAACTGTCTTAATCTTAGCCGGATCCATTGATAACCCTTCTTTGGAGATAATGTGCCCCAAAAATGCTACTTGTTCAAGCCAAAACTCGCACTTCCTGAGCTTTGCATACAGTTGGTTGTCTCTTAGAAGTTGCAGTGCTATCCTCAAATGCTCTTCATGTTCTTCTCTGGACTTGGAGTACAGCAAAATATCATTAATAAATACCAATGTGAACTAATCTAAGTATTGTGCAAATATTTTGTTCATCAAGGCCATTGATACCGCTGGTGCGTTGGTCAGTGCAAATGGCATCACTAGGAACTCATAATGCCCATATCTTGTCCAGAAAGCTGTCTTGGTACATCTGACTCTCTAACTCTCAGCTGATGATAACCAGATCTCAAATCAATCTTTGAAAAATAGGCGGCACCTTGTAACTGATCAAATAGTTTATCTATCCTTGGCAATGTATATTTGTTCTTGATGGCCACTTGGTTCAATCTCTGGTAATCAATGCACGTCCTCATCAAACCATCTTTCTATTTGACGAACAAAATCGGATCTCCCCATGGCGAAATGCTAGGTCTAACAAAACCTTCGTCCAGCAATTCTTGCAATTGTATTTTCAATTCTCCCAATTCCGTCGGAGCCATCCTATATGGTGCAATAGAAATCAGAGCGGTCCCTGGTAATAACTCAATAGTGAAGTCAATTTCTCTAGCAGGTGGTAATCCTAGGATCTCTTCTGGAAAAATATCTAAAAATTCACAAACAATAGGGATCTCCTCCACCCTTTGGGACAATTTATCCTCTGTAATAAACGCTAAATAAGCTTCACATCCACTCTTCAAGAGTTTATCAGCTTTCAAGGCTGAAATAAACCTTGCATGATGGTTCCTCCTCTCTTCCTGAAACATCACTCCTGTTGGTGTCTCCTCTAGTTTAAATGTAAGGGTCTTATGGAAACAATCCATCATGGCAAGGTACCCTACCAACCAATCCATCCCTAGGATGATCACGAAGTCGTGCATATCCAATACAATGAGATTTACCAGTAACACCACTTCTCCTATCTTAATTGCACAACTAGGGTAAGAATTTCTATAGATAACTTGTTTACTTGCTGGAGTAGTCACGGTCAAAATAATCTCAAGTTCTCTAGCATGTACATCAATCAACTTAAAAAATTCAGGAGACAGAAATGAATGTGTAGAGCTAGGGTAAAACAAAATCCTATCTTCAATTCCACAAACAGGGAGTGTACCTTCCACCACATTGCCGCAGCCTCTGCATCAGCCTGATTGACTGCATAGATTTGCCCTCGCTGCTGTGGCCTGTTTTGAGCTTGCTACTGCTTGCCTTGTGGTGCATTCCTATTTTATTGTGTAGGATGCTGATTCTGATTCTGTCCTTGCTGACGAGCCTGCTGCTGGGGTCTAGTGAGATTGATTATTTCCCAGAGTTCAGAGAATCTTATTGTTGACACAAAAAATGTCACTTTGCCTCTTCAACCTCAAGAAAGCCACGTGAAGCCACACCCTACCACAAACAGGCAATGCTACTTCCAAAAAATCAAATCTTGTAGAATCAAACCGAAACTACAAGATCCTTCAAGACAGCCAAGAGAGGAGTAGACATGGAGTTTCGGGCCATTTCAAAATTATTTGGCCTAATTTCACTCCTCTAGCAGCTGAATAGGAGCTCCTGACGGCGACAGTGTCGAAGACATCAAATCTTCGATCAGAGCCTGTGAATGGTCTCAAAATACCTCCAAAAGGCTCCACGCTAAGTTCCAAGTCAAACCGACAACGTTTGACCCTACATCAACCTTTAAGCAGCAAAATCAAGCCTCTCAAAGGTGAGAACCATCGAGGCCATCACTCATCAAACAAAGCACATGAATGACTTCAAAATGCTTACAAAGGGCTACATGTTAAGTTTCAGGTCATTTCGACAACATTTTACCAGACTCTCGGAAGCCAAATAAGGCCTCCCAGTGGCGAAGCACCCCGGGACCATGGTTTCCAAATCGGAGCTAATGGATCATCTCAAAATGACTCCAATAGGCTCCCTGTCAAAATTCAAGTCAATCAGACATTGGTTGACCGCACATCAAAGCGCGACATCTTCCTCGCGATAGAATCAAGTCGACTAGCGATAGGACCCTACACGGGTTCGAAACTCAAACAAAATCCTATGGTTGGTCTTATTTATTGCTCAAGAGGCTTCACCTCAAATTTTAGGTCATTCCAACATCGTTTGATCCAGTTTTGGCTTCTAATGGCAAATCGGCATCTCTGCGGGACAAAGTCTTTGGCTTTACCGGAAAATTGGAAACTTTCCACCCCAATATGCAAGGATTCTCGTCAAGTTTTCTACAGGAAAATCAAGCCAATAAATGTACAAAAATGTCAAAAAAATACAGAAGAAAAAAAGAATCGAAAAAACCTGAAAGAAAGGCCGAAAATTGGCGACCAAAAGGGATCAAGTCCCCATGGTCGCCGATGACCCTGGAAATCCAGGTCATCGGATTTCCGCTGAAAGGGCATTTTTCGGTTCCTTTTCGCGTTTTGAGATTTCCAACCCCTGTGGTTTTCCAAAATTCTGACTTTCGAGGCACCAAATCCTTCGATCTTCGTCAACATCACGTGTCCATCTCTGAGAGTATCAAACCATCATTGATCGCCAACCGGTAGACCAAGAAAGTGCACTTTATGCCTGATCGATCGAGAAATCAACAGGATAAGTGACACCGGCCCACTGGTAGCAATCAATGTCTGAAGTTACATGATCATCCGATGTCGATCAACATGAAGATCCATTGTCGATCATCGCAAGAAGAATTCCAAAAGATGCGGCATGGCCGGCGACTCTTCAAGCAACTTGGCGACCACTTAATGCTATTAATTGACCCGTTTATGGCAACTTACTGCGGTCATTAACTCATTGTTTCGGACAGCCCAATCAGAAGCAAGGAAAAAGGAGTTACAAATCAAAGCAATAATGGCATTTAAACCATGAAGCTCCTCCCATCATGGAGTTTAAAGGCGATTAAAGGCTCTTAATTCTCCACTAGCCAATTCATGGCATTTCAAAAACATGTTTCTTTTCTTTATATGTGTAATGAAAACTTGAAAGAAGTTGATTTCCTTTTCTACTTGCCAAGGTGGATCTCCGGACCACCATTTGCAATACCAAGTAGAGTAGAAAATTTGGTACACCCATACAAAAAATGTTGATGCTCGCTTTGCCCTCCTAGCGCGAAAGGGTCGTACCCCATAGACTCTCATGTTTGCCGACCTCGGTAGCGTCGAGCCGCAAAAGCGTGGTCCATCAAGCTGCACACCTGGTGGGACTCGTTCGTTTGAGAACATGATGCTTTGAAATGGAATATTTGCATGTCATATATTTTTCTCTATGCTTATGTTTCCCTTTCTAGATTCCTTGACTCCTTTTTAATTGGTGGCCTATGTTGGATTTCGCATCTAAAAAATGAGAGGGGATTTTTTGGAAATTTCTAATTCAATCATTGAGTCTATTTTCACTCTTTCTCTTTCAAAAAAAAATAAAAAAAATTCAGATTTCTCATTTTGGATTCAAAATTGAGAAACTTTGATCCTTTCCTCTTCGTGTCTGTGCTCACGGAAATGTTGAGCCGGCTCAGATCGGGGAATGGGCCATCGTTTCTCTTCGATGAGTCTGTTAGAGATCTTTAAAAAATCAGATTTCTCAAGTTGGATTCAAACTTGAGAAACATTGATCCTTTCCATTTCATCCATGTGCTTGCAGAAATGTTGAGTCGGTTCGGATTGTGAATTGGTTCATCATTTCTCTTCGATGAGAGTTCATTAGGGATCTTAAAAAAAAAAAAACCATATTTCTCATGTTGGATTCAAACTTGAGAAACTTTGATCTTTTCCCTTTTGTTCATGTGCTTGCAGAAATCTTGAGCCGGTTAAGATTATGGAAATGGCCATCGTTTCTCTTCGATGAGTTCATTAGGGATCTTAAAAAAAAAAAAAGAGGCGCAGAACACTAAGGTTGCACCAATTGCATTCTTTGACCACATTGATTCAAGAAAAGCCTTGTCCAGAGTGTGGAGACAGCTTGACTGTTCTAGGGAAGGGTCCTCCAAATGGGTTCATTAAGTAATCCTACCCTTTACCTGGGGACTAATCTATCAATTGAGGTTTCATAAGACCGGATTAGGAGGCCTATGTGTTCCGTCTTTAGATCTTCTTTCCAAAAAAATATATATATCATCAAAAAAAAAAAAACACTCTTGTCAGTTTGGATTCAGATTTAAGAAACTCTGGTTCCTTCCCTTCCGGGCATCGGCGCTCACAGAAATGTTAAGCCTGTGTTCGGATTGGAATACCACTTGCTCTCTTAGATTAATCTAATCTTGGCCTTTAAAAAAAAAACTCTCGTCACTTTTGGATCCAGATTCGAGAAATTGTGGTTCCTTCCTTTCTGGGTACTGGTGCTCGCAAAAATGTTGAGCTTATATTCGAATTGGAATACCATTTGCTCTTTTTGACAAATCCAATCTTGGCCTTTCAAAAAAAGAGAATCCCATCTCATGTCCACTACATGGATGCGATTTTCAACATTTGTGCCTAGCGGTACTAGTACGCCCTTTCAGGGTCTACTGTATTTGCGACCGGCATATTTGTAACTCCAACCTTATATTCGTCTTACCTTGAGCAAGCCTATATTCGTCTTACCTCGAGCAAGCCTTGCTTCTCAATAAGTTGAATTTAGGTTTACAATTGCTTCTAGCAGTCACTCGAATGCTCATTCTGGGCCCACCATACTTGCGATCAGAACAATTGTACCTTCTATGGCGTTTTGCCTTCTTCATGTCACTTGGGTCGGACCATCTCCTTCGAGCAATATGAAAAGAGAAAACCATAGTTTTTCCCATTTATGATCATTATATTCTTGTGATTTCTAATGGATGTGGTTTTTTTCAGAAATTTTTCGAAACTAACATTGGCAGTTTCTTTAACCATTACTTTCGATGAAAACAAGCACCAACTCATGCTTCAACAGAAGCAAAACATGCGTACTCACAAGCGCCCTATCAGCTGCCGAAGTGTCGTCTCTCTCGGCAACTCTCCGAACTCCGGGTCGACCTTGACTCCCTGGACTATCGTCTTTGAGACGCTGGGACCATTCCCACTTTGCGAAAAAGAAATTACGCCCGCCAAAAAGTAGAAGATCGCCTCTCAACGTGTCACTACCATGACACCAAAGGCGAGGGCCAAGAATCCCGAAGCTCGCGGCACCCCTGCGAAGCCTAAACTCACAAACAACCAGGTCTATCCCAAGACTCGGTCCCCAAAACCTTCACCAAAACAAAGAAGGTCTCAACCATCCACAAAGCCAGCATACCTGGTCCCATTCAAGGAGAACCAGTTCTACCCTCTTGTCTACATGAAAGAGGAGAGACCAGTCTCCCACTTGACAAAGAAGTCAACCCAGCATGAGTCGGCTTATCCCTATAAGCCAAAAATCAAATCATGCATCACAAGGCCTTTACAAAAATCTGCCAAGGCTTACACTCCTTCAGTTCAACCCTTCATCTCTACAGGGGCTGAACTCGAAAAATTCAAAGCTTCGTTGCGACAGACAAAGGACCGGGTCTGGATTCTATCCATGCCTAGCTTCAAAGAAGATAGGCTTAGTTGCTACGTATGAGGGAGCACATCCTTCATTACCAAAGCCCAGCCAGAGCTGACTGAAGCTCAAATTGCTAGTCTTGTACGCCGCCGCGCGTCGTATCGACAAAAGAGACTAGAGAAGCAAAGGACCCAGCATCCTACACTTCAAATCTCTCATAAATGTGTCAAAAAAGAAAGACCCAACCAAGTTGCTGCTGTCCATATGGTTGGACAAACCAGAAGACGCAAAAAGTCAGCAACCAAAATCCATGTCCGACGTTCGATGACTCGCAGCATCTCCAGGACACGAAGACATTCAGAAGAATCCCCTACTTCTTCAAGCCAAGGACAGCAGAGTAATCCTTCTTCAAGCTCTTCATAAAAAAGAATGAGCCCCTAGAGTTCAGTCACCAGGATAATTTCTTCGTTCAAATCCCGATGGATGAACGTCCTGGCTACAAATTCTGAGCCACCTCGCAATGCACCTCAAGATGATGCGATCGTACGTATCCAGCAGTTGGAACAGGGCCAGCAGAGGATTGAGACTCTGATGGCGAATCTTCTCCTCACCTTTCAGAATCAAGTGAACAATGAACGTCCTCCAAATCTTCAAGATAAGGAAGTAAATGGAAAAGATAATGAGTCACGCGCCCTTAGCAAAAAGGACGTGGACGACATCCTTGCCAAAGCAAAAGAAGAGGATATACTACTCAAGGAACATGGGATCAAGCCTCCATATCCCTTATGGATGGACTCGGTCCCGTTGCCTACAAAATTCAACATCCTGCGCTCCAAACATATACGGGGAAAGGATCAGCTAGACATCACGTCATCCACTTCAAAATCCTGACGGGAGCTATCGTGGATCAAGATGCACTTAAGATCCGTCTCTTTGCAAGTACCCTAAAAGGTATAGCCTTTGACTGGTACTCCACTCTGCCGGAGGACTCCATCCAAAACTGGGCCATGCTAGATACACGCTTCCTGAATCACTTCAAAGGTGAGAACCATCATGCTACTATGGCTCAACTTTGCAGCCTAAAACAGGGGGAGAATGAGTCAACATACGACTTCATTCACAAGTGGAAAGCAATGGCATACAAATGCTCAGATGTACTACCATAAGCGTCGCTGGTCGACATCTACCGAAATAACATAAGAGCAAGGATCCGCTCCATGATCAACGACAACGAGTCAAAAAAACCCGGGAGAACTCCTGGAAGCTTCTATGGAGGCTGAAACGGTGATCAAAGACCTCAACAATCAGAAATCATCAAGGAAGGAACCATTCGCCATTGTAACCTTAAAACCAAAGAAAAAAGAGGTCCTCCATGTGCAAACCAAGTCAGCTCCTCAACTACCAAAGAAAGCTGAAAACAAAGCTACGGGTAAGAGACTTGAACTCTCTGATGCCTTCAAAGAGCGAGTATAAAAGAAATACCCATTCGATGAAGATGTTGATGAAATCTTTGGGGCTCTCGTGGCAAATAACAAGCTCACCTTGCCTGAATCCAGAAGACCGGGAGATGTTGGCAAAACCAATGATCCTCGATACTGTCCATACCGCCAGATGATCCCGTATCCTCTCAATCAATACTTCGTTGTGAGAGAGAAGATAAACGAGATGTAGAAAAACAGAGTCATCACCTTTGACAAAAACTATGGGTTTGCGTCCGTCAACATGGTATCATGTGGACAAATATCAAAATCGCCAAAAAAGAAGATCACTACTTCCTTTACGGTGATAACAAGAATTTAAGCGTCCGAAGTGCTGGTTCCTTACCCGACACCAGATGGACAACCCATATGGGTACATACCGATCTCCTGGAAGATGAAAACTGGGAGGTTGTGAAAACAAAGCCGATAGCTCGAAAGTGAAGGTAGGCTAGGAAACATTTCCTTAAGCTCAAACGGCAAGAGAAGACTCAGCCAAAATAAGAAATCCATGAAAAGGCAGAGACCTCCTCTACCGCTTCACTGGGGGCAACAGAAAAGTTCCTTCCAGAGACTTCAAAGGTGGTAAGAAAGTTCACTCTCAATGATTTCATACCACCACAATTCAAAAAGGAAACCAAGCAGGGGGCATCATACTCTTCCAATTCGATAGTTGGATTCTCAATGAATGGATACGAGCCCAATAACACTGACGAGTGGGAGGAATCCCTTAAAACAGGAGAATTCCTCTTCGACGAAGAATGGGTTCCTGAAACTCACCATATGCTAGTAATCTGACATAACCCCTTACAGCCACAAGGATCCTAGTCTGATGATGAAGAAGACCAAAAGGCTGCTCAAGGAAATGTTATTGGCCCAGCACCCGCCAGTGCTCCAGTGGAACCAAACCATGTTGAACCACAAGGAGCAGACGAAGAAGAAGATTTGGCTCCCATGCCTGATCTTGAAGAATATGCGAGGATCTTGCAACATCTTGCCCTAGAACAAGAGAAAGATCACGTCAACGAGCTTCATCGCAATCAAAATCCAGAACTAGAAGTCCATGAAGACCATCAGGTACCTCCTCCGTTAACTCCTGAAAAGGGAGAAAACCGATGGATTGATGATCCTCTTACATCCGAGGATGAGTTCGACTCCCAATAGTCCATTTTGGCGACATCTTTTGTCGAAGCTACCTGCAATGTGATAGTTCGGGATGATAACTCTTCTGAAGCCTCATCTAGTACGATCACTTACTCCCTGACCACGTCTGGTAGTATATCTTCTGGAGCCACCTCTTCTCAAGTGACTTTCACTGAGATGACATCCTCTCAGGCTTCGTCTCCTGAGACTGTGACTTCAGAACTCACACCCTTCCCGACTGATCATCATGAAGAAACACTAGCGACTGATGTTTGGGACGATGAATTGGTCAACAAAGAAAAAAAGCTGGATGCTTGTCAGACCCCGACCCAGGTTCGGTATATTCAATTATGTTTTAACCGTGATTAGTTGGTAAGTAGGGTTAGTGGATGATTAGCTTAATTTTTTTAAGCTAGATTAGAATGATTGAATAGCTTTGGGAATTTTCGAGAGTCGTTGACTTAAGCTTGACGCGGGCCGGGGCGCTCGTGTGTTGTGTGTGAACCTTGGGGGTTTAACCTAGATTTTTATAAAATCCCAAATTTTATTTATTTTGACTCATTTCATTAAGTTTATCAACTTTCATGTTTTGATCGTTTTGATTTAATGATCAAAAATCACGTTTTTTGAGAAAAGGGCAAAATTGACCTTTCACACAAAATTTGTACCCAAATTTCAAAAATTTCAGAAATTAACAAAAATATACTTTTTGGAGAGTAGAAATTTCGTCGAGTAATTTTTTCTTCTTCGTCGTTTTCGTTCGGGACCCGCAAATATCATTTTCAACTCTATGAAGATTGGGACCCACAAACCCATCTTATAAAAGGTATGGTTCCCTTCTCCTCTTCATTCTATCTTTTTCCTGCAACAACTTCAGCCATGGGCTTCCTTCTTCTCCCAGCACTCTCTCTCTTCTTGAACTCTCATTCCTTGGAGACAAATTGGAGGATTGATCTCCTAGGCTTTTTCCTCCCTCTCCAAGCTTTCCAAAGAAACATTTTTGTAAAGATTTGAGCTAGGGCAAAGCTCTCTTTCAAGCTTCTCTTCCTTGTTTGAGCTCTTCAAGGTTAGCCATGGTTTTTCTTTCATGAAATCTTAGTTTTTCAAACCATTTGGAGCATTTTTCTCATACATGCAAAGCGGTTTCATGAGATTTGCAAAAAGATTAATTTTCTAGGGTTTTCTTAGTATATTTTGGGGGTTTTGTAGATTTGGAGCTAAAGGCCCTACAGAGTAATTTGAGGAGTAATTCCTCTCTCATCTTGGCTTGAGGCAAGTAAATATTCAAATAATGTGGTGTATATTGTTTAATATGAGTATTTGTTCTCTTCTTAGAAACTATGATTCTCTACCTTAGTTTATCGATTTATCATTGAAATGTTTAAGCAATGGTTTATGTTTATTGCTTCTCTAAGTTGATGTTTCAACAATATGAATCACCTTTGGATTTTTTTTGTATATTTCAGAATTTATTGTCTTTAGTGAATGACAAAAAAAAAAGTTGTGTTTATGTTAGATTTTTTGGAAAATGGAATGAACTAGTGTGGGGATGATGTAATGGAAGTTTGATGAGGCTAGGAGAAGCCCAAAATAAATGAGAATACATATGGAAGAGAAGGAGGGGAAGGAGAACCAATGGAAGAAGAGAGAAGTGTAGAAATCAGGAAAAGGGGGCAGGAAAACACCCCCCTGACGGGCTAGATAGAAGACCAGCTCGCTATAACGAGCCAGTCCTCTGCTGGGCGAGTGTCAGGCAGAAGCCCAGCTCGCTATAGGGAGCTTGGGCCCGCTATAGCGAGCCAGACTTCTGGAATGGTCTGTTTTTAGCCCATTTTCTGGGCTGTTAACCAAGTTGTTTGAGGCCTATTTAAGGCCCTATTTTGAGGTCTGTTTCAGCCTGTTTAAGGCCCTGGTTCCAACTTGTTTTAGGCCCATTTGCAGCCTCTCTTTGGCCCTTATCTGCCCATAGTCTGGAGCCCAATTCAATCCTCATTTGACATATAAAAGCCCAGAAGGGATACTTTGATTTGAACTACTATGAATAGTGAAACTTTATTGAGAAGGTGATGAAACCTCTTGATGTTTAAATTACCCGGGAATTTATTCAAGCCTTTATAGACACTTTATCTCCTAAATTGTTAATGATCTTCAGTGGCACCAAATTCCCCAATTAATAGCGACATTAGGAAACTAAGTGGTATTAAGGAATTCCTTGGGAAACCATTGAGTCACTTTATACTATTTCATTCCAAGTTCATAGATTTGTGTATTTTCTACAGTGGTTCGCCACGTTCAAAAATATATCGATAAGGCTACTCATTAGATTTTTTTGGATTTGTCAGTATATTCTATATGCATTCGATCCGGAGTAGTCCTTTTTTTTATTTTGGAAAATAAATTATTATGATTTGATTCATATCGGTTCAGTTTTGAAATTGAAAGGCACCACTAAGCTTAGGTCACATTGTCGGGCTGATCACCCGACTTGGGATCTTTAAATTATCTGTCAACTGCAGCTTGGATTCTGTCTGTACCGACCATGGCAACGGTTTTGTTTCTGGTCCCACGAGTAGTGGCTACGGTTCTGTTTGATAACGACTTTGTTTGTTCCGGTCCACGAATAGTGGCTACGGTTCTGTCTGCTCTTGTTACTTCGGTAATAAGAGAATATAGCTATACGTGGTTTGCCAAGGTTTTATCCGTTTGATATTTTATTTTATGGTTCTTGTTTATTTCAACTTATTATAGTCTTGGATTCGTTAATATTTAAGAAGTTGATCTTTTATCTTGTCATTTATGTTATTCAGGATTTTAATCGTAGTTCTCATTTATTCAATGTTCCACTCTTTCTATCATCCTATTATATGTTATAATTGCTTGCCAAACCGTTGTGTCTAACCCTTTTGTTTGGTGCCAGATATTGTGCCCTTTGCCCTTGAGGCACACTTCGAGATTGACCCAGTAGTTCTTGTAGAACGCGAGTGGCAGCCTGATGATGTCGCTTAGACGTCGGGTTGATTTCAGAGCTTCGATCACATATTTGGGATTAATTCTATTTTTTTGGGAACTTGATTGTAGCCATTGTTGGCTTATTTTTGGGAAATTGTAATTATTGACTAATTGACTTTTGTATTAAACTTGAAACTAACTTTGGGGCCTATCTATAGAATGTTTCTCATTTTGATACTAGTCTTGAGCGTTCTCATCATATACATATGTTATGAACTTTTATGTTTGCTACAACGCTTTTGCGTAATTTATTCGTGTGAACGTCATTATTATTCATTGATGGATCGAATTTTGAGGATCCTTACCGCGGAAACCTGTGGGAAACAAGCGTGTACTGGCTGAATTTTCCTGCCCGTCGCGCCACGACCCCGGATTAAGGTCTTTTTTAACGGGTCCTCGGTCCGGGGGCGTGACAGGCTTGGTATCAGAGCGAAAAATATTTGAGGCATTTAAAATTGGATTAGAAACATAAGAACATGGTAAGGATTCGCTAGCATTACCGTTAGTTAGTGACGATTGGGTTTGGGAATGCCTTATTTATTGTATTTTATTATACTAACAAATTGTTTTTTAGCACTATGGCTCCACGCAGACCTCCAGCAAATGCTAATCCATCAGGCAGTAATAATGATAGTGGGGTTGAGAATCAGATGACATGCCAGTTTCAGCAGCTCATGCAAATGTTGGTTGAACAACAACAGAGACCAAATGAGAATCAAGCAAGATTTCAAGAGCAGATGGTGAAAAAGGATGAGGAGTTGACACAGGTTCAGAGACAGTTATTAGAAGTCTTGGGTAGAAGACCAGAGCCAATGCCTAATGTGGGAGCTCAGTTTGTTATTCAGAATAGAGACAGGGTTCCTAATGCCTTATTTGAGAAGTTTAGAAAGAGAGGTCCAAAGGAGTTTACAGGACAAGAAGACCCATTGGCAGCTGATGACTGGTTGGCTTATACGGAGAACATATTCGATCTCTTTCAGTGTACAGGCAGGCAGAGAGTCCACCTAGCAGCTTCTATGTTTTCAGGCCTGGCAGATATTTGGTGGAAAACTTTGAGAGATGGTTACCAGAACATTGATAATGGGATTGCCTGGGATTCCTTCAAGCAACAGTTCAGTGAAAAGTATGTTCCTACCCCCATCAAGAAACAGAAAGCAGTAGAGTTCCAGTTGCTAAAGCAAGAGGACATGACAGTCCTTGAGTATCTTACAAAGTTTGAGAAGTTGTCTCATTATGCACCGGAGCTTGTTGACACAGAAGAAAAGAAAATTACCAAGTTTATGGATGGACTTAATCCCATCATCCTAAGGGATGCCTTGGGTGTTGTACCACCCGCTACTTTCTAAGAGGCTATCAAAAGAGCTTACAGATTCGAAGATATAAATAACCAGATCATCAAGGATAATCAGAGGAAGAGACAGCAATACCAAAGGCAGAAATCCTACCAAGGCAAGAGGCAGAGGAAGCAGTAGAATACTCAAGCTCAAGGTGGGTGTGAGCATTGTGGCAAGAACCACCCTTCTCAGTAGTGCTATAGAGTTACTGGTGCATGCTTCAAGTGTGGTGGCACAGATCACCAAATGAAAGATTGCCCAAATAATAGAAATCAAGGCAATAGGGCACCTCAGCAGCCACCAAGACAGGCACCTCAGCAGAACCAGCAGGCAGTTCAAAATCAACCAAGATAACAGCAGAATCAGCAGCCTCGTCAACAACCGTAAAATCAGAACGTCCGTCCACCACAACAGAATCGAAATGTACGGCAAGGAAGGCAGAATCAGAACCAGAATAGACCGCGTCAGCAAGGCCGCCTCAATCACCTCAACCAAGTGGACGCTGAAGCAACAGGAGATGCTGTGGAAGGTAAACTCTTAATTTATGAAGTAGAGGCTAAAGTGTTGTTTGATCCGGGGTCTACCCACTCTTTCATATCTCCTATGTTTGCTAAAATGATTAGTGTGCCTGCTAGAGAGTTAGAATTTATCTTGATTGTTACAACTCCAGTAGGGAAACAAGTTGTGTGTAATACATTTTATCCTAGTTGCTCGGTGAAGATAGGAGATGTCATATTCCCTGTAGACCTTATTATCTTAGTTATGCATGACTTCGATGTCATTTTAGGCATGGATTGGTTAGCGGGACATCATGCCTCTATGGATTGCTATAGCAAGACCATTACCTTTAGATTGGATGGAATATCCTCCGGAGTGAAATTTCAGGGAGAGAAAAGGGTTTCTCCGGCTGGGTTTATTTCAGCTCTTTTTGCAGTTAAGTTGTTGAGAACGGGATGTGAAGGATTCATTGCATTTATCACAAAGGATGAACAGTCCCAAGGGGTGGAGAACATCTCGGTAGTGTGCGAATTTTCTGATGTTTTTCCAAAAGAAATTCCAGGTTTACCACCTGTTAGAGAAGTTGAATTCACAATAGAATTGATGCCAGGGACTGCTCCGATCTCCATTGCTCCTTACAGGATGGCTCCTGCAGAGTTGGGTGAGCTAAAATTACAGTTGCAAGAGTTGCTAGAAAAAGGCTTTGTTAGGCCAAGTGTTTCACCATGGGGAGCCCCAGTGCTATTTGTCAAGAAGAAGGATGGAAGCTTGAGGATGTGTATAGACTACAGAAAATTGAACCAAGTGACCATCAAGAACAAGTATCCTTTGCCCAGGATAGACGAGTTATTTGACCAGTTGCAAGGAGCAGAATTCTTCTCAAAGATAGATTTGAGGTCCGGATATCATCAGTTGAGAGTTAGAGAATCAAACATCCCGAAGACAGCTTTCCGAACTAGATACGGGCACTATGAATTTTTGGTGATGCCCTTTGGACTGCCGAATGCACTAGCAGTATTTATGGCTCTTATGAACAAGATCTTCGCACCTTATTTAGATAAGCTCACAGTCGTCTTTATTAATGACATATTGGTATATTCCAAGTCGAGAGAAGACCATGAGCAGCACTTGAGGACTTCATTGCAATTGATGAGAGATAATCAATTGTATGGGAAGCTTGGGAAATACGAGTTTTGGTTAGAGCAAGTCACCTTTCTGGGTCACATCATCTCTAGAGAAGGACTAGCAGTTGATCCAGCAAAGATAGAAGCGGTCATCAATTGGGAGAAGCCGAAGATTGTGACTGAGATTAGGAGTTTTCTGGGTTTAGCAGGATACTATAGAAGATTTGTACAAGGATTTTCATCCATTGTAGCAACTTTGGCCAAGTTAACCCGAAAGAATGTGCCGTTCATATGGTCAGAGAAATGGGAAGCTAGTTTTAAAGAATTGAAGAAGAGGTTAACTTCAGCACCTGTCCTCACCTTACCTTCGGGGAGTGGTGGTTTTGTTATCTATACTGATGCTTCAGGTGTAGGACTTGGATGTGTTTTGTGTTAGTTTTATGGACTCAATCTAGTAGATGATATAATAAATTGATTAAATTCTTTATTTATTCATATATTCATGCTTTCCTTTCACGAGACATAACCAATACGAATGACATGATGGTTCATGAGATGAACCGGGGTCCACAAGTATATTAGATGTAATACATGTGTATGGATGAGATCCACATACGGGAGACATGTATGACAAATCTTATACTTAAAATATATTCACAACCAGTGATAAGACTGGACATCTCATACTGACAAGGTTGCAACACTTTGATCACTATGAGATAGTGTGACTTGTCTCGATCATCAGAATGGAAGATTCTGGATCATAGTGCTGGTACATTGGATGTATTGAAGGAACATGAGAAGCACCTTATAAACACTGTCTTTATTTTAAGGTCTGCTCTCATAATTCCCTAGCAATAGGCGCTCAATCCTGAGACATTAATGAACTCAAGTTTCTATCTATTCATTTGCTTTGAGTCACCAATGAGTGAGGCAAACTGTAGGTCAACACCTCGGTGATTTGGTTACATGGTAGTAGAGCTGTGGGAACATTCAATGGTTAAGATGGAATCTATCTCTAATATCCCCTTCTGCCAATTAATGGATTTATCATTGGTAAGTGCGCACCCATTCCGATTAAGAGTTAATTGGAAAGGTACCTATGATCATTATAATTAATTGGGGCTCAAGGATAATAAGATATGGGTCTAGTTTGGAAGACAGGTCCAATTAATCCATGGATATTGATAGAGGGGTCTACTTGTGGTAGTGTGGAAGTTTAGGGTCTTCTATGTAATATTCCTAAGACTGGAGTTCAATTGCATTTATATAGTGGAGTTATTTGCAATTAACTGTGGGCCCGTATTACACATGAGATGTGGGGTCGCGTGTCCCAGTTGGAGCTAGCTTTCTAAGGAATCCCTAGTGGTCCCCACGCTAACCCAATTATTAGAAAGTATCTAATCCTAGTTGAACTCTAAAAGGAAAGTTACTATTTCTATTTAAAGTGAGACTTCTAATAGTGGTAATAGTAGACTTACTAATTTTAGTAGAAGTGAGACTTCTATTTTAATTAGAAAGGAATTAGAAAGATAGTAATCATATTTGAAGTGAGACTTCTAATTATGATATGGTAAGTTACTAATTATTGGAAGTAAGACTTCTATTGTAATTAGTAAAGAGGAGGCAACTTGCAAAAGCTATAAATAAGAGGAGAAGAGGCCTTGGATGTCCATCCACTCTCTATACATTGGGATTCATGCCCAAGCCTCCCTAGTGCAAGTGTTGCACGAGTTCTTCCTCCTCTCCCTCTTCTAGTTCTCTTTCTAGTTTCTCCCTAGAGTTCCTAGTATTTTTCTCTTGGAGATCCCACCATCTTCTTGAGAAAAAGGAGAATCTAATATGGGTCATAGCGTGGAAGATCAAGAGGTCTTGGAGATCCCTATTTGATTAGTGAAAGCATTTCATCATCAAAGAAAGACGCAACTTCTCCATTAGAGCACAACCGAGCTCCAAAGGTATAATCTACATCCTTGCATGTTGTAGATTTATTTGTAGCTTATATGTTGCTGGTTCTATCTTGTAGATAGATTGTCTTACTGATCATGATGGCTGAGATTGAGGACATGGGTCTTGGATTGGGTCTTATAGCCTTATGGATAGTTGATCCCTGCATCAAGTGGGTCAAAAGTTTTGAAACCTATCCTAGAGGCCCACCCTATTTCCAACAATTGGTATCAGAGCCTTACCTCATCTCTAATCATGTTAGATCAGTAAGCTTGATCTAATCTTTACATGAGATGCGAAGAGGATGGATCAAAAGCTATGTACGGATCAGTTTTGATGGTTTTGCTTAGATAATTAGTAAATCCATATTTGGATAGTCACATAGGGGTTTAACAATGATGGAATGATGGTTGGAAGCCATTGGGAATCTTCAGAAGAGTTTTGGAGATGGTTGGACACGAAATAGAAAAACCCAACTTACAGATTTCCGTCAGGCAGGTCGACCGAGCCCTCTGGTCGGTCGACCAAAGACACTGAGGCCGGTCGACCGAACCCTCTAGTAGGTTGACCGAACAGACTGACATATGAGATCGTATTTTTTGTTTTTGTTTCAAGGGCGCTGCCCCCGAGCCCCCACCCCCGGACCCCCTCTGCGTAGGGGAATGAATCATAGTAGTGGCAATATTTGGCATCCTGTCTTTCCATTATTGTTTGTAACCCGGCTTTGTGAGTTGCTTTCCTAGTATGAGATACTAACATGCAGGTTATCATGTTCTCTCCATATGGCCCACGAGTCTTTTTACTTTCTTTTATGGTTGAATGTTTATTTTTGGCAAGTTGTAAAGGGCATCACGGTTTCCTTGTTTTCCCAGTTTAGGGCAAGGCATGGTGAAATTCCCTATGAGCCTTTTATTTCCATTAATAGATTATCATGTAAGTCTCATCGTAGAGACATAGGAATTTAATTAATTTCTAAATTTGTAAATTCTGGCAATGTCTGAGACAAAGAAGGAAAGTGAAGCTGGACTCCTAATCAAAGAGCTTGATGGACCGCGCTCCTGCTCGGTTCTACTGAGGTCGGCGGACGTGGGAGTCCGTCGGGTCCGACCCTTTCGTAACCGGGGGGCAAGGGCGTGCATCAACATTTCTTTTTTTTTGTGGGTGTGCCAGATTTTCTATTTTACTTGGAATTGCAAGTGGTGATCCGGAGATCAACCTTCGCAGGTAAAAAGGAAATCAACTTCTTTCAAGTTTTCCATTGCACATATATTTAAGAAAAGAGACATTTTCTTGGTTTGCCGTGAAAGGCGATTTTTTTAGCATTTATAGCCGATTTTGGCATTTATAGCCGGTTTCTGGTGTTTATAGCCGATTTTGGCGTTTATAGCCGATTTACAATCCTTATCAATAATGAAAGACAAGAGTTGGTATTTTTTGTCTCTTTTGAAAAAATACAAACTACAATGAAAAGCAAGAAAAGGATGATCTAACTTCTCAGGAGATTGTGGGGGACCCGTTTAGATTGACGGTCGCAAGCCATATGTGGGCTTCGCCATCATCCATGCAGATGAGAACAGAGGATGCTATTGATTCGCTTGGCTTGGCTATAACCTCAGGTTTTTAGAGAACAAAGATCAAAAGAAGGTCCTATGTCCAATAAAAAGCCGAGTAGACGGGCTTGAAAAGCCATGTCTAAGCCATTGGCGGCAGAAGGAGAAGGCAAGGACCTTGGGGGGGGTGCCCCCCAAGGGACTTTTGTCACCATGTAGTGGTGGTCGGTGTAGGATTTCCGCAGAGTTTTCTCTCTTAGATTTCTAATGCCACTTTCTGTCTGAGTTTCCGGATTTTCTGCAGTCTATTGTCTGTTTGTCTGCTGTTTTTTCTTCTTAGAGAGCTCTCCTATTTATAGGCTTTTAGGTAGCCATTTAGGAGAGTTTATGAGCCTTGATTGTCATAAAGCTACATAAAGGGAGGAGTTACAAAATTGAATTCTTTATTTTGTAACTCCTTTTTCTTGGCTTCTGATTGGCCGGAGGAGATTGAGGGCATTTAATCGCCTTTAATCGCCATGATGGGAGGAGTTTCATGGATTAAATGCCATGAATCTCTTGACTTGTAACTCCCGAATGTTTCCTTCTGATTGGTCCGTCCAAAGAAATGGATTAATGACTGTAATAAAGCTAGTCAATTAATCGCATTAAGTGGTCGCCGAGCATCTGAAGAGTCGCGGGCCGTGCCGTGTCTTTTGGGATTCTTCTGGCGATGATCATCGATGGATCTTCATGTAGATCGACATCGGATGACCATGTAATTTCAGGTGTTTGTTTCCAACAGCAGGTCGGTGCCATCTGTCCTGTCGATTTCTCGATCGGTCGGGTAGAAATCACACTTTTTTTTGGTTGACCGGGTGGCGATCAATATTGTTTTCGATACTGTTGATGATTGACCCGTGTTTTGGACGGATGTCAGAGGATTTGGTGTCTCAAAAGTATGAATTTTGGAAAATACCAGAGGCTGGGCGCTTCGAATCGCGAAAAAACGGCGAAAACCGGGGTTTCCGGGGCCTTCCCGGCGACCCCGGGCTCCAGGGTCGCAGGGGCCAGCGACCCTGGGGGGTTTTCCCCCTTTTTGTCCCGTTTTGTGTCCGTTTTTGCTGTTTTTTTATTCTTTTTTCTTCTGTATTTTTCCTTGACATTTTTGACCATTTATTGGCCTGATTTCCCTGTAGGAAACCTGATGAGAATCCTTGCATTTTATTTTGCAAAGTTTCCAATTTCCTGAGAAAGCTGAAGACTTTGTCGCGCAGAGCTGCCGATTTTCCGTCAGAAGCTGAAACTAGGACAAACGATGCCGGAATGACCTGAAATTTGGTGTGAAGCCTCTTGAGCAATAAATAAGACCAACATAGGCTTTTGTTTGAGTTTTGAAGCCGTTTGGGGTCCTATCACCAGTAGACTCGCTTTTGTCGCGATGAAGATGTCGCAGTTTGATGTGCGGTCAACCGATGTCTGATTGACTTGAAATTTGACAGGGAACCTATTGAAGTCATTTTAAGATGATCCATAGGCTCTTTCTTGGAAACCATGGTCCCGGAGAGCTTTGCCGCCGAGAGGCCTGATTTGGCTTCCGAGCGTCAAACTATGGTCAAATGTTGTCGAAATGACCTAAAATTTGACGTGTAGCCCTTTATAAGCATTTTGAAGCCGTCCATGTGCTCTATCTGATGAGTAATGGCCTCGGTGGTTCTCACCGCCGAGAGGCTTGATTTAGCTATTCGAGGGTTGATGTAAGGTCAAACGTTGTCGGTTTGACTCGGAACTTGACGTGGAGCCTTTTGGAAGTATTTTGAGACCATCCATCGGCTCTGATCGAAGATTTGGTGTCTCCGATGCTTTCGCCGCCGGGGGCTCCTTTTCGGCTGCCGGAGAAGCGAATTTAGGCCAAATGATTTTGAAATGGCCCGAAACTTCTTGTGTACTCCTCTTTTGGCTGTATTGAAGGATCTTGCAGTTTTTTGTTTGATTCTGACAAGATTTGATTTTTTGGAAGTAGCATTGCCTATTTATCGCAGGTTGCGACTTCATGTAGCTCTTTCGATCTTGAAGAGGCAAAGTGACATTTTTGGTGTCAACAAATGCCCTCTCGAGGTACAGCGACGAGTTGCTTATCATTGGTAGTCGATGTGCCTCGAAGAGATTTTTGAAGGAGAGCGTGTGACTGGACCAAGAGTCTTTGAGCAGTCCCTTCTTTTTTTTTGTATTTGTAGCCTTTTGAGCTTCCAGGGGAATTTTATGGTAGTGAAATGGATCACGTACCATCTCGAGGTAAAGTTTTGAAGATGACATCAGGGATGTGGATTTGGGTTTTGACCTTGTGACCTAACAGGCTGTATGTGGCAGGTTAGGGGGTCGGGTTTGGTTTTGATCGTGTGACCCAACAAGCTGTATGTGGAATGTTGGGGGATCAATTTTGGTTTTGATCTTGTAACCTAACAGGCTGTATGTGGCAAGTTAGGGGATCAGGTTTTGGTTTTTGGTTTTGGTCTTGTGACCTAACAAGCTGTATGTGGCAAGTTAGGGGACCAGGTTTTGGTTTGGATTTTTGTGGAATGTCAATTTCAAGATTTTGGCTCAATTTGTATATGAGGCTGGACGGTTTGATTTTTGGAAGCTCATGGGGCTTGGAATTTTCTTTGTATGGTCCAATCAACTCAAAAGAGGCATGGAACCATTTTTTTTTAAGTGCCTAGGTGGTCAAACCTGGCTCATATGGGCTAACCCATGGGACCTTAAGCTTTTGAAATGGCTTAGATCTCATATGGTGTCATTTTTGTAAAGAATATCCAAAAATATCTCATTTGGATTAGAGAATATCTAAGAATATCTTTACTTGGAGAGAATCTCTCATATTCCCTTTATTTTGGGATAGGATATCTCAAGATATCTTTCTTTTGGGAAAGAATCCTTCATTGATTTCTATCTTTTGGAAAAAATCTCTCATTGATTTCTTTTTGGGAGAAAATCCTTCAAGATATCTTTCTTTTGGGAAAGAATCTTTCTAATCTCTTTCTTTTGGTAAGGTTACTAATTAGTAACACTTATCTCTTTCTTCTTTCCTTCTTTGGTTTGCTCTCTTCTATAAAAGCAAGGAGGAGGTTGGATCTCTTGCTCTTATTACTTTCTTTTGCAATAATCTCAAGCGGGCTTCAAGACCAAGAGTTCTTCTTCTTCAAGATCTTCAAGACTTTTCTTCTTCTTCTCCATCAATGGCTTCAAGTAAGTTCCCTTTTTTCAAGAAAACTCCATTGTAGGAAAAAAAAAGTTCTTTCTTTTTTTTGTTTCTTTCTTTTCTTTTCTTTTTTTTTCTCCACGTGTTTTCCTTTCTTTTTTTTTTACACATGTTTTCTTTTTGCTTTTTTTTTTTGCATTTTTTTTTCTTTTGTGGGCCGTACGGATATGGCCGTACGGCCACGTGGCCTGTGGGCCACGGCCTGTGGGCCATCCCCCTTTTTTTTTCTTTCCCTCTTTTTTTTTGAGAAAGTTTCTTTTCTTTTTTCTTTTTTTTGTTTTCTTTCCCCTCTTTTTTTTTTGAGAAAGTTTCTTTTCTTTTTTTCTCTTTGTTTTTTTTTTGTTTTCTTTTGCTCATCATGATAATGCCCCTTTTTTTTTGGCAAACCTAGATGTTCATGCATGCATTTAATTGTAAATTAAATTTGTAGCATGATGTGATAGCATACCTGAAAGTTTTCGCAAATTTGGGAATTTGGAGCTCGCAGCGATGTTGAGCCCTTCCTGATTTTGTGGAGACTTTGAGGTTTCGAAAGTTTGGAGTTTCGGAGCTCGCAGCGATGTTGAGCCCATCTTCAAGCTTTTTATTTCTTTCGGAATATTTCCTTTTCTTCGGAATTGCCCCGTCATCATGTCAAAATTTCGCCAAAATTTTTTTAGCGAGATTCTGTCATTTTGATGTTTGATCTTTTTCTTTTCCATCCTTTTCAGGTAGTTCCTCCAGAACGAACAAGGGTAAAGAGCCTGCTACAAGCGTACCTCGTCGATCTGCTAGATCTTCTAATCCGGCCGTTCAGCAGGCCTTTGAGAAGGTCCAGTATGTTGAGAGAAATCTAGAAGAGTGCGACTCCCTTAACAGAGATGAGATGAGGCAGCGACTGATCACTCTCAAGGGAGAGGAATTCTATAAGATCATGGTAAGCAGTCGTCCATGGGTGATGGAAGATCAGAGCGTTTTGCCCAAGCCTACCTTCTTCTTTGGTGATGCAGTCCCTGATGACATGACATACCAGAGGAGGTGTTTTTAGTTTTCTTTCAGAGCAGATGGTGAGAAGAAGACTGTCGTTACCCGGTCGACGTTTGATCGCACCGTCTCGATTCTGAGCCTTGCCCCCACGTGCTCTAAGAGGGAAGATCCTCCAAGCTGGGTGAGAAGGACAAATGTAATCAAGACCGGGGTTTTTGTTGGCGATTCTCCTGGATATACGGAGAGGTCGCCTGTTGACATGGATCTGTTGATGCCATCTAGCGGCTACCAGGGCTCTGATTATCCGTCGGTCGATTTGAGACCGGTGGGCCTTGGTATTTTCAGCGGTGACGGCAGCAATTGGATCAAGCCTTTTCGACTTCGTGGCCGTTTCAATGCTGACTCCGAGTGGAAGTCGTGGATTGATCGCGTCCTACTGATTGGTGGCGCCGTTTTAAAGGAGGCCGGGATTTTTTATGCGGTCCGCGCCTTTAGGGAGACCGTGATCTTTTCCGATGAGGCCTTCATGGCTATGCTGGAATCATTCCTCCCACAAACCAATACCTTCGTTGTGACGAATGGTGAGATTGGTTTTTCTTTGAAGGAGCAGAGCGTCATTACTGGATTGCCCATCCTCGACAAACTCTATGAGGAGTTTATGCCGATTGACAGCGTCCTCGAGGGGCAGTCTGAGGAGTTCAGGCTTCTGTACTTTCAGCTCGTCGCCTTCTTTAGATCCAGCAGTTGGAAGAGTTCTAGCTCTTCATTCCCCAACTTTTTTGATAGCAGGGAGTCTTCTGATAGCGTGACCTAAGAAGCCGGAGCTCAGGATCCAAGTTCAAAGAAGATCTTGGCCATGCAAGAAGAGTTGAGAGATTTCTGTACCAGTACAAACGCCATATGTCCTGACATTGTACTGTGGAGAGATCTCGCTGTTTACCTCACTTATTGGCTTGGTGAAGATGGAACGCACATCAGGCCGCATTGTATTTTTTTGGCTTGTCAGATGGCGTTTGGAGAGCAGCTTGCTTTGGTGCCAGCTCTTTACTCCTACCTGTGTACCGAACTGCAGGCTGCTGCTTTTTTGGTTCGGCTTAGGGCTTCCCATGAATAGGGTATTTTCAGCCCACATCTTTTATTCGTGGTATGTATACCACTGTCCTGGCTTCCACCGACTGGGTGCTGCACAGGATGATGATCCTCTGATGATTCGACTGGCTAAGGGCAAAGCCGTGTCCGAATCACTTTTGTTTGCCCGCATGAGGATCCGACGGTTCAGGGACGTCGAGATGGGGCAGTCTTCAGTGAAGCTTTCTCCGGAGTTGCGGAATAAGGCTTTTGATTTTGGTGCCTCCCGAGACTCTACCATGGGCGGGGTCGGGAAGGCATTATTCCTTGATGAATGCAGAGAGAGAGTGGCTTTTCAGCATACGTGTCGGCACGATGGTGTACAGTAGACATCTTTTCGTCGACATCCAGCCGTATGTACCCTCTCGCTTTGCTTTGCAGCTGGGCTTTTCTCAAGGCATTGTTGGAGCGCCTTCAAGCATGGTGAAGCGCTTTGGAGGCTTATAGGACGGGAGAAATGCATGGGCTTTCTATAGTGCTGAAGACACTACAGCCATGATTTCTTATCCTGTGTTGCTGACTTCCCGGACTGCCGGCTTTGCGAAGTGGTTCGCGGAGAGCTTTTCGGCATATCGGGGGCTTTCCAAGAAGGAGCTTGATGTGAAGCTGGCATCTGGAAAGGGCCTTGGAAAGTCGGATGGCATCCGGCGAGAGGAAGTTTGGGCCTTCCTTTCTGGAGAGAAGCACAAGATAGGCTTTCTCGGTGACCAGGGCGTCATTGGTTCTGAAGTTGTTCGAGAAATACCTGATGAGGCTTTAGAGCAGCTAGAACAGGAGGAAGCCGAACTTGGCGCTTGGATGCAAGCGGCACAGAGGCAAGCTTCTGTGGAGTCTACTGGCAAGAGTAGACCATCCAGTGAGGAGTCAAGTGGGAAACCTGACTCTGACGGCGGGGCAGGTTCCTCTAAGAAGCGAGCCCGCAGGAGTAAGAGGGGGAGGAGTCATCATCGCAGCAAGGGGCGGCATGAGGACTCTCCCGACTTGGAAGTTCCTCTTACTATCAATGAGGATGTGCCAGTGGATGCTGACGAGCCTCCAAAGAAGAGAAGCCGAGAGGAAGAGACCGTCGGTGAAGGTATGATTCTTCCTTTTTCTCTTTCCATTTCTTTTCATGGGATTTTTCCATGTTCTGATTTGCTTCTTGTTTCTGCTTTTCTTTTTTTTTTTTTAGCAGAGGAAGACTTGGCGATGCCTGAGGTTCCAGTTGATGAGGTGGTGACGGATCCTGTCGAGGCACCTGAAGAAGAACCGAGGGACTCTGGAGTGAATCCAGAATCTCCAATTGGTACGACTTCTCTTTTTTTTTCTTTTTTTTTTGTCTGTGACTTGGTTTGCTAACACATTTCTTGCCAGCTGACTTGCACAGGATTTCGATGACTTTGAACCCTCGATGGACGCAACTGTTGATGATGCTTCCAATGAGTTCATGGAGGAGGAAAGTGTTCCGCCAGTCGTCGAAGAAGGTATTTTGTAGTTATAACCCTGATAATGATTTTCAAACAGGATCATATTCATACCTTTTTGTGTTTCTTTGGCAGGTTTTGAAGTGACAGAGGAGGGTCCGTCGCTTCCTTCAGAACCAGAGCAAGGGATGCCAGAGGTTGATCCAGAGGTAGAGACTCCTGGGACCAGTTCTGACAATGTTGAGGAGATACCTCGTGCTGAGATTCCTTCCCGAGCAGGAGCAGCTTCAACTGGAAAGAGTTCTTTTGTTACTCTTCCAACAGATGATGATATGAGCGGCCAACCAACGGAGTTGGGCGAATCTTCAGCTGGGCCATCTCTTCTTTTTGCGAAGAAGGTGGTGGTGCGAGTTCTGAGCTCTTGGATTGAAACTCTGCTTTCTGGGCACTTAGATGCCGGATTTGGGATGATCCAGCATGTGCGTGAGATTCTCGGTGATGCTGAAGAGGCTGGTCAAGATGTCACAAGTGCCAGGGCGATCGTTGATAGGATCATTGAGCTGGGTGACAGGTGGTTTGAGACCATTGATTTTCCTGATGATCAGTTCTTCAAGGAGATGTTCCTGGACCCTGCGAATATGGCTCAGTCTAACCTGAATGAGGCTACAGAAAGCAGGAAGCAGGTAGGACGAGAGAAGAACTTAGAAGAGCTAAACATCATTGGGCTGACACATGACCTAAACATCCTTGATAGGAGGTCGATGCAGGCACAGAGTCGTCTGAGCAAGTGAGCACAATTGCTGCAAGTGACTGCAATAAAGAGGCTCGTGAAAGGGAGACTGCTCTGATTCACCGGGTTGCAGATGCTGATCGGGTTCTTAAAAGGAAGTCTGATGAGAACAAACAATGGCGAACTGCTCGAGATAAGCTTCCTGGTGCGAAAGAAGGGGTACAGCCCACTCCAGCATCTCATGGCAAATTCCTGAAGAAGCGTGCCTTGGAATCCTTGACGGCTGAGGCTAAAAGTTTGCTTGAGGAGCTGAACTCTTGGCTGGAGACCATTTTTGATCGAGCTCCTGTATTTTTTTTTAACAAAAACCATCCTTCTCTCTTTTTTGGTACCACTTGTATTTTTTGGTACTTATTTTTTTTGTAGTGCTTGTGAACACTTTCTTTTTTTTTGGTACCACATGTATATTTTTTTTGGTACTCTTTTTTTTGTAGTGCTTGTGAACACTTTTTTTTTTTTTTGGTACCACATGTATATTTTTTTTGGTACTCTTTTTTTGTTATCCCTACGCTCACTTGAATCTTTTTGTGATAAAAGTAATTGCTAAATGGGATTTGATCAAAAGGTTGTCATTTTGTGAAAATCTTTTGTCAAATGATTGTTTTGGCATGGAAGCCAGGTTTTTGTTTGTGGCATGGAAGCCAATTTTGGCATGAGAGTCAGCTTTTCTTATGGCATTGATAGCCGAGTTTTTTTTTGTGGCATCTATAGCCAGTTTTGGTGGCATTGATAGCCGGTTTCTTTTGTGGCATCTATAGCCGGTTTTTAGTGGCATTGATAGCCTGTTTTGTTTTGGTGGCATTGATAGCCGGGTTTTTTGAAATCCAAGTTTTTGTTTGTGGCATTGATAGCCGGTTTTGTTTTGGTGGCATTGATAGCCGGTTTGTGGCATTTATAGCCTGTTTTATTTTGGTGGCATTGATAGCCGGTTTGTGGCATTTATAGCCTGTTTTGATGGCATTTATAGCCGGTTTGGTTTTCAAAAATGCAAGTATCGACTAAAAGTCGCATCCCTGCTGAATGTTCTTGCAAGTATCGATGGAATGTCGCATCCTTGCTCATTCGGTTGCGAGTATCGATGAAATGTCGCATCCTCGCGGATTTGGGTGCAAGTATCGATGGAATGTCGCATCCTTGCTTTTCAAAAATTTTGGTTTTGCGGGCACTGACTTGATGTCGTTTCCCCACGATTTTTGAAATTTGGGGTTTTCTCGAACCTTTGAGAAATGGATATCAACTGAAATGTTGCGTCTCCATGGTTTTTTAGGTTTTTTCGAACCTTTGAAATTTGGGTTGTGGATATCAACTGAAATGTTGCGTCTCCACAGTTTTGGATTTTGCAAGTATCGACGAAACGTCGCTTCCCTGCAATTTTGGAAGTGTCAAACGTGGTTCGTATGCTTCCGATTTGTGAGAGTATCGACTAAGCGTCGCTTCCCCGCGGTTTTTTTTTTTTTGAAAAACCATTTTTTTTTGTTTAAAGACACAAGGGTCATAAGTTTTGACCTAAAACCATTTTGGCGGTAAAAGGCAGGGTGGACTAGGGTGGAAATCCCTGAATCCGGATTTTGTTTCAAACCATGAATTTTGGGTTCAAGGGTCGAAAATTTTGGTCAAGTTAGGGAAAGGTTCCTAAACTTGGATATTTTTTTTTGAACAATGAAACGATGAAAGTAAGCATTGTTTTAAATTTCTAGAAATTTCAACATTTGATATGAAAATTCTAAAAAAAGGGTGGGTTTAGCGAGCGTGTACCTGGAAACCGGTTTTGGCCATACAGGCATTGCTCTTACCCAGTTGGTTAAGTCTTCAAGGGTAGTACCGTTTTAAGAACTTGCCGTTGATGGGCAGCATACATCTGTCACCTTCCATGTTTAGGAGTGCGTATGCGCTATTAGAGAAAACCTTGTCGATGACGTAGGGTCCCTCCCATTTTGGCTCAAATTTGCCTTTGGACTTGTGAGCGAAAACCATTGGTCTTTTTACCGTAAGAACCAAGTCACTCTTTTTGTAGGCGCGTTGCCTGACCTTTTTATCGAAAGATCCTGCCATGCGTGCTTGGTAAAGTTCAATGCTTTGTTGAGCTTCGAGCCGTCTCTCATCGAGATTGTCCAGCTCATGGAGTCGCAATTTGACATTGCTTTCTTGAGTCATGTCATTTTGCTAGGATACCCTCAAGGAAGGAATTTGTACTTCCAAGGGCACGATAGCTTCACATCCATAGACTAAGGAGAATGGTGTGCTATGGGTTGGTCCTCGAACGGTGGTTCGATAGGCCCACAAAGCTTCAGACATTTTGTCGCTCCAGTCTCTTTTGTGACTAGAGACCATTTTTTTTGAGGATTTTGCAGAGTGTCTTGTTGAAAGCTTCTGCTAACCCGTTTGCTGCCGGATTGTATGGAGTCGAAGGACAGCTTTGGATTTTGTATTTGTCGCAGAACCTGTAGAATCGATGATCCCGGAACCGTGGTCCGTTATCATGGACGAATCTTTTGGGTATTCCAAAACGACAAATGATGTTGGTGCGCAGGAACTGAAGGACTGATGAGGTCTTCATTTCGTTAAACGCAAATGCTTCTGACCACTTGGAGAAATAATCCGTAGTGGCGAAGATGAAGCGATGACCTTTGCTCGAAGGGGGAGAAATAGGACCTATGATGTCCATACCCCAGGCTTCGAAAGGCCATGAAATCGCTGTAGGATGCAGCCATTCTGGAGGCATGTGAATGTAATCTCCATGAACTTGGCATTGTTGGCAGTGCTTAGCAAATTGCATTGCGTCAGCTACCATGGTAGGCCAGTAATATCCTAACCTTTTTATTTGATCATAGAGCTTAGGTCCAGCCTGATGAGCTCCACAAAGACCAGCATGACATTCTTTGAGTGTTTCTTCAGCCTCTTGTTGTGACAAGCAGCGTAGAAGTACTTCGTTGAAGGATTTCCTGTAAAGATTTTTGAAGGAATATCCAAATGAAAGCTTGGGGTTTGCCTTTGGGTGCTTACCCGTTCTTTTGGACCTTCAGGTAAGATTCCGAACATAATGTAATCCATGAATGGATCCCTCCAGTCGCCGATTGAAGTTTGAAGGATTGAAATCCGACTTCCGGCCACTTGGTGGCATTCAGCCACCGCTTGGTGTGTGTTAAGAGGAGGAAGGATTCTTCTTTCGCACACTGTGATTTGCATGATTTCCCCTTCCTGGATTGCCATGGATGCAGCAAGTCCGGCTAGGGCATCTGCACGTATGTTTTCACCTCTACGAATGTGGGTGATGTGACAGATGTCAAACTTTTGCAGAAGTGATTGTGCCTTGTTGTAGTAAGGCAACAAATCTGGCTTCCTGACTTCAAATTTCTGATTCATCTGGTTGACGATTAGTTGAGAGTCTCCAAAGACTTCCAGCATGGTGATACCGGATTCGATGGCGAGTTCCAATCCTAAGATCAGAGCTTGATATTCAGCTGCATTGTTTGTGCATGGTTCCAGTAGCGAGAAAGCGTATGGAATCATGTATTTGTCGGGGCTAACAAAGAGGATGCCAACTCCCGAGATCAGCTGTCTTTTTTCATTTGTCCTGGTTGCACCGTCAAAGTACATGTCCCAGGAGGCACTTTGTGAGAAAGTCTCCACATTGTAGACTGGTTCGTTTGGGAGATCATCTCTGAGCGGAGAATCTTTAGGCAATGGATGCTCTGCGAGGAAGTCCGCTAGAGCTTGCCCTTTGATTGCTTTTTGTGGTACATACCTAATATCAAATTGTGACAGAAGGATGGACCATTTTGCCAGTCGAGCATTGAGAGAACCTACCTTTGTGACAAGGACCTTCAAGAGGTTGACCCTCGAGACCAGGTATACTGTGTTGGAAAACAAGTAGTGACACAGCTTTTGTACGGCGAACATCACTGCAAGACATTCTTTTTCGACTGGAGAGTAGCGATGCTCTGCACCTACTAGCATGCGGCTGAGGTAATATAGAGCAGCTTATTTTCTTTGATCATTTTCTTGCGCAAGCAGAGCTCCCAAAGAGTGATCAAGGGCTCTTGTGTACAAGATGAATGGTTTTCCAGTGGTAGGAGCAGCTAACACTGGAGGTTTTGTCAGGTATGACTTAATGTCTTGGAAAGCAGCTTCACAGTCAGCATCCCAGACAAAGTTTACACCTTTTTTCATCAATCGGGAGAATGGACGGCATTTCCCCGAAAGATTGGAGATGAACCGTCTGATGTAGGCCAATCTCCCTTGAAGCCCTTTGAGTTCTCTCAAGGTTCTTGGAGAGGGCATTTCTAGAATGGCTTTGACTTTTATGGGGTCAAGCTCTATTCCAGCTTTCCGAACTAAGAATCTGAGGAACTTACCCGACGAGACGCCAAATAAGCATTTCAAAGGATTCATTCGCAGTTTGTGTTTGCGAAGCCGGAGGAAGACTTCTCGAAGGTTTTCGAGATGATCTTCTTTTCTTTTGCTTTTGACGGCGAGGTCATCAACGTAACATTCAACTGTCTTGTGCTGCATATCTTGGAATATTTTCATCATAGCCCTCTGATATGTGGCACCAGCATTTTTCAGACCAAATGGCATGACAGTGTAGCAATACACGCCAAATGGGGTCCGAAAAGATGTATGTTTTTCATCTTCAGGTTGCATCTTTATCTGATTGTAGCCAGAGAAACCATCCATGAATGTCATTCGCTCGAATCCACAGGTGTTATCAATCATTACCTCTGGTATGGGGAGCGGAAATTCATCTTTAGGGCATGCGCCATTCAGGTCTCTATAGTTAATACAGACCCTGATCTGCCCGTTCTTCTTTGTCACGGGGACAATGTTGGCCAACCATTCAGGATGTTGTTCTTCACGGATGAAGCCGACACTTTTGAGTTTTTGAACTTCTTGTTCAATTTTATCCATCACATCTGGACGGAATCTTCTTTGGCCTTGCTTGACAGGCTTGATGTCTTCTTGAAGATTTAGTTTGTGAACCGCTATTTTGGGGTCTAAACCTGGCATTTCAGCGTAAGACCATGCAAAGCAATCAACGAACTCACCAAGAAAGGCGATATACTCAGGTAACTCATCATCCTTTATATTCTTGCTTATGAATACAGGATGTGGGTTATCTGGTGTTCCCAAGTCTATCTTTTGAATAGGATCTTCTGTTGGAAGGTTCGAAGGTGGTTCCTCCACAATATTTTTGGAGGCTTCCAGCTCAACGCAACCTTCTGGGTTTTCAAAGGCATTTCCAGACCAAGGTTTTGTTCCTTTCCACGGGTCTTCTTGATCGGTAATTTTCCCAAGGCTTGCTATGAGATGATCCCAATCGCCTGTTGAAACCGGGTTGAAGTAGGCTACTTCTTTTGGAGATGAGGGTTCTTCTGGGTCAGAAGTCCACACGTCTGTGCCATCGGACAACTCCTCTTCATTTTCGGAGAAATCGTGCCAATTGGATGAGCTTCCTGGATCTCCCTGGATCTTTATCCAGGAAGATCGATGTCTTCATGGACTTGAGATGTTGAGGCTTGGTCAGTATATTGACTTTTAAGACTTTGTGTCAACTGTCTCAAGGGAGTGTCGGGATCATATCCTAACCCGTGTGAAGGCTTTTCTACATAGCCATAGAGTCTCCAATCTTCCAGCTGGCTTTTGGTCAAGACGGGCCCCAATGGCGTGAGAATACCGCGTCCTTCTCCCAAACCGACTGGGTTTTGAGCGTCATAGCCCATTTTCTTCATAATAGCTTGTGCCACAGAACTATATAAGGATAGTTGAGGCATACCTTATTTTTGGAAAGGTTCAAGCATGGAGTTTGATGAAGAAGCATCCAATCTATGGGAGAACATCGGCTTTTCCTTTGCTGAAGTTGCTGGAACAACAAAGGAAGCTGATCTAGGATCTTCTATGTCAGAAGTTGTCTCCATTGGAGTGAGAGCAGGCTGAACTTGCTGAGTGTCAGCTTGGCTTGACGATGCGTCATCTTCTGGCTCTGAATCCGAGTCCGTGTCTTGCATGATAGACACGAAAGAGACAACAAATTTGCCCCCAGGCTTTTGCTTTGCCTTCTTCACTTTAGTTGTGATGACCAAAGGCTTTGAAGGTTTGAGGGAGATGATGAAGGGAGTTTGAATGCTCTCTTCGGATTTACCGGATGATTTGTTTTCTTCCGGTGATTGTTGAGGAGCTTTACCTTTATCTTTCTGGAGATTTTCGGCAAAGGATGCTGTGTGCTTATCCTCTTCTTCTTTTTCACCTTCATACATTTGTGAGTCTGTGAAGTGGACTTCTTTACCTTTGAAGGGTTTTCTGTCCGCAAAGACTCGATGTATCATGCCGTCGTCGCCAACAAACTTGATGCATTGATGTAGAGTTGAAGGGACAACACCATTCTCGTGGATCCGAGGGCGTCCGAGAAGGATGTTGTAGCATGAAGGGGTTTTTATTGGATACACTGTGACCTCAGAGATAAGATCACCGATCTGCAACTTGAACCTGATTTTGCCGATAGGCCTTTGAGTACTCCCATCGTATCCAAAGATAGATACAGATGTGTGGCTCAGCTTGCTGGGTGGGATGCCCAACTCTTCAAGAGCCGATGTGGAGATGAGGTTGAGTGCAGAACCTGGGTCGATCTGAACTCTGTGCATAGGCATTTCCTTGATATACCCTGTGAAGTACAGGGGTCGGTTATGCCTGGTTTCTCCAAGTAGGAGGTCGTCCTTTGTGAAGGCGATGGTTGCACTGGCTGCTTTTTTAACCGAGAGGCATTCAATGCATGATCCCTCAGTTTTCTTCTTTTCTCCCTTTGAGGAGGCTTCTGAGTTTTTGACCCGGTAATCCATTTCAATTTGGAGGACTTGCGGGGCATATTTGTCGACATCCTCATTCAGCTTTTGTAATTCCGAGATGAGATTATCACGAGTGTGCGGAGACATTCGCAACAAATCTAGGATGTGCAGACGTGCAGGTATGTGCTTGAAGTGTTCAATCAAGTCATACTTGAAAGCCTCCTTAGGGCCTGCATGTTCATCATTGTTGCCACTAGGGGCACTTACAACATCTTTTCCCGAAGGATTTACATATGTAAAGGAAGATTGGTTGTAATTTTTGTGGTAGTCCCGGCCAGAGTGGGTGCCTCTACCAACTTCGAGAGCTTCTTGAGAAGGGTCTTCGTTTGGAAGATTGTCTTCAGGATCAAGAGGCTATCATTTTTCATTTGCTGAGGATGTATCAGCAGCAGAGTTGCCATCCTCAGTAATTGTGTTGCACGGAGCATTTTCCGGGAACAAGTCCTGAACAGCATCCAGCAACCTTTCTTCTTCGTTGACCAATTCATCGTCCCAAGCATCAATGGCTGGGAATTCTTCAGTCAGGAAGGGTGTGAACTTTGAAGTCACAGTCTCAGGAGAGGAAACCTGAGAGGGTGTCATCTCAGTGAAAGTCACGTGAGATGAGGTGGCTCCAGAAGATACATTGCTAGGCGTCGCCAGAGTGTAAGTGCTCTCATCAGACGATGCTTCGGAAGAGCTATAATCCCGAATTATCACATTACAGGAAGCTCTGACGGGAGACGTTGCGTGATCGGAGTCAGACTCATCCTCGGATGTAAGAGGATCGTCTATCTAGCAATTTTCTCCATTTTTAGGATTTAAGGGAGGATGTACCTGATGGTCTTCAGGGACTTCAGGCTCTGGATTGCGAGGAGGCTCGTTGACGCGGTCTTGCTCTTGTTCTAGAGCAAGACGCAGCAAGATCCTTGCATATTCTTCAAGATCAGGCATGGGAGCCAAATCTTCTTCTTCATCAACTCTTTGTGGCTCAACATGGTTGATTTCCACTGGAGCAATGAGAGGTGCTGGGTCAGCAGCATTTTCTTGTATAGCCTCTTGGCCTTCTCCATCATCAGACCAGGATCCTTGTGGCTGTAGGGGGTTATACCAGATTACTGGCATAAGATGAGTCTTAGGAACCCATTCTTCATCGGAGAGGTATTCTCCTGTTTCAAGGGACTCCTCCCACTCGTCTGTGTAGTTGGATTCGAATCCATCATCGGTGTCGCTGGACTCGTATCCATCAATGGAGAATCCAACTACCGAATTGCAAGAGTATGATGCCTCTTGCGTGGCTTCTTTGAATTGAGGTGGCAAGAAATCATTGAGAGTGAATTTTCTTACCCCCTTTGAAGTCTCTGGAAGGGATGTTTTTGTTGCCTCCAGTGAAGTGGTAGAGGAAGCCTCTGCCTTTTCTTTGACATTTTGTTTTGGCTGGGTATTCTCTTGCCGTTTGAGCTTGAGGAGATGTTTCCTAGCCTGCCTTCGCTGCTGAGCTGTAGACTTTGTTTTCACGACCTCCCAATTTTCATCTTCCAGGAGATCGGGATGTACCCATATGGGTTGTTCGTCTGGTGTCGGGTAAGGAACCAGTTCCTCGGACGCTTGGATTGAGTTTATCACCTTGAAGGAAGTAGTGATCTTCTTCTTCGGTGATTTAGATGTTTGTCCACATGTCACCATGTTGACGGAGGCAGACCCATAGTTTTTGTCAAAGGTGATGACTCCGTTTTTCCACATCTCGTTTATTTTCTCCCTCACAACGAAGCATTGATTGAGAGGATGCGAGATCATCTGGTGGTATGGATAGTACCGAGGATCGTTGGTTTTGCCAACATCACCCGGTCTTTTTGGTTCATGCAAGGTGAGCTTGCCGTTTGCCACAAGAGCCCCGAAGATTTCATCAAGATCTTCATCAAACGGGTATTTCTTCTCTACTCGTTCTTTGAAGGCATCTGAGAGTTCAGGTCTCTTACCAGCAGCATTGTTTTCAGCTTTCTTTGGTGGCTGAGGAGCTAACTTGGTCTGCACATTGAGGACCTTTTTCTTTTTTGGTTTAGAGGTTGCAATGGCGGTTGGCTCTTTTCTTGATGATTTCTGACTGTTGAGGTCTTTAATCACCATTTCAGCTTCCATGGAAGCTTCTAGGGGTTCTCCCAGGTTTTCTGATTTATTGCCGATGAGCATGGAGTGGATTCTAGCTCTCATGTTGTTTCGGCAGATGTCGACTAGCGACGCTTGTGGCAGTACATCAGAGCATTTGTACGCCATTGCTTTCCACTTGTGAATGAAGTCATATGTTGACTCATTCTCCCCCAGTTTTAGGTTGCACAGCTGAGCCATAGTAGCGGGATGATCCTCACCTTTGAAGTGAGTCAGGAAGCATGTCTCTAGCATGGCCCAGTTTTGTATGGAGTCCTCCGGCAGAGTGGAGTACCAATCGAAGGCCGTACCTTTTAGGGTACTTGCAAAGAGGGGGATCTTGAGTGCATCTTGATCCGCGATAGCTCCCGTCAGGATCTTGAAGTGGATGACGTGCTGTCTGGCTGATCTTTTCCCCGTATATGTTTAGAGAGTAGGATGCTTGAATTTTGTAGGGAACGGGACCGAGTCCATCCATAAGGGATATGGTGGCTTGATCCCATGCTCCTTGAGTATATCCTCTTCTTTTGCTTTGGCGAGGATACTGTCTACGTCCTTTTTGGTAAGGGCGCGTGACTCATTTTCTTCTCCATTTACCTCATCGTCTTGATGATTCGGAGGAGGTTCATTGTTCGCCTGATTTGGGAAGGCGAGGAGAAGGTTTTCCATCAGAGTCTCAATCCTCTGCTGGCCTTGTTCCAACTGCTGGATGCGGGTGATCGCATCATCTTGAGGTGGATTGCGGGGTGGTGGCTCAGAATTTATAGCCAAGACGTTCATCCTTCGTGATTCGAACGAAGAAACTGTCTTGGTGACTGAGATGGGGCTCATTCTTTTTGATGAAGAGATTGAGGAAGGATCACTCTGCCATCCTTTGCTTGAAGGTTCTGAATGTCTTCTTGTCCTGGAGACACTACGGGTCATCGGACGTCGGACATGGATTTTTGTTGCTGACTTTTGGCGTCTTCTGGTTTTTCCAACCATATGGACGGCAGCAACTTGGTTGGGTCTTTCTTTCCGACCCATTTGGGAGAGACTTGAAGTGTAGGAGGCTGGGTCCTTTGCTTCTCTAGTCTCTTTTGCCGATACGACGCGCGGCGGCGTATACGACGAGCAATTTGAGCTTCGGTCAGCTCTGGCTGGGCTTTGATGATGAAGGATGTGCTCCCTCGGGCGCAGCAGCCGAGCCTGTCTTCTTTGTAGCTGGGCAATGACAGGATGCGAACCCTGTCCTTCGCCTGTTGCAGTGAAGCTTTGAATATTTGGAGTTCGGCCCCTGTAGAGATGAAGGGTCGAACTGCAGGTTTATAGGCCTTAAAAGGTGCTTGCAGAGGCCTTGTGATGCATGATCTGATTTTGGGCTTGTAGGAACAAGCCGGCTCATGCTGGTTTGACTTGGGAGTCAGATTGGAGATGGGTCTCTCCTCTTTCATGTAGGCAAGAGGATAGACCTGGTTCTCCTTGAGTGGGGCCAGGACTGCTGGCTTGGTGGATGTTTGGGACCTTTTCTGTTTTGATGAAGGTCTTGGGGACCAAGTCTTGGGATAGACCTGGTCGTTTGAGGGTTGAGGCTTCGTGGGGCTGCCACGGGCTTTGGGCCTTCTGGTGCTCGCCTTTGGTGTCACGGTAGTGACACGTTGAGAGGCGAGTTTCTGCTTCTTGGAAGGAGCAGTTTGTTCCTCGGGAAGTGGGAATGGTCCTAACGTCCCAAAGACAATAGTCCGGGGAGTCAAGGTCGACCCGGAGCTCAGAGAGTTGCCGAGGGAGTTGACGCTTCGGCAGCTGATGGGGCGCTTGTAGGTGCGCGTAGTTTGCTTCAGTTGAAGCATGAGTTGGTGCTTGTTCTCATTGAAAGTAATGGTAAGTGATGCTGCCATTGTTAGTTTTTTTTTTCAAAAATTTCTGAAACAAGACCACATCCATTAGTAATCACAAGAATATAATGATCATAAATGGGAAGTTCTATGGTTTTGTTTTTTCAAATCGCTCGAGGGAGATGACCCAAGCAATATGAAGAAGTCAAAAGGTCATAGAGGGTACAATTGTTCTGACCGCAGGTATGGTAAGCCCAGAATGAGCGTCCCAGTGACTGCTAGAAGCAATTGTGAACTTAAATTCGACTTATGGAGAAGCAGAGCTTGCTCGAGGTAAGAAGAATATAAATTCGGAGTTACAAATGTGCCGGTCGCAATACAGTAGACCCTGAAAGGGCGTACTAGTACCGCTAGACACAAATGTTTTGAGACCGCATCCATGAGATGAGATTCTTTATTTTGAAAGGTCAAGATTGGATTCATCAAATAGAGCAGATGGTATTCCGATCTGAACACGGGCTTAGCGATTTCCGCGAGCGCCAGTGCTCAGAAAGAAATGAACCATAATTTCTCGGACCTAAATCCAAAAATGACGAGTTTTTTTTTTGAAACAATATCGGGTTCATCAAAGAGAGCAAAAGGTACTCCAATCTGAACACGGGCTCAGCGATTTCCGTGAGCGCCAGTGCTCAGAAAGGAGAAGACCAAGATTTCTCCAATCTAAACCCAAAATGACGGAAGTTTTTTTTTTTGAAGATTGTTTTTTAAAAAAAATCCTTTTTTTATTTTTTATTTATTTTTTTAAAGATTTTTTTTTGAAATTTTTTTCATTTTTTATTTTTTATTTTAAAATTTTAATTTTTAAAATTTTTATTTTTGAAAAAATTTATTTAAAAGACGAAAGAGTACACATAGGCCTCCTAACCCGGTCTTATGAAATCTTGATTGATAGAATTGCCCCCAGGTAAGGGTATGATTACTTAATGAACCCGTTTGGAGGACCCTTGCCTAGAACAGTCAAGCTGTCTCCACACTCTGTCAAGGCTTTTCTTGAATCAACCATGATCAAAGAACGCAGTTGGTTTAACCTTAGTGGTCTATGTCTTTTTTTTGTTTTTTGTTTTTGTTTATATATATATATTTTAGATCTTTAATGAACTCATCGAAGAGAAACGATGGCCCAAAACCTTAGTCGAACAGGCTCAACATTTCTACAAGCACAATGAACGATAGGAAAGGATCAAGGTTTCTCAATTTTGAATTCAAACCGAGAAATCTAATTTTTTGTTTTTTTTTTTTTATATATATATTTTAGATCTTTAATGAACTCATCGAAAAGAAATGATGGCCCAAAACCTTAGTCGAATAGGCTCAACATTTCTGCAAGCGCGATGAACGATAGGAAAGGATCAAGGTTTCTTAATTTTGAATCCAAAATGAAAAATCTGATTTTTTTTTGTTTTTAGATCTTTAATGAACTCATCGAAGAGAAACGATGGCCCAAAACCTTAGTCGAACAGGCTCAACATTTCTGCAAGCGCGATGAACGATAGGAAAGGATCAAGGTTTCTCAATTTTGAATCCAAAATGAAAAATCTGATTTTTTGTTTTTTTATTTTTGAAAAGAGAAAGAGTGGAAATAAATTCAAAGAATTAGAAATTTCTAAAAAATCTCATCTCAATTTTTTTTAGATGCGGAATCCAACATAGGCCACCAGTTAGAAAGTAGCCAAGGAATCGAGAAAAGAAATATAAGCATAGAGCAAAAGATATGATATGCAAATATTTCATTTCTAGCATCGTGTTCCCAAATGATCGGGTCCCACTGGGTGGAGCCAGCTTGATGGACCGCGCTCCTGCCTGGTTTTACCAAGGTCGGCGGACGTGGGAGTCCGTTAGGTCCGACCCTTTCGCAACTGGGGGGCAAGGGCGTGCATCAACATTTCTTTTGTGTAGGTGTGCCAGATTTACTATTTTTTACTTGGAATTGCAAGTGGTGATCCGTAGATAAACCTTCGCAAGTAAAAAGAAATCAACTTCTTTCAAGTTTTCCATTGCACATATATTTAAGAAAAGAGACATTTTCTTGATTTGCCGTGAAAGGCGATTTTTTTGGCATTTATAGCCGATTTTGGCGTTTATAACCGATTTTTTGGCGTTTATAGCCGATTTACAATCCTTATCAATAATGAAAGACAAGAGTTATGATTTTTGTCTCTTTTAAAAAAATACAAACTACAATGAAAAGCAAGAAAAGGAGGATCTAACTTCTCAGGAGATTGTGGGGGACCCGTTTAGATTGATGGTCGCATGCCATATGTGGACTTCGCCATCATCCATGCAGATGAGAACAGAGGATGCTATTGATTCGCTTGGCTTGGCTATAACCTCAGGTTTTTAGAGAACAAAGACCAAAAGGAGGTCCTATGTCCAATAAAAAGCTGAGTAGACGGGCTGAAAAGCCACGTCTAAGCCATTTGGAGGCAGAAGGAGAAGGCAAGGACCTTGGGGGGGTTACCCCCCAAGGGACTTTTGTCACCTTGTAGCGGTAGTCAGTGTAGAACTTCCGCAGAGTTTTCTCTCTTTTCCTTCTCTGAATTTCTGTGCTTTGTCCGTCTCTTTTTCTTCTTGGAGAGCTCTCCTATTTATAGGCTTTTAGGTAGCCATTTAGGAGGGTTTATGAGCCTTAATTGTCATAAAGCTACATAAAGGGAGGAGTTACAAGATTGAATTCTTTATTTTGTAACTCCTTTTTCTTGGCTTCTGATTGGCCGGAGGAGATTGAGGGCATTTAATCGCCTTTAATCGCCATGATGGGAGGAGTTTCATGGGCTAAATGCCATGAATCTCTTGACTTGTAACTCCCGGATGCTTGCTTCTGATTGGTCCGTCCAAAGAAATGGATTAATGACTTTAATAAAGCTAGTCAATTAATCGCATTAAGCGGTCGCTGAGCAGTTGAAGAGTCGCCGGCCGTGCCGCGTCTTTTGGGGTTCTTCTGGCGATGATCATCGATGGATCTTCTTCATCTAGATCGAGATTGGATGACCATTCAACTTCAGGTGTTGGTTGCCAACAGCTGGTCGTTGCCATCTGTCCTATCGATTTCTCGATCGGTCGGGTAGAAAGCACACTTTTTTGGTTAACCGGGTGGCGATCAATGTTGTTTTCGATACTCTTGATGATTATTAACCCATGTTTTTGACGGATGTCATAGGATTTGGTGTCTCAAAAGTATGAATTTTGGAAAATACCAGAGGCCGGACGCTTCGAATCGCGAAATAACGGCGAAAAACGAGGTTTCCGGGCCCACCGGGCGATCCCGGGCCCCAGGGTCGCTGGCGACCCTGGCCCAGGGTAGCAGGGGCCTGCGACCCTGGGCTAGGGTCGCAGGCGACCCTGGGGGTGGGGTTTTCCCCCTTTTGTCCCGTTTTGTGTCCATTTTTGCTATTTTTCGATTCCTTTTTCTTTTGTATTTTTCCTTGACATTTTTGATCACTTATTGGCCTGATTTCTCTGTAGAAAACCTGATGAGAATCCTTGCATTTTATTTTGCAAAGTTTCTAATTTTCCGAGAAAGCCGAAGACTTTGTCGCGCAGAGCTGCCGATTTTCCGTCAGAAGCTGAAACTGGGTCAAACGATGTCGGAATGACCTGAAATTTGGGGTGAAGCCTGCTGAGCAATAAATAAGACCAACCATAGACTTTTGTTTGAGTTTTGAAGCCATTTGGGGTCCTATCACCAGTAGACTTGCTTTTATCGCGATGAAGATGTCGTGGCTTGATGTGCGGTCAACCGATGTTCGATTGACTTGAAATTTGACAGGGAACCCATTGGAGTCATTTTAAGATGATCCATAGGCTCTGTCTTGGAAACCATGGTCCCGGGGAGCTTCGCCACCGAGAGGCTTGGTTTGGCTTCCGAGCGTCTAAGTATGGTCAAATGTTGTCGAAATGACCTGAAATTTGACGTGTAGCCCTTTGTATGCATTTTGAAGCCGTCCATGTGCTCTATCTGATGAGTGATGGCCTCGGTGGTTCTCGCCGCCGAGAGGCTTGATTTAGTTGTTCGAGGGTTGATGTAGGGTCAAACGTTGTCGGTTTGACTCAGAACTTGACGTGGAGCCTTTTGGATGTATTTTGAGACCATCCATCGGCTCTGATCAAAGATTTGGTGTCTCCGATGCTTTCGCCGCCGGGAGCCCCTTTTCAGCTGCCGAAGAAGCGAAGTTAGGCTAAATGATTTTGAAATGGCCCGAAACTTCTTGTGTACTCCTCTTTTGGCTGTCTTGAAGGATCTTGCAGTTTTTGTTTGATTCTGACAAGATTTGGTTTTTTGGAAGTAGCATTGCCTATTTATGGCAGATTGTGACTTCATGTAGCTCTTTGGATCTTGAAGAGGCAAAGTGACATTTTTGGTGTCAACACACCTGCTGAATGCCCGTGCACCGAAAACCTCATATATCTTTTCCATTTGGACTACCCACTCATCTGCAACAGCGGGGTCCTCAATGCTATGGAACTCAGGTGGAAATCTCTTCCTGAATTTCTCAACCAACTCATTCAGGTCATACTCCTTGGCCTGAGGCTGGCCCACCTTCTGTACTACCTCAAGCATCTGTGCTTGGAATACAACTTGGTCCTCATTCTGTTTCTGACTCTGCTCAGCCATATCCTTCTGAGACTGGATGAAAACTGCCATGAATTGATGGAACAGATTCTCAGCACCATTCTGAGATGAACTACCCTCACCTCGGGTATTGTGCCTACCAGCCATGATCCTGAAAAACATTCAAGGTTAGTTCCAATATGCCCCAAACTAACATCACAATGCTAGAAAAATAAAACTAAGAGATCAACCTACTGACTAACGAAATCCTCACATGCGTCCTATGGTTTCTACAATTTTTTTTTACCCTGAGAAACCAACCACTGCTCTGATACCATCATGTCACGTCCCCCGAACCCGATTAAAGAATAAACCGGATCTAGAGAGTGAATTTTAGGACTAATTAAAACTTTTGTCCTTTGGGCCCACGGATCGTAAGTCCGCAGTGAGGATAAAATATTTCAAGCCTCTTTTAATACAGTGACATTGAGTTCATAGAACTCTAGGAATAAGGAATCTCAAGCACTGATTAATAATCTCATTGAATAATTAAATTGCAAAAAAGATAAACAAAACTAATGAGTTAAGTAATTTATTACATTGGCCAATCCAGTATACAAGGACAATAAAAGAAAACAGAGTGAATGATATGATAGTTCCAACGAAGTAAATAAATGAATAAAAGAAACTAATGATGTCCCAATGAGTCACTCTCGTGCCAGGAATGATGACGCTACTCTACGTCATCGGCACGCCACTCTCATGCCTCCTCTGCTGGTTGGAGATCCTCTGGGATCACCTCACCGGCCTGCTCCTCATAATAGAAGTCACCTGATGTGTCTGCACACCAAGGAACAAAGTCAACGACATGTTGAGCAATAGATATACAAAGCATAATAAACACAACATGCATCAATGTAGAATAATGACAAGTAATAATCATATGAATACAAGGTAAGCGAAACTAGGCATAAAGCGAGATTAATAACCAACAGGAACAATAAAAGGAATCCTAACAATCATCTAACAATAACCACTATCCATGTAAATGCAAAACAAGAAGGAGAAGGAGACTCCGAGGATGTCCAAAGCCACCTCCCGGGATACCAGTAACAATCCCCTTTGGACTACTGATACCAAAGTCCGGCTCCAGTGGGAAACTAGCCCCCTGTCCTGGGAATAGTAGCACGGTCCTAGCCCGCTCCCAGCTATTCAACGCCATGGACGCCGTCCTACACCGACTGCCCACCCCAACAACCGAGTAACCGATTCATCATTAAACCCCAAACTGCAGATGGCCATGATATGCAAATAATAACAAAGTGGTTTTGACACAATGACCAACAAGACAAGCAAGCCTAACTAGTTCCAAATACAAGACAAGATCATAGGGATTATCTCTTCCAAAACAGTACAAGACAAGCCACGTGATAATCCCCTTCCATTTCTAGCCAGTCATTTTCATCAAAACAAGACACGGTTTCCTAAGGTGTATTCTAAGTCAGGTCCAAGTCCTAAATTCTATAAGAATTTATGTTTCATAATTGATTAAGTGTTTTATGTCAAGAGTGTACAAGAAATGTTATCAATGGATACAAGTCACAAGTCAAGGAAGAATTACAATCCAATCCTAGGCAAGTGGTGTCATCCCTGTATTCCACGTTTTCTAACGGAGTACATGTGGAAATTGGATCAATGATGCTTTTAGGAAAAATCCCTTGGTGTACAATCATGTTGGCACCATTCAATTCAACTCCATATGCATTCGGTTATACTACGAGTAATACACGAATACCTAGACAACCCATCTAATTCATACCAAGCACGTGATTCGATTTCAAACCCATTTATGGTCATGTGATAGAAAATTAGAGGTCTCCAGCATCTAAGTCCCAATCCTAGGTTTCAGTTTTAGTCCGGAAAAAGACAAGTGAAATGACCAATTTCGGTTAGCTCTTCGGTTAGCCTTCGGCTAACCGAGTTCCTCAGTTCGGCTGACCGAACTCAGACAGCTAAATAAGCAGCTCTCTGGTTCTCTGACCGACCCGAACATCGGCTGACCGAATCAGTCGGCTAACTGACGTTCGAACCGAGAGCTGACCGACTGTACAAAATCCGGTTAAAACATGCTCTCTGGTTTTCTGACCGAAATGGTGTTCGGCTGACTAGCACCATGCTGTCGGTTGACCGACACTGAACCGACAGTACGGAACTCATACAGGTTCAGGCCATTTCTGAACTCTTCCATCCCCATTTCATTTTCCTCCATTCCCAAACCTTTCCAAAGGCTACAACCTGCATAAATAGAGCCTCCTACTCTCCCAATAATTCATTCCATTCCATTCCATTGAATCAATAAGTAATTCTAAACAACCTATGATCATATATTTATCCATTTTCCAAAAAATCTAACCTAACATATATTTTCTAAAAAATCAAAATAAAACATGCTTGGAATTAAGGGAAATCTACAAGATACTTAGCCAATCAAATAGAACAAACATGCATGCTTATAAATGAAATGCATATATACTTGCCTCAACCAAGAAGAAGATTGGAATTGGGTGAAATTTGAGGAGAAGGTTTTCTACTCCGAAATCCACGATCTAACCCGATAAAACGAAAACTAGGAGGCCAAAAAGAAGATAGGAAGGAAAAGAATTAAGATCGGACCTAATCTAACCAAAGAACTGATAAAGTGCAAAATATGAAATTGTGAGAAGTCTTACCAAATTGGTACCGGAAGCAAGAGGGGATCGCAATGATGAATTCTAGCGGATCGGATCGCGGAGTTGATCTCTCCGGGCTAGAGTTCCGGTTTGAGAAAGGAAGAAGAAGAAGAAGATGGGAGGCTATGGTTGCTGGGTTACTTTCGTTGCAGAGAACGAAATGAAAATTAGGGTTAGGCTTTCGTTTAAGAAGAAGAGAAAGGGAAAAAGACTAATTTTCCCTTGGTGAAAGAATGGACCACTTGAAAGGCTTCTTATCGCCGGATCGCGACGAGTCAAGAGACAAAAATCATCAGAACGACGAGACCTTTCCAAGGAACCCAAAATTATGGCGTTTGGAATATTTCGGAAAAACACTGAATTTTTCCTAAATTACAAACTACACCCCTGCTATGATCAAACAAACTTGGAATCGAACGAAACTTCGCAGAAACTATTCTAATGCTAAAAGAAACTCGGTCATGATCTAAACCAACTTAAATATCTAAAATACTATTAAATAAAATAATAACAAATTAAACGGGTCAGGGCCCTGATATTGGGCCCAACTGACCCAGTAAGGTCACAGACCTTAAAGTTACATTCATGAATTTGTAGAAAATCACTTACCCCATTTGAAACTTGAAGATCCACTAGAGGCTTGTCTGGCCCACTTTGGAAGTGATTTTTATGTAGATGGATATATTGAGGAAGTCAATGCACTGTTAGACTCAACCCCATCCATGGATTGCTCTAGGTGGCAACCGAAGCATGAGATTCTGATTCCATCTGCTTCCCCAGCTGTCCCATCGATTGTAGAGGCCCCTAAGTTAGAACTCAAGCAGTTATTGAATACCTTGAAATATGTGCTTTTTGGCCCGCTAGAAACCCTTCCAGTGATTATATCTTTAGACTTGGACCCTGGCCAAGAGGATAAACTCGTGAAACTTTTGGATGAACACAAGGAAGCTATAGGGTGGTCCATCGCAGATATTAAAGGAATAAGCCCATCGTGGTCCAACATAGAATCCATTTGGAAGAAAATGCAAAAACTTCTCATGAACCACAGAGGCGACTGAACCCTACAATGAAGGAAGTAGTCAGGTCGGAAGTCTTAAAATTACTTGATGCAGGAGTGCTTTACCCCATATCTGATAGTGCATGGGTGAGCCCGATTCAAGTGGTACCAAAGAAATTTGGAATAATAGTAGTTCAAATTGAGGGCAATGAATTGGTACCCACTCAGATACAGATTGGATGGAGGGTATGCATTGATTATAGGAAGTTGAACTCAGTCACTCGGAAAGATCATTTTTCCCTCCCACTCATGGATTAGATGCTCGAAAGGCTAGCCAGTCATGCGTATTATTATTTTCTTAATGGTTATTCAGGTTATAATCAAATTCCAATTGCACCCGAGGACCGGGAAAAGACACCTTCACCTGTCCGTTTGACACTTTTGCTTACAGACGCATGCCCTATGGGCTATGCGATGCACCGGCGACCTTTCAAAGGTGCATGTTGAGCATATTTTCTGACATGGTAGAAAGATTTATTGAGGTCTTCATGGATGATTTTTCAGTCTTTGGCAATTCTTTTGAGGAGTGCTTACATCATTTGTCCCTGGTACTTGAAAGATACAAAGAAAAGAATCTAGTCTTAAATTGGGAGAAATGTCATTTTATGGTAAAAAGGGGCATAGTTTTGGGACACATTATTTCTGATAATGGAATTGAGGTGGACAAAGCAAAAATTGATTTGATCTCCAAATTGCCACCACCAAAATCAATTAAGCAGATTCGATCATTCCTAGGCCATGCTGGTTTTTATCATAGATTCGTCAAGGATTTTAGTAAAATTGCTAAACCTTTGTGCCAATTGCTGACAAAAGATGCCCCGTTTGAATTTGATGAGAACTGTCTAAAGGCTTTTGAGAGACTGAAAAAGGAACTAAAAAGGAACTAACTTCAGCCCCTATAATTCAGCCACCTGAGTGGACCATTCTATTTGAGCTAATGTGTGATGCATCTGATACTGCTATTGGAGCTGTTTTGGGTCAACGGGTTAGGAAGTTACCTCATGTGATTTACTATGCAAGTAGGACCTTCAATGATGCACAACTAAATTACACAACCACTGAAAAAGAATTGCTAGCTGTGATTTTTGCCTAGAAGAAATTTCGGTCCTACTTAATAGGGTCCAAACTCATCATCTACACAGATCATGCAGCTCTGAGATACCTTCTGTCCAAAAAGGATGCAAAAGCCCAATTGATCCGGTGGATCCTTCTGCTACAAGAGTTTGATTTTGAAATAAGAGATAAAAAAGGATGTGAGAATGTTGTAGCAGACCATCTTTTAAGGTTACCCCTAGAGCCATCAGATGAGGTCCGTCTGAATGAAAATTTTCCTGATGAATAATTGCTTAGTATTTCACAAATCCCATGGTTTGCAGATATAATCAATTTCCTTGTTACAGGGGAGATGCCCACCTGTTGGTCCAAACAGGATCGATCAAGATTTCTAGTTGAGGTCAAGTGACCAAGTAGAAGTATCGAATAGGTAGATTAAACAAATTTTAGAGAAGACGGTCAACCCAAATCGGAAAGACTGGTCTTTACGGCTATTGGATGCATTATGGACCTATCGAACCGCTTACAAGACTCCTATTGGGATGTCCCCTTATAGGTTGGTCTATGGTAAGGCTTGCCATTTGCCTGTTGAGTTGGAACATAGAGCTTACTGGGCCATCAAAACTTTTAATTTTAATTTGCCCTTAGCAGGTAACCATCATAAGTTGCAACTCAATGAGCTTGATGAGTTGAGAAAGGATGCTTATGAAAATGCCAAAATTTACAAGGAACGGATGAAGTTGAACCATGACAAATCAATCCTTAGGAAATCATTCGAACCTGGCATGAAAGTTCTCCTCTACAATTCCCGGTTACACCTGTTTCCAGGGAAATTGAGATCTCGATGGTCTGGCCCATTCATTGTGCGTACTGTTTACCCTCATGAGGCTGTAGAAATTAAAAATTCCAAGAATGGGGAAATTTTCAAGGTTAATGGTCAAAGGTTGAAACATTTTCTGGAACTGAAGGACAAAAATATCGATGATATCCTTCTGGAAGACCCAATTTACCAAGACTAATTATTTTTTGTCACGTCGGGCTGACGACGTTAAACTTAGAGTTGTTTAGGAGGCAACCCAATTTTGGAAGGTAATTGAGCTGGTTGATCACATTCTTTTGCAATCACCCCACATGGTGAGATGTTCTAATTTTCCTTATTGTTCATTTTCACATTACACATGCATTCATAACATTTAGGACAATGTTGAGTTTAGGTTTGGGGGTGTGAGTTAGAACTTGACATGTGATCATTTGTTCAAATTTTTATTCTACATTTTATTTTATCGCTTTGCTTTGGTTTTTAGGACATTTAAAAAAAATTTTGAGGGAAACTTTCGAGAGAATTTTTATTGGCTGAAGATGTTTATTTTGGGCAAAAGAAAACAATGGTTAACTATTTTATTTATGAAAAGGTTTTTTGGAAAAGTGCTGAATTTTGATCCCTCACTTTTACACAGGTTGTATACGTTTTTAAGGTTTTGAATGTGAAGCTAAGATTTCCGTTTTTCTTTGATAATTGAAAAAAATGGAAAACCGACCCTTAGTTTACAGAGCTTCCTGGTTCGACGGGTGGATACATGGAAAGGGACGCCTGTTGTTGGGAACCCAAAAAATATAAATAAATAAATAAATAAAAGTGTTTAGTTAGAAGTCTTGAAAAGAATAAAAAGTTTTGTGACTAGTTTGGGTTCGTAGCCTTTTTAACCCGAGCCATTAAGCCCTTAGGGGTATTTACATACCTAGTGCCCTAAAGCCATCTAGTTTGGGAGTCATTGGCCAAATGCTCGTTACATGAGTTAATTAGAAAGCTTAAGGGACCTACGCATTGCACAGTCACATGTGTGTAAAAAAAAAAGATGAAAAAAAAATTGCGCCCTTAGAAAAAAACACTAGTGCGAAAGCCGTCATTATCACCTTGAGAGGAAGACTATTTTTTATTTTTTATTTTTTTTGCTAAGTTTAGGCGGCCCAGGTTTTGAAAAAAATATATATATTATTATTTTCATGGAAACTCTTGGTGGATCATTTGATGCTTATTACGTATACATACTTTTCACCATGCACGATCAATTAGCATGATTTCGAGAATTTTTTACCAAAAGATGGGATTGGTGAACCGAATTTAAGATTTTCCTTTGAAAATTTTGAGAACCGAGAATAGTCGGTATCTATAAATTTTCTCTTGGAAGAAGTTTCCCTGTATTATATTAGGTTTTAAACACATTTTTTCAAAAAAAAAACAAGAAAAGAAGAATTTTGTGGGTAGATTCACTGCAAACCCTCACGAGGCACAACTCGTCCACTAGGGGGAACTTAGGGGTTTAAGGGCTTGTTGCATATGCTAAATGCAACCGAGAATACCAGCGAAAGTGGTTTTATTTTCATATTTACTTTTCTTTCTTAGAATAGGTAAAAGAACTTCAAAACTTTTGCTCACAACTTTTGCTACGGGACTAGCAAAATGCTGGTTGGGGGGTGTGTTGAGTTCATGAATTTACACATTTACGCATCATTTTATAATGAATTAGGGGTTTAATTAGGTGAGTTGCATCATTCTTCATCTAATTCCATCATTTCATGCATTTTCACCTAGAAACTTGAATTTTCATACTTTTCATACATTTTCTGCATTAATTTGGAATGTTTTGCAAATTTTCTCCGAAGAGTCCTAGTTGGAGTAGGATTCTGTCCGGATGGGTCCCGCTTCAATATGGGCTCTTCAGTATTTGATGTGTTGAATTAAAATGTGCAGAAAATGAGAATTGCAGGCCTCTGTCATGGAACCCACTTTGAAGCACACAAAGTCATCATGGGCCGTGCATTGCTGAATTGAAGTTTGAAAATAAGAACTCACCATGTGGACCCCACACACAAGCCATGTGAAAATCAATCAAAGGAGGGGTCCACTTATCATGTCAGTTGAAGAGTCCTAACTACAATAGAAGACTTCTCATAGGGCCTACTATTCAGGTAGATGGAATGTCCTACAGGCAGGGTCCGCAGTAGTTGCAGATTTGAAATTGTTAATCGATAATTGTAAGAGTACAATTTTGATTTGAACAAAAGAAGAAGAGTTTGAATCATCCACATCTCATCTCCTTTCGAAAATGAAAGTTGTACAGAGAAATAATCAATTGCAAATCAAATTTCAAAAGTTAATCCCATTTTTCTCAGAATGACTCATCTTCAAATGACCATAACTTTCAATCCAACCGTCGGATCTATGAAATTTACCTACCGTTGTAAGAGTAAATATCCGTCAAGCTGAAGAATGTGCAAATCAGAGCTAAATTGACAAAGTTATGGGCCTGGAGATTTTCATGTTCATTTTTAGATGGAATTATAATTAAATCCACACCGTTGATAATCAATTGTTGCACATCCCTTGTGGGACCCCATCAGAAGATTAGCCAAGCCATCCAGACGTTTCCAGAAGCGTCCACCTCATTCAAATTCAAATAAGATAAGGGATATACCTTATCAATGAAGATAAATCAGATTTGCAGAGAAGGTGTCCAGATTCAATGTATCTGTAAGATAACAGGAGTTATAATAGAAACCAAAAGGAAGCATACGGGAGACATTCCCTCCCTTGGACGTCCACCATTATTCTCTCTCATTTTTTTCTTTTCCTAATTAATAGAATTTAAGAATTATTTTTGGGTATTCTGAAGACTTGTTTCACAAATTAGGATTTTTAGAAGAGAGATTTCTAAGAGACCATTGTACAAGGAGATGTTATTAATGAAATTACTTATGGAGTTCTTTTCAATGGCTGGCTAGATTTCTGGATTGGAGCACACAGATGAAGCTAAGTAGATCTTTAATTTAATCTATATGATTTTTCTATTACTTTATTGTCTCTTTTAAATGCATGCTCTATTAGAATAATAGATTTGTCTTAATGCCTTAGGCAACCTCCATTTTGATTTCAAATGAAAATACTTTGATGATTTATACTTATTTTGATAGATTATGATTAGGGTTGAGATCCTTTGATAGTTTATGCTTAATTTGATGAGCCATGCTTATGATTTCTCATTCTTTTATGAGGTGAGGGAGGTCTTGGGTTATGACCTTATTCTTTTTATTAAAATTGATTTTTGCAAAATACAAATCCTCCGGATCCGAAACATTGATTTGTTTCTGATCTGAGTTATTTTGAGACAAATAATAGAATAATTGCATAGATGAATTAATTATCTTGCTTAGTGGATTATGGATGCTCTGATCTATTATATATATTTGATTAGTGTTTCTGAATTTTTCTAATTTTTCTTGGATCTCAATTATTCATTAATCTTTGATTTAAAAAAATCAAAATTTAAATTTTAACTCAGTAGTGCTCCCTGTGGGATCGACCTGTAATTGCCACTGTCTCAACAAGATAGTTGTGCACTTGCAGTAATTTTAATGGATTGATATAATTTCACATAACGAGCCTCTGTTATAGCAGCCCACTTGGCCACGACTTGCGCCTTCAAATGCTCAAGATGTTGCCTAGCCTCGATGACCACCCTATCAAGGCGTTTAATATCGCATTGCAACTCAATGATGGATAACTCTTCTAAATTCTTTCTCTGTTTGGTCTCATCCATGTCAGACTGGGCCTTATTAGCAGGGTCCAGGAACATCTCCTTGAAGAATTCACCATCAAGAAAAGCCATGGTCTCAAACCACTTGTCACCTAGTGCAATGATCTTATCAACGATCGCCCTGGCACCAGTGGCATCCAGACCAATCCCTTCGGTATCAACGAGAATCTCCTGCAAATGCTGGATCATGCCAAATCCGACATCCAAGTGTCTAGAAAGGAGAGTCTTGATCCAAGAGCTCAAAACCTGCGCCAGCAACTTCTTCGAAAATTGAAGAGATGAACCGGATGAAGTTTCACCCTTCTCTGTCGGTCGGGTGCTCATGCCATGCCCCGTTGGAAGAGTAATAAAAAAACTATTTCCAATTGGAGCCACAGGGGAAGGAATTTCGGCACGAGGTCTTTCCTCTGCCCTGTCAGAACTGGTTGTAGATGTCCCTACCTCCGGATCAATCTCTAACACCCTTTGCTCTGGTTCTGAAGAAAGCGATGGAATCTCTCTTGTCACTTCTTAACCTGTCAATGAAACACAAAAAGGTATGAGTACGATCATGTTAAAATAAATCATCATCAGGGTTATTATTACAAAGTACCTTCTTCAATGACTGGCGGAATACTCTCTCCATCCATGAACTCATCTGAAGCATCGTCAACATTTGCATCCATGGTTGGATCAAAGTCATCGGAATCCTGTGGCAAGTCAGCTGACAAAAAAAATTGTTAGCAAGCAACTACAGAAACGACTCCTCTTCCTCTTGCCTCTGCGGGTCGGTTTTCCAGAAGAACCTGCCCCACTATCAAAGTCAAGTCTCTCAGTTGACCCCTCACTGGACAGTCTGCTCCTGCCAGTAGACTCCAAAGAAGCTCGCCTTTGTACCGCTTGCATCCAAGCATCAAGCTCAGCTTCCTCCTTCTCTAGCTGCTCTAAGGCCTCGCCAGAAACATCCCGGACAGCTTCAGATTCAATGACGCCCTGCTCACAGAGAAAGCCTATCTTATGCTTCTCTCCAAAAAGGAAGGCCAAAACTTCCTCTCGTCAGACGCAATCCGACTTACCGATGCCTTTTCCGGAAGACCTCTTAACATTAAGCTCCTTCTTAGAAAGCCCCCGGCATGCCAAAAAGCTCTCCACAAATCACCTCGTGAAGCCAACAGTCCAAAAAGTCGACAGCTCATGATAAGAAGTCATGGCAGTAGTGTCTTCAGCACTATAAAACGCCCATGCATTTCTACCGTCCTACAAAGCTCCAAAGCGCTTCACCATACTCGAAGGCGCTCCAGCAATGCCTTGAGAAAATCCCAACTGCAGCGTAAAGTGAGAAGATACATACAGCTAGATGTAAATGAAAAGATGTCTGCGGTACACCATTGTGCCGACATGTATACTGAAAAGCCACTCCTTATCTGCATTTGTCAAGGAGTAATGCCTTCCCAACCCTGCCCTGGTGGAGTCACGGGAGGTACCAAAATCAAAAGCCTTCTTCCGCTATTCTGGAGAAAGCTTCACTGAAGATTGGCCCATCTCAACGTCCCTGAACCGTCAGATCCTCATACAGGCAAACAAAAGAGATTTGAAGATGACTTTACCCTTAGAGCCAACCGAATCATGAGAGGATCATCATCCTGTGTAACACCCAGCCGGTGGAAGCCAGGATAGTGGTATACATACCACGAATAAAAGATGTGGGCTGAAATACCCTATTTACAAGGAGCCCAAGCCGAGCCTAGAAAGCAGCAGCCTGTAGTTCGGTACACAAATAGGAGTAAAGAGCAGGCACCAAAGCAAGTTGCTCTCTGAACGCCATTTGACAAGCCAAAAAAATACAATGCGGCCTGATGTGTGTTCCATCTCCGCCAGCAAAGACAACCTCACGTAGCCAGTAAGTGAGGTAAACAACAAGATCTCTCCGCAGTGCAATGTCAAAACAAATGACGTCTGTACTCGTGAAAAAATCCCTCAACTCTTCTCGCATGACTGAAGTCTTCTTTGAACCTGGGTTCTTAGCCTTGGCTTCCTGGATCGTGTTATCAGAACATACCCTGTTATCAAAGAAATTAGGGAACGAATAGCTAAAACTCTTCCAACTGTTGGACCTAACTTTCAAGCCCTCTTTCTCCTTAAAAAAATCATAGAAGGAGACAAGCTGAAAGTACAGAAGCCTAAACTCCTCAGACTGCTCCTCATGGACGCTGTCGATGGGCATGAACTCCTCATAGAGTTTACCAAGGACAGGCAATCCAGTAATGGCACTCAGCTCCTTTAAAGAAAAAGCAATTTCACCATTCATTACAACGAAGGTGTTGGTTTGTGGAAGGAATGACTCCAACATATCCATGAAGGCCTCATCGGAAAAGATCACGGTCTCCCTAAAAACACGGACCGCATAAAAAATCTCGACTTCCTTTAGAACGATGCCACCAATCAGCAGGACGTGATCAGTCCATGACTCCCAATCGGAGTCAGCACTAAAACGGCCACGAAGTCGAAAAGGGTTCACCCAATTGCTGCCATCACCGATAAAAATACCAAGGCCCACCGGTTTCAAATCAATCGACGGATAATTAGAGCCCTGGTACCCGTTGGCTAGCATCAACATGTCCATATAGGCAGGTGACTTCTCCGTGTATCCGGAGGGACCGCCAACAAAAATCCCGGTCTTGATCACATTGATCCTTTTCACCCAGTTTGGAGGATCTTCCCTCTTAGAGCACGTGGAAGAAAGGCTCATGATCGACATAGTAAGATCAAAAGTCGACCGGGTAACAATAGTCCTCTCCTCACCATCAGCTGTGTAAGAGAACTGAAAACATCTTCTCTGGTATGTCATGTCGTCAGGGACTGCATCACCAAAGAAAAAGGTAGGCTTGGGTAACACCCTCTAATCGTCCATAACCCAAGGACGGTTGCTTAGCATGATCTTATAGAACTCCTCACCCTTGAGAGCGATCAGTCAATGCCTCATCTCATCTCTGTTGAGAGAGTCACATTCTTCCAAGTTTCTCTTGACATACTGGACCTTCTCCTAGGCCTGTTGAATGGCCGCATTGGAAGATCTAGCAAATCGACGAGGTACGCTGGTAATAGGCTCCTTACCCTTGTTCGTTCTAGAGGAACCACCTGCAAAGGTTGGAAAATAAAAAGATCAATCATCACAATGACAAAATTTCGCTAAAAGAAAATCTGGTGAAATTTTGGCATGATTCTGGGGCAATCCTGAAGAAAATGGAAATACCCTGAAAGAAATAGGAAGCTTGAAGATGGGCTCAACATTGCTGTGAGCTCCGAACTCCAAACTTGCAAAGCCTCTCAAATCTCTGCAAAACCAAGAAGGGCTCAACATTGCTGCGAGCTCCAAACTCCAAAATTTGCAAAGATTTCCAGGTATACGCTATCATCATGCTTCCAATTCAATTTACAAATATCATGCATAGAAAGTAAATTGTCATGCATTAGATGCTACGAACCATTGACAAAAGGTTGACCAATTCCAACCCAACTTGGTTAAAACCAATCAAACTTTGTTTAAGCCAAAACTCATGTTGGCTTGACCTAGAAATCCTAGCCTTTTATTTGATGCATCAAGAAAAAAAATGCATGAACATCTTGATTTGCATAAATATGCATTATCATGGTGAACAAAAAGAAAGAAAGAAAGAAAGAAACCTCCTCATAAAAAAAGAAGAGGGAAAGCAAAAAAAAAAAAAAAAAAAAAGGATTGGCCCACAGGCCGTGGCCCATGGCCACGTGGCCATACGGACAGATCCGTACACAAAAAAAAAGTGTAAAAAAAAAAACATGAAAAAGAAGAAGAAAAAAAATAACCTTTTTATTACCATCCTACTTCTACAATTGAGTTTTCTTGGAAAAGAAGACTTACTTGAAGCCATTGATGGAGAAGTAGAAGAAAAGCTTGAAGATTATTGAAGAACTCTTGGTCTTGAATCACTCTTGGGATTTTTGCAAAAGAAAGCAATAAGAGCAAGAGATCCAACATCCCTTTACTATTATAGAGGAGAGCAAGCCAAAGAAGGAAACAAGGAGAAAAGAAAGGAGCTAAGTGCTACAAATTAGCAACCTTCCCAAAAGAAAGAAGTTAGAAGGATTTTTTTCCCAAAAAAAAGATACTTTGAGGGATTCTCTCCCAAAAGAAAGCAATTAGAGAGATTTTCTCCCAAAAGAGAGGGGATTTGAGATATTCTCTCCCAAAGAAAGATACTTTGGGATATTCTCTCCCAAAATAAAGGGAACATGAGAGATTCTCTCCAAGTAAGGATATTTTTAGATATTCTCTATCCAAAAGAGATATTCTTAGATATTCTTTAGAAAAATGACACCACATGAAATCTAAGCCATGTCAAAAAGCTTAAGGTCCCATGGGTTAGCCCATATGAGCCAGGTTTGACCACCTAGGCACTAAAAGTGGCTTTTAGTTAAAGAAAAATCCCTTTTACCAAGAGCATACAAAAATGGTTACATGCCTCTTTTGAGTTGATTGGACCATACAAAAAAAAATACAAGCCTCATGAGTTTCCAGAATCTAAACCATCCAACTTCATGAACCAAATTAAGCCAAAATCTTGAAATTGACATTTCACAAAAAACCAAATCCCGGCCCCCTAACTTGCCACATACAGCTTGTTAGTTCACAAGGCCAAAACCAAAAACCAAATCCCGGTCCCCTAACCTGCCACATACAGCTTGTTAGGTCACAAGGCCAAAATACAAATCCCGGTCCCCAACTTGCCACATACAGCTTGTTAGGTCACAAGGTCAAAATCAAGCCCGACCCCCTAACCTGCCACATACAGCTTGTTGGGTCACAAGGTCAAAACCAAACTCGACGCCCTAACCTGCCACATATAGCTTGTTAGGTCACACGGTCAAAAACAAAAACTTAAATCCAAATCCCTCATGTCATTTTCAAAACTTTGCCTTGAGATGGTACGTGATCCCTTTCACTACCATAAAATTCCCTTGGAAGCCCAAATTGCTACTTTACAAACAGAAAGACTGCTCAAAGACTCTTGGTTAAGTCAGAAGTTCTCCTTCAAAACTCTCTTCGAGGCACATCGGCTACAAAACTTCAAAAAATCAAATCTTGTCATAATCAAACAAAAACTGCAAGATACTTCAAGACAGCCAAGAGAGGAGTACACATGAAGTTTCGGGCCATTTCAAAATTATTTGGCCTAACTTCACTCCTCCAGTAGTTGTATAGGAGCTCCTGACGGCGATAGCGTCGAAGACATCAAATCTTCGATCAAAGCCTATGGATGGTCTCAAAATACCTCCAAAAGGCTCCACGCCAAGTTCCAAGTCAAACCGACGACGTTTGATCCTACATCAACCCTCAAATAGTAAAATCAAGCCTCTCGGTGGTGAGAATCACCGAGGTCATCACTCATCAAACAAAGAACATGGGTAACTTCAAAATGCTTACAAAGGGCTACATGTCAAATTTCAGGTCATTTCGACAACATTTGACCAGACTTTGACTCTCGAAAGCCAAATCAGGCCTCACAGCGGCGAAGCTCCCTGGGAGAATGGTTTCCAAATCAGAGCCAATGGATCGTCTCAAAATTACTCCAATAGGCTCCCTGTCAAATCTCAAATCAATCGGACATCGGTTGACCGCACATCAAAGCGTGACATTTGCCTCGCGATAAAATCAAGTCTACTGGCGACATGACCCCACACGGTTTCAAAACTCAAACAAAATCCTATGGATGGTCTTATTTATTGCTCAAGAGGTTTCACCTCAAATTTCAGGTGATTCGAACATCATTTGACCCAATTTTGGCTTCTGACGGCAAATTAGCAGCTCTGTGCAACAAAGTCTTTGGCTATCCTAGAAAATTGGAAACTTTGCACCTCAATATGCAAGAGTTCTCTTCAAGTTTTCTACAGGAAAATCAAGCCAATAAATGTAAAAAAATGTCAGGAAAAATACCGAAGAAAAAAGCATCGGAAAAATTAGAAAGAGAGGCCGAAAATCAGCGACCAAAAGGGACCAAGTCCCCATGGTCGCCGCGACCCTGGAAATCCGGGCCGCCGAATTTCTGCCGAAAGGGCATTTTTCGGTTCCTTTTCGCATTTTGAGATTTACAGCCCCTGTGGTTTTCCAAAATTCGGACTTTTGAGGCACCAGATCCATCGATCTTCATCAACATCACGGGTCCGTCTTCGAGAGTATCAAATCATCGTTGATCACCAACTGGTAGACCAAGAAAGTGCACTTTCTGCCCGATCGATCAAGAAATCGACAGGACATGTGGTACCGGCCCACTAGTAGCAATTAATGTCTGAAGTTTCATGGTCATCCGATGTCGATCAGCATGTAGATCCATCATCGATCATCGCAAGAACAATTTCAAAAGACGCGGCATGGCCCGCGACTCTTAGAGCGACTTGGTGACCACTTGATGCTGTTAATTGACCCGTTTATGACAACTTAATGCTGTCATTAACTCGTTATTTCGGACGGCCCAATCAGATGCATGGAAAAAGGAGTTACAAATCAAAGCAATCATGGCATTTAAACCATGAAACTCCTCCCATCATGGAGCTTAAAGGCGATTAAAGGCTCTTAATTCTCCACCGGCCAATCAGAAGCCAAGGAAAAGGAGTTACAAAATTAATGAATTTAAACTTGTAACTCCTCCCATTATGTAGCTTTATTACATTAAAAGCCCATAGACCCTCTTAAATGGCTACCAAAGGCCTAAAAATAGGAGAGCATTCCAAGAAGAGCCGGTCCAAAAAAATCCAAGCATGGTTCCAGAAATATAGATCCGAATCCGGAAATCTAGACAGACGGAATCCAAAAAAAGAGAAAACTCTGCTGAAGTCTGCATCGACCACCGCTACAAGGTGACAAAAGCCCCTTGGGGGGCACTCCCCCCCAAGGCCCTTTGTCTTCTCATTCTGTCTACATGGCTTAGACGTGGCTTTTCAGCCCGTCTACTTAGCTTTTTTATTGGACATAGGACCTCCTCTTGGTCTTTGTCCTCTAAAAATCTGAGGTTAAGACGAGCGAAGCGAATCAAAAGCATCATTTGTTCTCATCTGCATGGATGATGGTGAAGTCCACATATATATGGCTTGCGACAATCAATCTGAACGAGTCCCCATAATCTTCTGAGAAGTTAGATCTTCCTTTTCTTGCTTTTCATTGTATGTTATATTTTTTAAAGAGACAAAAAAATCACAACTCTTTTTTTTTATTATTGATAAGAATTGAAAACCACCTTTCACTGTGAAAATCGCCTTTTATGGTAAAAAAAATTGCCTTTTACGGCAAAACAAATGGAATCACCTTTCACGGCATTTCAAAAACACGTCTCTTTTCTTTATATGTGTAATGAAAAGTTGAAACAAGTTGATTTCCTTTTCTATTTGCGAAGGTGGATCTTCGGACCACCACTTGCAATTCCAAGTAGAGTAGAAAACCTGGCACACCCATGCAAAAAAATGTTGATGCTTGCTTTGCCCTCCGAGCGCGAAAGGGTCGTACCCCATGGACTCTCACGTCCGCCAACCTCGGTAGCGCCGAGCCGCAAAAGCATGGCCCATCACTCTTCAAAAAAACAAAGCTAGCTCAAAGAGAGTTCCAATGTGGCTGAATTTCCTTCCCAATGATATCAGTGGAGAGCTTTCATGGAGAGGAAGAAGATGATGACCTCCCTTTTTCCATTTAGCAAGAGTTGGTAGTGGGTTGGAGATGGAGAAAGCAAGAAGAACCAAGGGAAGAAACCCTAGAATGGGCTGGAGCTATCCCTTCCACAAAAAAAGCATGAGAAAAAAGGATAAGGGGAATGAGCTTACTATTTATACAAATTGGAGGTGGGTCCCACAACTTACGAAAGTTGTTGGGCTAAAAACATGGTTTTCCGGGGCCTCGGATGAGTTCGACGAAGAGGAAATAAATGTTCATCGAAAAATTTAGTTTTCGAAAAGTATCTATTTCAAGGGTTTTGGAGACATCGAAATTTGTGTCTAGATTTTGTGTAAAAGGACTATTTTGCCCTCAAAGTTGGAAAAGTCAGGTTTTGAGGTCTTGAATAGGGACGGAGTCAACGCGAAAGTTGTAGAGGTTAACGAGATAAATCAAACGGAGGTGAAACACAAATTTTTGGAATCGTAGATAATCCCCCACACTTACACAAAGTCACAAAAGCCCCTCAAAGAGTCTCATTAAATAAACAAGGCTCTCAAAACTCCCCAAAGCTATTTGAAAGCTATTCTAATCCCGAACTTAAACAAAATCTATTAATCTCACTTAAAACTAACACACGAATTAATTAGTGCTAATCACAATCACACAGGTCGGGGTCTTACATTAAAGACCATGCAGAGCAATCAACAAACACAAGAAGAAAAGCGATATACTCGGGTGACTCATTATCCTTTATATTCTTGCTTATGTATACAGGACGTGAGTTATCTAGTGTTCCCAAGTCTATCTTTTAAACAAAATCTTCTATTGGAAGGTTCGAAGGTGGTTCCCCCCACAGTATTTTTGGAAGCTTCCAACTCAACGAAACCTTCTGGAGTTTCATGGGCATTTTAAGACCAAGGCTTTATTTCTATCCATGGGTCTTCTTGATCGGTAATCTTCTCAAGGCTTACTATGAGATGATCCCAATCACTGGTTGAAACTTGGTCGAAGTAGGGTACTTCTTTTGGAGACGAGGGTTCTTCTAAGTCAGAATACCATAAGTCTGTGTCTTCGAAAAATTCCTCTTCATCGTCAGAGAAATCATACCAATTGGAAGAGCTTCCTGGATCCTTGACAGGTGACTCTTCAAAGAGATATCTAGGGAGATCGATGTCTTCATGGACACGAGACGTTGAGGCTTGGTCGTCAAAATCGACTTTTCAGCCTTTGTGTCAACTACCTCAGAGGAGTGCCGGAATCATACCCCAACCCATGTGAAGACTTCTCTACATGTCCGTAGAGTCTCCAATCTTCTAGTTGACTTTTGGTCAAGGTGGGCCCCAATGGCATGAGAATACCGCGACCTTCTCCTAAACCGACTAGATTTTGAGCGTCACAGTCCATTTTCTTCATAATAGCTTGTGCCACAAGACTATATAAAGATAGTTGAGGCATACCTTTGTTTTGGAATGGTTCAAGGGAGGAATTTGATAAAGAAGCTTCCGATCTGTGGAAGAAGATCGGTTTTCCTACTGCTGAAGTTGCTGGAACAACGAAGGAAGCAAACGCAAGATCTTCTACGTCAGCAGGTGTCTCCATTAGAGTAAGAGCAGGCTGAACTTGCTGAGTATCAGTTTGGCTTGACGATGTGTCATCTTCTGGCTTTGAATCTGAATCCGTGTCTTGTATGATAGACACGAAAGAGATAACAAACTTGCCCCCAGACTTTTTTTTTTCGCCTTTTTCGCTTTGGTTGTGATGACCAAAGGTTTCGAAGGTTTGAGGGAGATAATGAAAGGAGATTTACTGCTCTCTTCGGATTTGCTGGAGGGTCTGTTTTCTTCCGGTGATTGCTGAGGAGCGTTGCCTTTATCTTTCTGTAGATATTCGACAAAGGGTGTTATTTCTTTCTCCTTTTATTTTTGCCTTCATACATTTGGTATTTTGCGAAATGAACTTCTGTACCTTTGAACGGTTTTCTGTCCTCAAACACTAGGTGTATCATGATGTCATCACCAACGAACTTGATGCATTGATGTAGAGTTGAAGGGATAACACCATTCTCGTTTATCCAAGGGCGTCCGAGAAGGATATTGTAGCATGAAGGGTTTTTATTGCATACACAGTGACCTAAGAGATAAAATCACCGATTTGCAATTTGAACCTGATTTTGCCGATAGGCCTTTGAGTGCTCCCATCATATCCAAAGATAGTTATAGATGTGTGGCTCAACTTGCTGGGTGGGATACCCAACTCTTCGAGAGCCGAAGTGGAGATGAGGTTGAGTGCAAAACCTGGGTCGATCTGAACTCTCTGGATTGGCATTTCCTTGATGTATCCTGTGAAGTACAGGGGTCAGTTGTGCCTTGTCTCACCAAGTAGGAGGTCTTCCTTAGTGAAGGCGATGGTTGCACTTGCTGCCTTTTGAATCGAGAGGAATTCAATGCAAGATCCCTCAGTTTTCTTCTTTTCTCCCTTTGAAGAAGTTTTTGATTTTCTTACCCTATAGTCCATTTCAATTTGTTGGACTTATGGGGCACGTTTGTCGACATTTACATTCAGCATTTGTAATTCTGAAATGAGATTATCACGAGTGAGTGCGGACATTCGTAATAAATCTAGGATGTACAGTCATGCAGGTATGTCTTTGAAGTGCTCAATCAAGTCATATTTGAAAGCCTTGGGGCATGCATTTTCATTATTGTTGCCACTTAGGGCATTTACAACATCTTTTCCCGAAGGATTTACATAAGTAGAAGAAGATTGGTTGTAAATCTTGTGGTAATCCCGGCCAGAATGGGTACCTCTACCAACTTTGAGAGCTTCTTGGGAAGGGTCTTCGTTTGGAAGATCACCCTTGAGATCAAGAGGTTGATCCTTCTCACTTTATGGGGATGTGTTTGCAGCAGAGTTTCCATCCTTAGTAATTGCGTTACACGTAGAATTTTTTGGGAACAAGTCCTGAACAACATTAACAACTTTTTTTCTTTATTGAGCAATTTATCGGTCCTGACATCACCTATGAGGTTGGGTATTTATGACAAATTATATGGATTTTCGTTGAAAACATCATTAGTCGGTGCTTCTTCACGATGATCAGTTAGGAGGGGTGTGATTTTTGATGTCACGATCTCAAGAGACGAAGTTTGAGAAGGTGACATCTCAGTGGAAGTCACTTAAAATGAGGTAGCTCCAGAAGATATACTTCCAGATGTGGTCTGAGAGTAAGTGGCCTCAGCAGACGAGGTTTCAGAGGAACTATCACATTGCAGGTCACTCTGATTGGAGACATCCCCAGAATGGACTGTTGGGAGCCAAACTCATCGTTGGATATAAGAGGATCATCAATCCAGCAGTTTTTTCTATTTTCAGGAGTTAAAGGAGGAGGTACCTGTTGATCTTTAGGGACTTCTAGTTCTGGATTTTTTATTGCGACGAAGCTCGTTGATGCTATATTGCTCTTGTTCCATGGCAAGCAGCTGCAAGATCCTCGCATATTCTTCAAGATCCGGCATGGGAGCCAAATCTCCTTCTTTGTTTACTCCTTGTGATTCAATATGGTTGGGTTCCACTGGAGCAATGGTGAGTGCTGGGTCAATAGCATTTTCTTGAACAACCTTTAGGGCTTCTTCATCATCAAACCAGGATCCTTGTGGTTGTAAGGGGATATACCAGTTTACTAGCATAAGGTGAGTTTCAGGAACCCATTCTTCATTGGAGAGGTATTTTCCTATTTCAAGGGATTCCTCCCACTTGTTGGTGTCATTGGACTCGTATCCATTTGTTTGCTCCTTGTGATTCAATATGGTTGGGTTCCACTGGAGCAATGGTGAGTGTTGGGTCAATAGCATTTTCTTGAACAACCTTTAGGTCTTCTTCATCATCAGACCAGGATCCTTGTGGCTGTAAGTTGATATACCAGTTTACTAGCATAAGGTGGGTTTCAGGAACCCATTCTTCATTGGAGAGGCATTTTCCCATTTCAAGGGATTCCTCCCACTTGTTGGTGTCATTGGACTCGTATCCATTCATGAAGAATCCAACTACCGAGTTGCAAGAGTATGATATCCCCTACGTGGATTCATTTCTGAATTAAGGTGGCATGAAATCACTGAGAGTGAATCTTCTTACCCCCTTTTAAGTTTCGGGAAGGGACTTTTTTGTGGCCCCTACTGAAGTGGTAAAGGAGCTCTTTGCCCTTTCATGGACTTCTTGTTTTGGCTGGGTCTTCTCCTGACGTTTGAGCTTGAGGAGATGTCTCCTAGCTTGCCTTCGTTGTTGAGTCGTCGGTTTTATTTTAACAACCTCCTAGTTTTCATCTTCCAGGAGATCGGGATGTACCCATATGGGTTGTTCGTCTGGTGTTGGCTAAGGAACCAGCTCGTTGGATGTTTGATTTCTTTCTATCGCCTTAGAGGAAGTAGTAATCTTCTTGTTTGGTGATTTTGATATTTGTCCACATGACACCATGTTAACAGAGGCAGACCTGTAGTTTTTGTCAAAAGTGATGACTCCATTTTTCCATATTTTCATTTTTTTCCATATCTCATTTATCTTCTCTCTCATAATGAAGAGGATGCGAGATCATCTAGTGGTACGGACAATACCGAGGATTGTTTATCTTCCCAACATCTCCCGGTTTTTTGGGGTTAGGCAAGGTGACTTTACCGTTTGCTATGAGAGCCTCGAAGATTTCATCCACATCTTCATCGAATGGGTATTTCTTCTCTACTCGCTCTTTGAAGGCATCAGAGAGTTAATGTCTTTTACCCGCAGCTTTGTTTTCAGATATCTTTGGTGGCTAAGGAGCTGACTTGGTTTATACATTGAGGACCTCCTTTTTCTTTGGATTTGAGGTTGCAATGGCAGTTCCTTGATGATTTATGACTGTTGAGGTCTTTGATCACCGTTTCAGCCTCCATGGATGCTTCTAGGAGTTTTCCTAGGTTTTTGATTTGTTGCCAATCATCATGGAGTGGATTTTTGCTCTCATGTTATTACGACAGATGTCGACTAGAGATGTTTGTGGCAGTACATCTGGGCATTTTTATGCCATTGCTTTCCACTTGTGAATGAAGTCGTAAGTTGACTCATTCTCCCCCTATTTTAGGCTACAAATCTGAGCCATAGTAGTAGGATGATCCTCAGCTTTGAAGTGAGTCAGGAAGCGTGTCTCTAGCATGGCCTAGTTTTGGATGGAGTCCTCTGGTAGAGTGGAGTACCAGTCAAAGGCTGTACCTTTTAGGATACCTGCAAAGAGACGTATCTTGAGGGCATCTTGATCTGCAATAGCTCCCATTAGGATTTTGAAGTGGATGACGTGTTGTCTGGCTGAACCTTTCCCCGTATATGTTTGGAGAGTAGGATGCTTGAACTTTGTAGGGAACGAGACCGAGTCCATCCATAAGGGATATGGTGGTTTGATCTCACGTTCCTTGAGTGTATCTTCTTCTCTTGCTTTAGCGAGGATGTCGTCCGCGTCCTTTTTGGTAAGGGCACATGACTCATTGTCTTCTCCATTTACCTCGTCATCTTGATGATTCGGAGGAGCTTCATTTTTTACTTGATGATGAAAGGTGAGAATAAGGTTTTCAATCAGAGTCTCAATCCTCTGTTGACGTCGCTCCAATTGCTGGATGCATGCGATCATGTCATCATGAAGTGGATCACGAGGTGGCTCAAAGTTGGTAACTAGGACATTCATCCCTCGGGATTTGAACGAAGAAGTCGTCTTGGTGACTGAGCTAGGGCTCATTCTTTTGGATGAAGAGCTTGAGGAAGGATTACTCCGCTACCCTTGGCTTCAAGGAGCAAGGGATTCTTCCGGATGTCTTCGTGTCTGGGAGATGCTGCGAGTCACCGGACGTCGGACATGAATTTTAGTTGCTGACTTCTGGCGTCTTCTGGTTTTTCCAACCATATGGACAGTAGCAACTTGGTTGGGTCTTTTTTTTTTGACCCATTTATGAGAGACTTGAAGTGTAGGATGCTGCTCTAGTCTCTTTTCCGATACGACGCGCGACGGCGTACATGACGAGTAATTTGAGCTTCGATCAACTCTAGCTGGGCTTTGGCAGTGAAGGATGTGCTCCCTCGAGCACAACAACCGAGTCTGTCTTCTTTAAAGCTAGGCATCGACAGAATCCGAACCCGGTCCTTTGCTTGTCACAGCGAAGCTTTGAACCTTTCGAGTTTGGACCCAGTAGAGATGAATGTTAGCGCCACATTCCTATGAGCACTTGTTTTTGTATTGTCAATTCCGTGTCGAAGAATCCAAGACCTTGCCTCTCAGAATTTCTTAAGGAAGATCAAGTTTGAAGGTAGAATATCAAGTCTCGGAAGGCCCGGATTCATAAAGGAAGTCGTCCATATGTGTGCCAACCTATTCAGGTAAATGGGACTCCAAACCAACCAAGACTTGGCCCTATAAACCCTTAGTTTAATGGCTTATTTAATAGGGTTTTAGAGATTATTTTTCAGCTTTTTCAAGACTCAAAACAGGCCTCAGAAGTCGGCTAACCGCCATGGTTTTCGGTCACCTCACGGTTACTTTTGCAGAGAGCAAAAACTTTCTTAAAATGGTTTTTCGGTTACCTCGTGGCTAGCCATTTGAACAGTAACTTCACTATTTACTATTCATTGTTCACTGTTCACTGTTCACTATTCACTAGCCGTTTGAACAGTAACTTCACTATTCACTATTCACTATTCACTATTCACTAGCCGTTTGAACAGTAACACTATTCACTGTTCACTATTCACTAGCCGTTTGAACAATAACACTGTTCACTGTTCACTGTTCATTAGCCATTTTATGACCGCTGGAAAGCTTTCTATAAATAGAAAAACACCCCAAATCATCCCTAAGGCTTGGAAAATCATTCTCAAGGCCTCCAAGATCATGAGAGCTCATGTCCTAACCATTGTGTATCATATTAGAGCTCTCATAGATCATTCCACACACAGTATGAGCTTGGTTTGTCAAATCTAAGAGCTTCATTAGCTTAAGGAAACTGTGATGTGTGGAGACAATATTGCCTAGGGAAGAACTTGAGCTATCATAGTTTATTATCCAAATCTCTAGACCAAAGACCTCTTCCCTTGACTGAGCACAACATTGGAGCATCATCATCAACATCAAGGAAGCATTGCAAGAGGCATCAAAGCTTGGAGCTGCGGTGACAAGTTTCGAAGAGCATCCTCCGGACTTTGTCAAAGAGGCAAGTGGCAACCTCCAGACTTTGTCAAAAAGAGGCAAGTGTTCTTCGCCCTCCATTCAAATTATATCTTTGTGATAGTGGATTGTTTCTGCGTGATTCAACCACTTTAAAAATTGTGATAGTGGATTGTTTCTGTGTGATTCAAGCACTCTAAAAGTTGTGTGTGGGGAGTAGATCTTTGTGATCGAACCTCGTGAACAAAAATGGGGAGTAGATCTGTGTGGTCGAACCTCGTGAACAAAATTTATGTAGAATCAGTACTTATGTAGTTTGATTCTTCATAGTGGAACCAGGGGACTGTGTGACCCTTGAGAGTGGATGTAGGTCTGTGTGACTGAACCACTATAAATCCCTTGTGTCAGTTTCTCTATCTCTATCTCTTGTGCTTGATTTATATATCTATATGTTGTGGAGAATGATATGAATGATATTTTGTATAATTGACACACATCCACTTGTATGAAAACAACATTGATCATATTGGTAAATCAAATCTTGTTTAGCACACACTCTTTAACAAATATTCATTTGAGCACATTGATATAAATCATAAGTGAATTTGTGAAGAGTGTTGTACTCACACTTGTGCTTACTAATATGAAACTAATTGTCTTATATTTGATTGTTTAAGCACTCATACATTGAACACATATTCCGCATAAGCTGTATTCTTATTTGTGTTCATTATGTTCTTGTTCCTAGTTGGGATTAAAATTGGACTAAGATGTTTTAATTGGGAAAAGAATTCCATTAGTCCTATTCACCCCACTCTAGGACACTTTCATTGGCCCTAGCTGCACTTTCAATTGGTATCAGAGCCAAGTTACTCCATAAAGGCTTAACAACCCGGAGTTGATCTTGTTTCATTGCTAGTGCCAATTCCTTAGAGGGACCTCATGTATCGGAGGGACCTCAAGGACAAACCATCCAAGACCTTAGGATGTTTTTCAAAGGAAGATTGTTAGAAAGACCTTAGATCTTTAACCCTTTTGGACCAACCTATTTCTTTTCAATTATTTCATATTGTTGGTCTATGAACTTTTGCATTTTGAGCTAATATAGTTACATTTGTTTTAATGCAAAAATATTTGTAGTCAATTGATTTTGTTCTCATAAACTTTTATAATTATATTTTTTGGTTCACAAAATCACTTGATTGCATCTTATTGATGTGCATTTTGTATTCATATTGTTATATCTATGAAAATGCATTTCAAAGCTCTTTTAATGTGCTTCAATTAATTATGGACTTAAAAGATTTTCTATCCATGATTAATTAATGGTACATCCCCTGTTTTTCAAAAATTAATGAATTTCATAAGTTATATCTTTTAAAAAAAATTAGATATTTTTGAAAAACAAATTTTCCATAGTTTTTGTTTTGAAATGAAAAATTATTCTCAACTTGTATTTGTTTCTAATAGTTATATTGTTTAAAGCACAAGTTGAAAGTTATGAGAATTGAATTTGTTTCTCTTTTTATATTTAATCTCTTGTATGAGAAATTCAATTCTTGTAATATACTCGAAACTCAATTGGTTATCTATCTATAGGTATATTTCTCAAAATAAATGTGTTTTTGAATAAACGCATTTTCCAATTGGTTTCAAGTTATATTTTGACAAATGCTCTTAAAAGTTTTGAGTTTCAAAAGCATTGTCAATAAAAGCATTCCCTTGTCTTTTTGAAAATATATGGTTATTACAAACAATTTGCATTTCTGTTTTTATAGAATTACATTTCTTAAAATGCATTGTTTACTTATGATCAAATGATTTTGTTTTCATGTACTTCTCTTGTTTCATAACATGGTTTTCAAAATCATTTGATTAAAATTTCATCATGTTAGATTTGCTTTTTGCTCTCTTTGAGTTATATCTCTTGCATTGCATTTCTATACATGATCAATTGATTATGATTTCAAAAGCCCTCTTAGCTAGATTATTCATGATCAATTGTAGTTGTAAATTCATTTGTTTGTTTGTCATAAGTAAGATTTAAAAAAAAAAACAAATGATTTAAAATAATTTAGTTTTTCCATAGATTTTCAAGTTATATTTTCATATGGAAAATTATTGTTTTGAAAAATCAGCCTGCATGTGTTTCAAATAAGTCATATCTTTTTAAAATGCAAGTTGAAAAATGATTGTGCCTCATTGATGAGATATGATCAAAATTGATTTTCATTATATGCTTACTAAGTTAGAATCTTTATATGAAAATAAAAATTCTTTGATATACTTGAAATTCAATTGGTTAGAGCCTTATAGTTATACATTTTATCTGAATGTATTTTCTAATTGATATCAAGTCATACTTATTCAAGTCAATTTGTATGAGCTCTTGTAGTTATATTCCTTTTATGAGCAAATTGATTTGTATTTTTGTGGATCATGAAATAGAATTTGAAATCTATACTTAGTCTTGTGCATTTTTTTTTTCAATGCATAATGATAATGTTTCATGATTCTTTTAGTACATTTGCTAAAACGGAGATTATTTTGTTAGATCTTGATTTTATTTAATCCTCTTTTTGCAAATGTCTAATAGTTCCTTGTATGGTCGTGCTCTTAAGTTACATTTGTGTATACCATACTAGAACTCCCAAACCCATCCTTTATGCTTTCTAGTCATTATTTTTTTGAAATGGATGGTTATGATGTTGATTCTTGTATATTCTCTAAGTGATGTCATCCTTATACATGTTTCAACTTCATAGTAGTGATCTTGATCATATGAACCTCTTTGAAATCCATTCCTTGTATTTCATATTTATACCTATTGTTTGATGAATTTTATAGATGTTGAATTCATATGATTTGACACTTTCAAATTGCATGTATCACCAAGAGACATATCATGCAATTTAGAATGTTCATCACTATTGTCATTAGTTATATCATTAAAAGTGATGAAAATCAATTTATGATGCTTGATGGAATTTTATGTTTATCACATCTTTGCTCTTAATCTTGTTCTATATTCAATTGGTATCATTTTCGATTTTTGTCATATCCAATTGATGTCATATCTTGAAAATGTGATAAACCGTGTATACATTGGATTGATCTTGATAGTAATATGTTTTTATTCCATGTCACTTTCTATTAGCATCATAATTTTCATGATTGCCACCTCTCATGCTCTTATAAAATTTCATAACCACCATACTCATGTGTTCATAATCTTGGTTGGTTAATGGTTGAGGTAGGCTTCATGTTTGACTTCATTTCATTCATCTCATTCATCTTGCACATGATAGTTATATTTTATGATTGGATGAAATGATTTTAAAATATTCATAGCATATGATTTTCTTAGTTATATGATTGATGCTATGATCAGTTGACCCCATAACATCAAGGATAGCTCTAATTTGGATTAATCCTAGTAGTTATATTCCTTTTAACTTCATTTTAGAGTGATTGAGCTAATAGTCTTATCCTTGAATCTTAATTGGTATTTCTTGTTCCAATTGGTATCCAAGATCGTTTTTCTTCATGGCCTTAAACTCTTAGAGGCTACTACCATACATGATACCCTGTTATGTATTTCATTTTCGATTTCTTTTGTTAACAGGTACTTATAAAAGGTATTTTCTTTATTTCATGTATGTAGGAACATTTGCAAGGGTAAAAAAAAAAAAAGTATTTGTTGATGATATGACCCTCTATATGCAAATGCTAAATGGTTCTATGTATGGTTGTGTTGTTTTCTTTTGTTAACTCCATACTGAGAACTATAAAATCCATCCTTGTGCTTGTTAGTCTTTATTTAAGGAGGATGGTTATGTTAATTGATCCATGTTTATGATTTCATCTTTGTACATGTTTCAATTTTCATAAGTGTGTTGTTGCTCATATGAATCTCTTCAAATCCATTTCTTGTTCATTATGATCATAACTATTATTTGATGGATGTTATATTTGTTGAGTTCATATGTTTTACACCTTGGAAATTGCACACAACACCCAATCTTATTTTTATGCAATTTCTTATATTCATCATGATGCATTCAACTTATATATTTTATAAGTGATGAATATTCATGATGCTTAGTGAATTTTGTGTTTGTCACATCCATGTTCTTTTCATGGTTTTCTATTTGTTTGGTATGTCTTAAAATGTGATAAATCTTGTGAACATTGAATTGAAATTTCACTTTAGCATCTTATCTCTCATGTTTGCCTCCTCTAAATTATGATTGTTTTCTTGAAGAGGTTGGCTTCATGATAGTTGAACTTCATTTCATAAAGCATATGAAATGATGATATTTCTCATAGCATATGATTTTCAAGAGTTAAACATGCTTATGCTATGATTAATACCACTATTCTCATGGATTTTTCTATTTTGAAACATATTTATTAGTTACATGATTTCAAAACCAGTTCAGAGTTTTAGCATTTAAAAAAAAAATTTATTTAACAATCCATGATTATTTTTTTTGTATCCTTAACATGTACATCATTATGGAATTGATTTAATGCTTTGGATACTCCACCTTGATTCATTCCAAGTTGCACTCATTTTGGTATATCTATTTGAATCATTCGAACATTAACGTTTAAGGGAGGAAATGGGAGGAGACGGGAGACTCCTCACTTGTTGGCTAGGAGAGTGGGAGGAGACGGGAGACTCCTCACGTGTTGGGTTTGCCAAGCGTAATTCCATGTGTGGTAGCTATGGAACTGACCTGTAATTCTGTGTGATCACGTAAAACACTTCTCTGATGCTTATATCCTCACCAACAAGAAACATGATTCATATACTTGGTTGAATCTCAAGTTGTTGTCCTCCATTACATGTAAATCTCTTTCGATCTTGTCTATGCTTTGGAATCAACAATTCATTTTGCATATGTTCTTGATAGGTATATTTTCTAAAATGCAAAATTGAATGAGATGTGATATTGATGTCCCATCTCATATTTTTCAAATCAGTTGTTTTGTTTTTTTTAAATAAATATGATTTGAAAAATGAATTTTCCATTGATTTTAAGTTTTTACTTAAATGGAAAATTACGCAATTGATTTTCATTTTGGGCCATGTTTAGATATATGCTTTCAAAATGAGATTTTCAATTGGTACTCATCTATTCATCATTATGTCTTTCCATGATTAGCAACATCTTGAGAAATTTGATCAATGTAAGCTTTAATTGTTATATTTGAGAACTCCCTAGTTTCATGCCTTACATCCTCTTCATGCATTACATCGGTATATTCATTGTCATCATATTGACAAAAAGAAGAGAATGATATTAAGGGGGAGTAGACATCTTTAAGATGATCAAATGAGAATTCATATTTGAGGATCATGGAGACACATATATGAATATGATGAATATCTGCTTTTAAGTTTTTTTTTTAAAATAAAATAATTTTTAATTGAGAATGCATTAACTTTTATAGGTACATCTTTATGTATTTCTCATATTGCCACATCCATGAGTTTTTAGTTCTGGTATTTTTCTAAGATATGGATGTTTTTATCTTTGATCATCACTATGCTCTGTATTGTGTTTTTCTTTTGTGTGATGATTTTGCAAGTCATATGCTCCTCTATTTGTAAATTTCTTATCTTGATGACTTGTTTGGAATGCGATGTACCCAATTCATCATTTTAGATTATAATCGCTTATTTTGATGATTGAATTCATTTGGTGATTGCATTAATCCTCATAACATTCATTATGCCTTTGTAAGTTAAATTTTTCTAAAGATTGAATGTTATGGTTTTGGATTTTATTTTCTTTGGCATCATAATGCTTGTTCCTATCATATGTCTTTAAATGGATTGATTTTCTTTTGGAACCTCATGCATTCCTCATAATCTTTGTATGTGCTTCATAGTTATATCAGTATGATTATGCAGGTCCATCACTACGGTTAAGTGGTGAAAAAGGTCAATGAAATGAAATTTCATATGATCTTTATTGAGTCCTTATTCTTCAATCGGTTTGTATCATTTGAAGGACTTAGAGAATCCTTAAATGGATCCATGGAATTGATATGGACTTTCTTAGTTGATTTATATAGTTCAATTCCATCTTAGCATGATTACATCTCTTTATAGTCAAATCTTTTGATATCATGCTTGCTAACCCCTCTATGCTTATAGGTGAATCTTTTTATGTCCTTGATATCATAATATGCTAAATATTGATATCTCTCACTTCTCCTTATCTCTCTATAGTACTCCATATGCTTCATCGGGACATCTCTTTGTCAATTTGTGACAAAAAGGGGGAGAATAAATGGATTGAATCCTGAAAATGGAGAGATTAAAAAAAGGGGGAGAGTGTAGAACAAAGGGTGAAACACACTCTATCTATGATATTTTGTGACTAACAATTAAGGGGGAGTAGCAATCCCACCATAGAATGTATATGTCAATGCAGGTATATCTTTAAGAGACAAAGCACATTCTCAGGGGGAGTATTCAGAGTCATGAGTCTTTGAGTTGTAATTGTTGTATCTTTTGTAAAGATCATGTACTCTTGTAATCTTGGTTGTATTTGAGTCCATTTGTTGTATTTCAATCAAGAATAGGTGTTTTGCCATGAAATTGACAAAGAGATTGTTAGCGCCACATTCCTATGAGCACTTTTTTTTGTATTGTCAATTCCGTGTCGAAGAATCCAAGACCTTGCCTCTCAGAATTTCTTAAGGAATATCAAGTTTGAAGGCAGAAGATCAAGTCTCGGAAGGCCCGGATTCATAAAGCAAGTCGTCCATATGTGTGCCAACCTATTCAGGTAAATGGGACTCCAAACCAACCAAGACTTGGCCCTAAAAACCCTTAGTTTAATGGCTTATTTAATAGGGTTTTAGAGATTATTTTTCAGCTTTTTCAAGACTCAAAACAGGCCTCAGAAGTCGGCTAACCGCCATGGTTTTCGGTCACCTCACGGTTACTTTTGCAGAGAGCAAAAACTCTCTTAAAATGGTTTTTCGGTTACCTCGCGGCTAGCCATTTGAACAGTAACTTCACTATTTACTATTCACTGTTCACTGTTCACTATTCACTAGCCGTTTGAACAGTAACTTCACTATTCACTATTCACTATTCACTATTCACTATTCACTATTCACTGTTCACTATTCACTAGCCGTTTGAACAGTAACACTATTCACTGTTCACTATTCACTAGCCGTTTGAACAATAACACTGTTCACTGTTCACTGTTCATTAGCCGTTTTATGACCGTTGGAAAGCTTTCTATAAATAGAAAAACACCCCAAATCATCCCTAAGGCTTGGAAAATCATTCTCAAGGCCTCCAAGATCATGAGAGCTCATGTCCTAACCATTGTGTATCATATTAGAGCTCTCATAGATCATTCCACACACAGTATGAGCTTGGTTTGTCAAATCTAAGAGCTTCATTAGCTTAAGGAAACTGTGATGTGTGGAGACAATATTGGCTAGGGAAGAACTTGAGCTATCATAGTTTATTATCCAAATCTCTAGACCAAAGACCTCTTCCCTTGACTGAGCACAACATTGGAGCATCATCATCAACATCAAGGAACCATTGCAAAAGGCATCAAAGCTTGGAGCTGCGGTGACAAGTTTCGAAGAGCATCCTCCGGACTTTGTCAAAGAGGCAAGTGGCAACCTCCAGACTTTGTCAAAAAGAGGCAAGTGTTCTTCGCCCTCCATTCAAATTATATCTTTGTGATAGTGGATTGTTTCTGCGTGATTCAACCACTTTAAAAATTGTGATAGTGGATTGTTTCTGTGTGATTCAACCACTCTAAAAGTTGTGTGTGGGGAGTAGATCTTTGTGATCGAACCTCGTGAAAAAAATGGGGAGTAGATCTGTGTGGTCGAACCTCGTGAACAAAATTTATGTAGAATCAGTACTTATGTAGTTTGATTCTTCATAGTGGAACCAGGGGACTGTGTGACCCTTGAGAGTGGATGTAGGTCTGTGTGACTGAACCACTATAAATCCCTTGTGTCAGTTTCTCTATCTCTATCTCTTGTGCTTGATTTATATATCTATATGTTGTGGAGAATGATATGAATGATATTTTGTATAATTGACACACATCCACTTGTACGAAAACAACATTGATCATATTGGTAAATCAAATCTTGTTTAGCACACACTCTTTAATAAATCAAAGGAGTGTAGGCCTTGGCAGATTCTTACAGAGGCCATGTGATGCACGATTTTATTCTATGCTTATAGGAACAAGCTGGCTCATGCTGGGAGACGGGTCTCTCCTCCTTCATGTAGGCGAGAGGGTAGAACCGATTCTCCTTGAGTGGGTCTAGGTATGCTGGCCTTGTGGATGCTTGGGACCTTCTTTATTTTGGCGAAGGTTTTGGGGACCAAGTCCTGGGATAAACTTGGCTACTTGTAGGTTGAGGCTTCGCGGGAGTGCCGCGGGCTTCGGGTTTCTTGACGCTCGCCTTTGGTGTCACTATAGTGACATCAGAGGCGACTTTCTACTTTTTAGCAGGTGCGGTTTCATCTACAGGAAGTGGGAATGGTCCCAGCATCCCGAAGACGATGGTCCGGGGAGTAGAGGTCGACCCGATGTTCAGAGAGTTGCCAAGAGAGATGATGCTTCGGCAGCTGGCAGGGAGCTTATGAGTGCGCATGTTTTGTTTATGTTGAAGCATGAGTTAGGTACTTGCTTTCGTCGAAAGTAATGGTCAAAGAAGCTACCATTGTTAGTTTTAAAAAATTTCTGAAACAAGACCACATCCATTAGTAATCACAAGAGTATAATAATCATAAATGGGAAAATTGTGGTTCTATCTTTTCAAATCGCTCGAGGGACATGATCTGACTCAAGCGACATGAATAAGGCAAAAAGCCATAGAAGGTACAATTATTCTAATTGTAGGTATGGTAGGCCCGGGATGAGCATTCCAGTGACTGCTAAAAGCAATTGTAAACCTTAATTCAACTTATCGAGAAGCAAGGCTCAATTGAGAAAAGACGAATATAAGGTTGGAGGTACAAATGTGTCGGTCGCGAATACAGTAGACCCGAAAGGGCGTATTTACACCGTTAGGCACAAATGTTGGAGAAAACAAGTGTGTCGGTGGCTAATACAGTAGACCCAAAAAGGGCGTACTAGAACCGTTATGCACAAATGTTGGAAATTGAATCCATGGAATGGATACAAGATTTGGTTTTTTGAAAGGCCAATGTTGGATTCATCGAAGAGAGCAAATGGTATTTCAATCCGGAAGCAGACTCAAACATTTCTGCAAGCTTCGTTCCAAAAGAGAAAGGACCAAGATTTCTCGGATCTGAACCCAAAAGTGACAAAAGTTTTTTTTTAAGGTTGAAGTCGAATTCGCAAAGAGAGCAAATGGTATTCTGATCCAGAAGTCGACTCAAACATTTCTGCGAGCTTCGTTCTGAAAGGGAAGGGTCCAAGATTTCTCAAATTTGAACCCAAAAGTGACGGTCGGTTTTTTTTTGAAAGGCCAAAATCAGTTTCGCAAAGAGAGTAAATGGTATTCCAATCTGAAAGCTGACTCAAACATTTTTGTAAGCTTCATTCCGAAAGGGAAAAGACCAAGATATCTCGAATTTAAACCCAAAAGTGACGGAAGTTTTTTTTAAAAGGTCAAAATCAGATTCGAAAAGAGAGAAAATGGTATTCCGATCCGAAAGCTGACTTGAACATTTATGTGAAGGGAAGGGACCAAGATTTCTCGAATCTGAACCCAGAAGTCTTTTTTTTTAAGATTTTTTTAAGAAAAATATAAAGATTAAAGAGTACACCTAGGCCCCTAATTTAGTCTTATGAAATCTCAATTGATAGATTAGCACCTAGGTAAGGGTAGGATTACTTAATGAACCCGTTTGAAGGACCCTTGCCTAGAACAGTCTAGCTGTCTCCACTCTCTGGACAAGGCTTCTCTTGAGCCAATCGTGGTCAAAGAACGCAATTGGTGCAACCTTAGTGTTCTTCGCCTCTCCTTTTTTTTTTAAAGATCCCTAACGGCATCATCGAAGAGAAAAGATGGCACATTCCCCATACGAATGTTAGCTTCAAGCATTTTTCGCGAGCTATTGTCTGAAAAGGAAAGGATCAAGGTTTTTCAAAGTCGAACCCAAAATGAGAAATAAAAAAAAAAAATTTTATTGAAAGATCCCTAACGGACTCATCCAAGAGAAGAGATTTCCCATTCCCCGATATGAACGTTAGCTTCAAGCGATTTCCGCGAGCTATTGTCCGAAAAGGAAAGGATCAAGGTTTCTTAAAGTTGAATCCAAAATGAGAAATCTGAAAAAAAAAATTTAAAAGATCATTAAGGGACTCATTGAATATAAAAGATGGCCCATTCCCCGATACGAGCGCTAGCTTTAAGTGATTTCCGCGAGCTATTGTCCAAAAAAGAAATGATCAAAGTTTCTCAAAATTGATTCCAAAATGAGAAATCTGAAAAAAAAATTGTTTTGAAAAAAGAAAGAGTGGAAATAAACTTAAAGATAAAATCACAAATTTCCAAAAAACCCTTCTCATTTGTTTTAAATGCAAGATCCAAAATAGGCCACCAACTAGGAAGTATCCAAGGAATCTAGAGAAGAAGTATAAGCATAGAGCAAAAGATATGGCGTGCATATATTTCTTTTCTAAGCATTAGGTTCTCAAATGAACGAGTCCCACCGGGTGTGCCAGCTTGATGGACTCGCTTTTTGGCTCGTGGTACTACTGGGGTCAGCGGACGTGAGAGTCTGTTGGGTCCAACACTTTCGTGACCGAAGGTAAAGCGAGCATCAACATTATTTTTTTTGTATAGGTATGCCAGATTTTCTACTCTACTTGGAATTGACAACTGGTGATCCATAGATCCACCTTCACAATTAGAAAAGGAAATCAACTTTTTTCTAGTTTTTCATTGCACATATATTTAAGAAAAGAGACAATGTTTGCTTTGAATGCCGTGAAAGGCGATTTCATTTGCTTTGTCGTGAAAGGTGATTTTTTGCCGTGAAAGGCGATTTACAATTCTTATCAATAACGAAAGACAAGAGCTATGATTTCTTTCATGTCTCTTTAAATAATACAAAATATAATGAAGAGCGAGAAAATGGGATCTAACTTATCAGGAGATTGTGGGGAATCGTTCAGATTGACGGTCACAAGTCATATGTAGACTTCATCATCATCCTTCAGATAAGAACAAAAGATGCTCTTGATTGGCTTGACTCAGCTTAAACCTCAGATTTTTAGAGGATAAAGACCAAGAGGAGGTCCTATATTCAATAAAGAAGTTAAGGAGACAGGCTGAAAAGCCACGTCTAAGCCATGGAGAAAGAAGGAGAACGCCTTAGGGGGGGTTTAATCACCTTGTAGTGGTGGTTGGTGCAGAACTTCTTCAACAGAGGAGAGCATGTTGTTGGAGTGTCATAGCAAGGTTGCAGAGTTTTCTCTTCTTTGTGAATCTTTTCGTTGAATTTTGGTTGCATTTTTTGGTCTCTTTTCTAGATTTTGATTGTCCTTGAAATGGTGGAGATGGCCTCCTTTTATAGGCTTTTGGTAGCCATGAGTGGGGTTTATGGGCCTTAAATGCATTAAACCTTCATGATAGGAGGAGTTACAAGTTTTTAATTCATTATTTTGTAACTCCTTTTTCTTGACTTTTGATTGGCCGATGGAGAATTAAGGACTTTTAATCGCCTTTAAGCTCCATGATGGGAGGAGTTACATGGTTTAATGCCATGATTATGGTTGACTTGTAACTCCCGTCTCCTTGCTTCTGATTGGGCTGTCCAAAATAATGAGTAAATGATCGCATAAACTTGTCATAAAATGGGCAATTCAACTACATTAAGTGGTCGCCGAGGCATTTGAAGGGTTGCGGGCTGGGCCGTGTCTTTTGAAATTCTTTTGCGATGATTGTCGATGGATCTTCATGCTGATCAATGCCAGGTGACCATGCGATTTCAGACATTGATTGCTACCAGTGGGCCGGTGCCATCTGTCCTTTCAATTTAATGATCGATCAGGCAGAAAGTGTGCTTTCTTGGTCGGCTGGTTGGTGATGTCGAAGCGATCAATGACAATTTCATGATTTCGACGGTGGATTCGTGATGTTGACGAAGATCAATGGATTTCGTGCCTAGAAGATCAAACTTTTGGAAAACCACTGGGGCCAAACATCTTGAAACGCGAAAAAGACCGAAAAAATGGGTTCTTGGAGAAAATCCGGCGACCATAGGGTTTTTTTCCCATTTTGGTCTCCAATTTTTGGCCGTTTCTCGGTTTTTTTTATTCTTTTTTATTCGGTATTTTCCTGACATTTTGTACATATTTTGGCCAGATTTCCCTGTAGAAAATTTAATGAGAAGCCTTCCATATCAGAGTGCAAATTTTACGATTTTCCGGGATAGCCGAAGACTTTGTCGCACAGAGTTGTTGATTTGCCGTCAGAAGCCAAAACTGGGTCAAACGATGTCGGAATGACCTTAAATTTGAAGTAAAGCCTCCTGAGAAATAAATAAGACCAACCATAGGCTTTTGTTTGAGTTATGAAGCCGTGTGGGGTTTTGTCGCTAATAGACTTGATTTTATCGCAAAGAAGATGCCGCACTTTGATGTACGGTCAACCAATGTCCGATTGACTTGAATATTGACAGAGAGCCTATTGGAGTTATTTTGAGAAGATCCATTAGCTCCGATTTGGAAATCATGGTACTGGGGAACTCCACAGCCGGGAGGCCTGATTTGGCTTCTGAGAGTCAAAGTTTGTTCAAATGTCATCGAAATGTCCTGAAACTTGACATGTAGCCCTTTGGAAGGATCTTGAAGTCACCCATGTGCTAGATTTGATGAGTGATGGCCTCAATGGTTTTCGCCGCTGAGAGATTTATTTTGCTGTTCGATGGTTGATGTAGGGTCAAACGTTGTCGGTTTGACCTGAAACTTGGCATGGAGCCTTTTGGAGATATTTTGAGACGATCCATAGACTTTGATCAAAGATCTGATGTCTTTGATGCTGTCGCCGCCGGGAGTTCCTGTTTAGCTGCTGGAATAGTGAGATTAGGCCAAATAATGTTGAAATGGGCCGAAACTTCATGTGCACTCGTCTTTTGACTGTTTTGAAAGATCTTGTTGTTTCTGTTTGATTCTGACAAGATTTGATGTTTGAAGTAGCATTGCCTGGTTGTGGTAGGATGCGGCTTCATGTAGCTTCTTTAATTTGAAGAGGGAAAGTGACATTTTTGGTGTCAACATGGACATTGTGCCAGAAGTCTCAGATCAAATGAAGATCGTTTGGATCAAAATCCAAAAAAAACTGGCAGAATACAACAATCATGCAGACGGTGTTAGACTAGTCGGATAATGCGGACATCGTGTCAGAAAGCACGTGTTTGCATCCCTTTTCAAACTCAAATCTTTTCAAAATGCTCTAACCACTTTAGAGACCTATAAATACCTCCCTTGGCTGTGCATTTGAAAGACACAAGTGAAAAGTTGCTGAGAAATCTCAAAGGATCAAGCCTCCACTCCTCCAAGACTAAAACCTCCCCCTTAAATTTCCAATAACTACTGTAGGTGCAGAAAATAATGACCCACAATAAAGGAGGAGCCTTAGAGGACTTATCCGAGAAGATGGTGACTGGGAATGACTGGATACCGTCCGAAAGCCTGAAAGAGATGAACAAACGATCAAAGGACCCTGGCCTGGGCGGCGCAAGGCTCTCCGATGCCAAAGTCAGTGTGGGAACTGGAACAATGGAAGGAGAGGGAGAAGAGAGACAGAGTAACGGCTCTGTGAATGAAATTGTGCGTACCTTTGATGGTGGTATGAGCCTCTATTTATAGAGTTTGGAACGTGTCTTTGGGAGATATCGTGGTGTGGGTCCCGTGATTCGACAGGGAAGTCATGATCAGCCCACATTACATTAATTGCGGTCCAATCCAGCCCACTATGCATTAAATGCGCGTCGGGTCAGCCCACGTCGCATTGCATTTAATGCACGTCTTGTTGGGCCAGATCATGTTGGACGCCTTTGGCGGTAGGGGTACCATCGGATCTGCCCTCGGGCCTTGCCCTGATGTGGCCTTAGCCACTGGATGCCGCCCTGTCAGGGATCTGGCGAAGATTGTGGGCGGCTGGATGTCGCGTCTGTCCCAGTAGCTCGTGCCCCTATCCTTCCACGTGCCTGATGACGTGGGGGATGAGGGGCGCAAGTGATGGTTCTCTCTTGCTTCGGCTTCTGTCCCGGCTTCTTCAGCCGAGGTGGAGTTTTTTGCCGAGATGGCACCCGGGGTGGCTCAGCCGAGGTGGAGCTCCCCGCCGAGATGGCGCCCGGGGTGGACCAGTTCGGCGCTAGTGGCCCGGAGATGCTTGACTTCAGCCGAGGCCTCTGTCCTGGTAGCCGGGGTGAGATTGGTGCCACGTGGATGGCACGCGGATGGCACGTGAGAATGCTTAGCCTCATCTGATGGCTGTGATTAGCTTAATCCTGTGGCTCTGGAAATCTCCCCACACAATTGCCCCCTAGCTTTTGACCTCTTAAGCGTACTAGCCTTTAGGGGTTGAAAGCTAGAAGAATCCGTCTGGGGATGCGGCGATCATTGCCTGGTGTCGCTCCAACTGTCCTGAAGCAATAAACGCTCTGTCCTGTCTGTACTGGGAAGCGAGTCGACGGCTACACGCATCGCCTCTTCACTGATTGCGGTGTCTTTTTGATGGAACGGGCGCGGATCGCGAAGTCCGTCCTTTCGAATTTCGAAAGCAGCGTGCGCCGAGGGTTTCTTCTCCATAAAAATGGTCGTCTTCTTCCCTTCTTGTTTCTGATTTCATTTCGCCTTTGCCTTCTTCTCCGACTTCTGCTCCTGCTCCTGCTCCAGCTTCTGCTCCTGCTCCTGCTCCGAGTGCGGGAGTGCGGCGACGCTCGCCGGAGCGCCCATGGGAGGGGTCCCCGCCTAGAAAGAAGTCCAAGGCCGGGGAGAAGGACTCGGGGGCTGAACAGCCTCCGAAGAATAAGGCCCCTGCGCGGGCCCCCGGAGCCAAGGCTCCTATTGAGAAGAGCGCGCAGGTCAGCATGCCGACCGGTGGAGCGAACCGCGAGCTGACGATCTCGGTGGGGCAAGGGTCTGGATCGGCCTCCAAACCCCGGAGTGCCCCAGCGCCATGGAGGCCGAGGATGGAGACTCAGCCCGGTAAGCCTCTGGACGTCGAGGACCGGCTGTTGGGGAATGCCGAGGTGATCGGAGCTCTCGCCAAGGTCTGTGCTCTGCCAAGAGACATGGAGACGCACGAGTGGTTCGATGATGAGAGCCTGATGGTCTCGGCGATCTAGGCTAATCTTCTGGTAAGTGTTTGCAACGCTTTTCTTCATTCTTCAAGTGTCTTGGTCGAACCTGACCCTCTGTTTCCATTTGCAGAACGTGCAGAGGCTCCTGACTGTGGTGGGAAGGAGCGATAAGAACGCGACGCGGGTCACTCAGCTGGAGTCTGAGAGGGACAAGCTGAAGAGGGAGCTGGAAGAGTCGCGGAAAGGAATGGAGGGGATGAAGAAGGCCAGCGCTGAAGAGGTTGCTCGGCTGGCATCGGCTCTGGCTGATGTCGCCGAACTTACGTCGAAGGCCAATCATCTGAAAGGCGAGGTCTGGGCGAGGAACAAGAAGACCGCCAAACTGGAGTCTGAGCTGGCCAGATTGAAGGCTGAATCTACTGCTAAGGGGACGAGGCTGCGTGGGGAAGTGCTGGCTGAAGTCCGCCGAAATGGCAAGGTTGAAGACGGCGAACGCCGAGCTGGAGAAGGAAAAGGCCTCTCTTCAGGCCGAGGCCCAGTCCGCCTTCCAGGATGGGGTGGATTGAGCCACTGAGCTGTACGAGAAGCAGGTGGAGGAGATCACCGCCATCCTGTTCAAGGAAGGATGCCTGGCCGCACTGAGACGTGCGGGGGTCCATGAAGACCACCCTGTCTATCGGGACCTGCCGAAGTACTCGGACTCGGCTCCTGAGCCGAGCTCCACTCCTGCAGCCGAAAGTGCCCCAGTTGGAGCTCCTGCAGTGGTTCCTGCTCCGGAAGATGCTCCAGCTGCCCCAGTCTTGAGCGGTGCCCCGGTCGCCAGTGATGCTTCTGCCGTGCCTCAGGGTGAGGCCTCTTCTGCCCCTGGAGCAAATGAGGCTCTGGTCGAAGAATCTCCTGCCAGCGACGCTCCCAGCAAGGTCGCGGTTTCGGCCGAATCCACTGGTCCAGCAGATACGGTGATCGACCTAGTGGAGTCGCCGAAGCCACAGTAGCCGGGCTCCTCTTTATTTCTGTCTTTCTGTATGTAAGGTTTTTGCTTCATTTTCTGTTTTCAGAGGACTGCGATCCTCCTTTTCGAAGCTGTTTACAATGAATAAAAAGGAGGAGTTCTGTGATCACCCAAACTGTGTACAATGCTTTTGAGTTCTTTCTTACTTTCCTTGCACTGTTCTGGAACACTTGTGTTTTTGTGCTGCTTTTCTGTGTTTGAGTGATGGCACAACTCTTTTCTTTTTTGAAGACTGACTTTGGCCGAAATGGCTGGCTTTGGCCGAAATGGCTGGCCTTGCGCCGAGGTGGATCCATACCTTGGCCGAATTGCCTTGCGCCGGGGTAGATCCATCGTTCCGCTGGACTCGGCTAGGCGAGAGTGAGTGCGGCTATGGCCTTCTGAGGGGTGTATGAACCCGGATTTCAGGAATCTGACCTTGGCCGAAATGGCTGACCTTGGCCGAACTGCCTTGCGCCGAGGTGTGAGGGGTTTATGAACCCGGACTTTAGGAAACGGCTGAGTGTAGGAACTCCAGACCATTCCCAGGGCGGTAGACCCTTGTAGAGTGGGATGAAACCCTGATTTTAGGAATTCGGCCGAGTGTCCGAACTCGAGGCCTTTTCCAGGGCTGTTAACCCTTGTAGATGGGTGAAGACCCTGAGTGTAGGAACTCCAGGCCATTTCCGGGGCGTATGTACCCGAAGTGTGTCCAAGACACGGGGGCTTTAGGAAAGGCTAAGTGTAGGAACTCCAGGCCATTTCCAGGGCGTATGTACCCGGGGTGGATGGGTAAAGACCCTGAGTTTAGGAATTGGCCGAGTGTCCGAACTCGAGGCCTTTTCCAGGGCTATTAACCCTTGGAGATGGGTGAAGACCCTGAGTTTAGGAATTGGCCGAGTGTCCGAACTCGAGGCCTTTTCCAGGGCTATTAACCCTTGGAGATGGGTCAAGACCCTGAGTTTAGGAATTGGCCGAGTGTCCGAACTCGAGGCCTTTTCCAGGGCTATTAACCCTTGGAGATGGGTGAAGACCCTGAGTTTAGGAATTGGCCGAGTGTCCGAACTCGAGGCCTTTTCCAGAGCTATTAACCCTTGGAGATGGGTGTAGACCCTGAGTTTAGGAATTGGCCGAGTGTCCGAACTCGAGGCCTTTTCCAGGGCTATTAACCCTTGGAGATGGGTGAAGACCCTGAGTTTAGGAATTGGTCGAGTGTCCGAACTCGAGGCCTTTTCCAGGGCTATTAACCCTTGGAGATGGGTGAAGACCCTGAGTTTAGGAATTGGCCGAGTGTCCGAACTCGAGGCCTTTTCCAGGGCTATTAACCCTTGGAGATGGGTGAAGACCCTGAGTTTAGGAATTGGCCGAGTGTCCGAACTCAAGGCCTTTTCCAGGGCTATTAACCCTTGGAGATGGGTGAAGACCCTGAGTTTAGGAATTGGTCGAGTGTCCGAACTCGAGGCCTTTTCCAGGGCTATTAACCCTTGGAGATGGGTGAAGACCCTGAGTTTAGGAATTGGCCGAGTGTCCGAACTCGAGGCCTTTTCCAGGGCTATTAACCCTTGGAGATGGGTGAAGACCCTGAGTTTAGGAATTGGCCGAGTGTCCGAACTCGAGGCCTTTTCCAGGGCTATTAACCCTTGGAGATGGGTGAAGACCCTGAGTTTAGGAATTGGCCGAGTGTCCGAACTCGAGGCCTTTTCCAGGGCTATTAACCCTTGGAGATGGGTGAAGACCCTGAGTTTAGGAATTGGCCGAGTGTCCGAACTCGAGGCCTTTTCCAGGGCTATTAACCCTTGGAGATGGGTGAAGACCCTGAGTTTAGGAATTGGCCGAGTGTCCGAACTCAAGGCCTTTTCCAGGGCTATTAACCCTTGTAGCCGAAGTCGATCAAAGAGAGATGACAGATTGATGACGGGGCGAAAGCTATTTCCATTGATTCAGAGATTCATTACATCTTTTAGAAATCGAAAATTGAATTTCTTGGGATACACTCCACGGTCTCGGCTGCGGCTCGCCCTCCAAGTCTTCAAGCTTGTAGGCTGATTTTCCTGCCGGTGAGACTGCTCTGAACGGGCCATGCCAGTTCGGGGCCAACTTTCCCTCGTTTGGCTGTCAGCGGGCTCTCTTGGACGCTAGCGCGAGTTCGGCTTTTACCACCTCCTCCCTGCGTGACGCCCGCCTGGCATCGGCGCGGGCCTGGGAGCTTCCCCGAGACGAGGAAGCGGGAGCTGAGGACGCCAGCTGGATCACGTAATGATCTTCTCCGAATCCTCACTGCCTGGAACCTGGGCTGCGCTCTGGTGAGCTCGGCCCTCGCTGCCGCCAGCATCTCCTGCCTCAACGAACTCTGGAATGTGGCCTTCTTCGGCCAACTTTTCCAGATACCTCTGCAAAGAGTTGCAGTCCACGGTCTTGTGCCCGCTACCTTTGTGGTAAGAGCAGTAGAGCTTGCTCTGGCTGCCGGAGGTGGGCTCATTCCTCAAGGGCGGAGGCCACTTGAAGAATGGCTTGGTCTTTATCTTGTTCAGGATACGGTAGATCGGCTCATTGAAGACGACGTTGACACTCTGACTGGCGCTGGTAGGAGGTCTGGGCTGCCAGGTGCCCCCAGATCTGGACGTCGCAGGCTTCGCCGAACTGGAGACCCAGGCCTGCTTGGGCTCCTGCTTCTGGAAGGGCCTCCCGCCTCCCTGCTGAGGCTGGCTACTCTTCTGCTCGGGCTCCGGATGCCCGTCCTGATCCCGGGCTCGGATCTCATCTTCTTCCTGGGCGATGTAGCGCTTTACCCGGGACGTCAACTCTGGCATGGATTCTGGGGGGTTCCCGGCTAAGTCCTTCCGCAGGTCGTGGCCAGGGATCAGGGCATGCTGGAAGGCGTAGATTACTATCCCTTCCCTGGTGCCCTCAATCTGGCTGTAGACCGCCCAGAATCGTTGGGCGAAGTTGGCGAGGGTCTCACCCTGCTTCATTCTCAGGGCGAGGAGGTCCCCTTCCTTCTTGGGGACGACGCTGTAGGCCTAGAACTTCTTCAGGAAGGAGAGCTGGAGCTCCTTCCAACCCGAGATGGACTTTACTGGGAGAGAATAGAACCACTTCAGGGGGAGGTCACCCAAACTGGAGGAGAAGATTTTGCAGTTCAGGTGACCCTCGTTTCCCCAGATGGACATCTTCTGGGAGAAGTGTCGGAGGTGAGCAAGTGGGTCCGACAGTCCGTCGTAGGGGACGAACCGCGGGACAGAGAATTTCCTGGGCAAGGGGGTGCGCTCGATGTCTTTTGTGAAGGGTGAGCCCCCCAGATCGGTGTGACCACAGATCTGTTTCTGGTCCCGCGCGTCCAGGTTATGCTGAAGAGCAAGCCTGACGCGCTTGTCGAATCGCTCCTGCTCATCGTCCTTCTCCGGAGTCCGGGCCCTTGACTTTCGCTTGGAGCGGCTCGGACTGCGATGGCTATGAGCTCGGCCATCGCGGCTATAGTGACTCCGGCTGTTGCTCGAGCCTTCGTCACGAATCTGGCTCCGTTTATGGTCCAGATGATTCCCGAGATCCTCGCGGGAAGGCTGGGCTGCCCTGCTGGGGGCGTCCCTCTTCTTCCCTTGAGGGTCGGAGACCTGCCTCAAGGGGGCAGTTTGCGCTGCCCTCAGCTGCTGCTGGAGCTCGCGAATCATCTGCTCTTGCTTCCGGAGGAGTGCAGTTTGGGCTTCGAGAACCTCTCCAGTGGCAGGGGGTTGAACGTGGCGCGTCTCTCCTACGGCCATGGCTTTGTCCTTCCGAGGACGCTCATGTCGATGCTCATCGCGTCTGGGTGGCACGACTTCTTCTGCTGAGATCTAAGCCTCGAGTCCCTCTTGGAGTGGGAACTCGACAAAGAGCTGAGAGCCTAAGCGGCCCTCGCCTGCAGACGTGCCATGCACCGTGCGGGAGCGCCCTTGAGGAGGGACGTCCGTTGACGGTGGTGGCAGCTCGAGCGCTGCTCTTGAGGACTCTACGCCCTTCCTAGCTTTCGGAGGCATGGCTTCTGAGAGATTGAGGTTTAGAAGGTTGGGATATTACTTTCCCACAGACGGCGCCAATTGTAGGTGCAGAAAATAATGACCCACAATAAAGGAGGAGCCTTAGAGGACTTATCCGAGAAGATGGTGACTGGGAATGACTGGATACCGTCCGAAAGCCTGAAAGAGATGAACAAACGATCAAAGGACCCTGGCCTGGGCGGCGCAAGGCTCTCCGATGCCAAAGTCAGTGTGGGAACTGGAACAATGGAAGGAGAGGGAGAAGAGAGACAGAGTAACGGCTCTGTGAATGAAATTGTGCGTACCTTTGATGGTGGTATGAGCCTCTATTTATAGAGTTTGGAACGTGTCTTTGGGAGATATCATGGTGTGGGTCCCGTGATTCGACAGGGAAGTCACGATCAGCCCACATTACATTAATTGCGGTCCAATCTAGCCCACTATGCATTAAATACGCGTCGGGTCAGCCCACGTCGCATTGCATTTAATGCACGTCTTGTTGGGCCAGATCATGTTGGACGCCTTTGGCGGTAGGGGTACCATCGGATCTGCCTTCGGGCCTTGCCCTGATGTGGCCTTAGCCGCTGGATGCCGCCCTGTCAGGGATCTGGCGAAGATTGTGGGCGGCTGGATGTCGCGTCTGTCCCACTAGCTCGTGCCCCTATCCCTCCACGTGCCTGATGACGTGGGGGATGAGGGGCGCAAGTGAAGGTTCTCTCTTGCTTCTGCTTCTGTCCCGGCTTCTTCAGCCGAGGTGGAGTTTTCTGCCGAGATGACACCCGGGGTGGCTCAGCCGAGGTGGAGCTCCCCGCCGAGATGGCGCCCGGGGTGGACCAGTTCGGCGCTAGTGGCCCGGAGATGCTTGACTTCGGCCGAGGCCTCTGTCCTGGTAGCCGAGGTGAGATTGGTGCCACGTGGATGGCACGCGGATGGCACGTGAGAATGCTTAGCCTCATCTGATGGCTGTGATTAGCTTAATCCTGTGGCTCTGGAAATCTCCCCACACAACTACCTTCTCCAAAGGTGAAACTCTGCCCACGACTCTTTATAAACCTCCCAAACTTCTAAAATTGGTGCTTAACCTCTAGAGTGTTCCTCCAAAAGATGAAACTAAGCATTTATGGTCATTTACCAACTATTTTACACCTTAAGTCCATGAGTCTCATGATTCGCGTTGTCTTTCTTACGTAAAGGAGTATGAATTTCCTTGACTACAATTGGTATTGTTGTACATGCCACTTAGGCCTCTTTCTAGATTGTCACTTTGGCCCTAGATCGACACAACCTCGGACAATTCGTTGGCACCAACACTGACAACTCTCTTGGGTTTACACGCATGCAACTCCTGATGAACAAGTGATAAATCTCAAAGATAATTGTTAGTCAAAATGAAACTAAATCCATCAAACCACTTGGTAAAACCATTTAATTTAGTGGTAGATGGAATTCAAAGCCCTTGGCAACTATTTCAGTGAGAAGAAGGCAGAAAAAGGAGAAAAACGGTTTCTGTAAGGTGGAGAAAAAAGAGAAAAATAATTTTTACAAGGTGTTGTTTGACCATAGTGATATAATCGGACAGTGGCCCTTAAATTCGTTATATTGCATTTTTGTTGCCAATTTTTTTTTTATTCTCAAGTGATTGGTTGGGCTTTCTATCACGCACTATTATTTTCGGTTGGGCTTTTCCGCATGCATCATCACCGGCCTTTCCAAGGCATTATGTTTCCGATAGCGCTTTTTCCTGTACAATTAGCCTATGTGGATTGTTTAATTTTTTTTTTAGAATGTGTAAATGTAGCATTGTACTTATTTGATTCTTATGTGATTTATTCTTTATTGATGCATCATATTATTTTATTTGGTGCTTAAGTACCAAGCCCTATGATGGTCTGTAAGCTTAGACGCAAGATGATACAAATGTATCTTGAGACGATTCTAGAGGATACACCAACTAATGAGTTATAGGAGTGGTGTGCCGACGACATAGTGTAACGTCGTTATGTCCGGCATGAGAGAGATGTCATATGATACATTTTGGGTAGATTCTTTTGGTCATATACTTGATGTATATCTTTTGTTAGGATGATGTTTTATTATTATTATTATTATTTATCTTTAATGACCTTGTAATTAAACGTTAACTTTTGTATTTTGAAACTTAAAGTTAAATGCATATTGGTTACTTGTATTTGCTCTTTTACTATTATTCCATCTGAGTTATGTTCTATGATTGGAAGCTACCGCATTTGATTTTATGGTGATAGACACTTGATTCATAACCTCGTTGCAGACTCGATCCACCCAATTGGGGTTATAAATGCAATAAGTAGGGGAATTTTCATTGGCCCCCAATGTCATGCCCCCAAAATAAATTGTCGTAAATGTCGTAATAATCCGCCTCTTAAGGCATATGATGGCTGGTGAAAAATGTTGACAATTATAAATTTCCCCGTAGCCTTGTGTTTCCCACATGATTCCGCGATGTAAGATTTTATCGGGTTCCGAAGAATCGACGAAACTAATAGCAGAAGCTTGTGTAAATAAATAAAAAAAACAGATATATAAAATGAGGAAGATATCCGAGTAAAACACAACATATCCAAGACAAACATTAAACCATTAAAGTCAAGCTTTTACAAAAGTATTAATTACATTACCAAAGGCCATAAAAAAAGGGCTTAACAAAATAAATAAAAGATAAAAACTATCCAAAAGGAGTGACAAGTCCTAAAAAGATATGGCGTTCTCTCCAACGCTAGCTTGATGCCTCATTCTTTATCATCTGCACTCCGCTCGACATAACCCTACAATTCCTCTTAGACTGCCTCAATTTCCGGCTTAAGGGGAGTGACGTCGTCACCTATAGCACAAAGCATAGTATTAGACTAAGAATAGGCTAAGCAAGAGATCAATGTATATGGCATCATCATGTTGCTTCAAAATAGAGCATAATGAGAGAATATCAAAAGAAAACAATAAAGACCGAACTAGGCATGATTCATTGAAATTGTAAAGAATTACTTCAGATGAAACTATACAAAGTACTTCTAACAAAAATGGCAAGCCACATAGCTAGATTCTCCAAGTTGTCTGGTTTCCCCGGCATGACCATAGCAAGGAGTTAAGCAAACAAAAGGAGGAGGATACCGAGTTGCCGATGTGAGCTCTGTGATTCCTCAAACAGGCTTAACGTTGCAACGGATGATATATACATAAATACATAATATATAAGCTTGAGTCGTACTGACTTGAGTACAATGGACTAGAAACTAGAAATATGCTAAACAAACCTTCAAACACAGTCTTCGCACCCTCTTTTAAAGCGGCAACCCTTCTAATGCCTCAAAATTGACTAAAAACGTAAAACATATTAAACAGCGACTACTGAAGGTAAAAAGGGACACCTCAAACAGGATACAACAGTGGAACCAATGATATATACATAAATGCTGTGTGGGGAGATTTCCAGAACTCCAGGATTACGCTAATCACAGCCATAAGATGGGACTAAGCACTCTCACGTGCCATCCGCGTGCCATCCACGTGGCACCAAACTCACCTTGGCTAGCAGGGCAGAGGCCTCAGCTGAAGTCATACAGCTCCAGGCCGCTAGCGCCGAGCTCAGCTACCTCATGTGCCATCCCGGCTGAGAGCTCCACCTCGGCTGAAGGAGCCAGGACGAAAGCCGAAGCAAGAAAGAGCCTCCACTTGCACCCCTCATCCCCCACGTCATCAGGCACGTGGAGGAATAGGGGCGCGAGCTAGTAAGACAGATGCGACATCCAGCCGTCCACAATCTTCGCCAGATCACTGACAGGGCGGCATCCAGCGGCTGAGGCCACATCAGGGCAAGGCCCGAGGGCAGATCCGATGGTATTCCTATCGTCAAAGGCGCCCAACACGATCTGGCCCAACGTGACGCGCATTTAATGCAACTTGGGCTGATCCGACTGGCATTAAATGCAGAGTGGGCTGGATTGGACCACATTAATTGCAACGTGGGCTGACATGACTTCCCAGTCGAATCATGGGACCCACACCAAGATATCGTCTAAGATATCTTCCAAATCGTCTATAAATAGAACTGCATTTCACATGCAAGGTATGCATAATTCAACCCACAGAGCTGTTACTCTGCCTCTCTTCTTCCTCTCCTTCCATTGTTCCAGTTCTTTCACTGACTTTGGCATCGGAGAGCCTTGCGCCGCCCAGGCCAGGGTCCTCTGACCGTGTGTTTTTCTCTTTCAGGCTTTCGGACGGTACCCAACCATCACCATTGTTGGATAAGTGCTCTAAGGCTCCCCAGTTATTGTGGGTCATTATTTTCTGCACCTACAATTGGCGCCGTCTGTGGGAAAGTAATATCCCAACCTTCCCAACCTTCTTAACCTCAATCTCTCAGAAGCCATGCCTCCGAAAGCAAGGAAAGGCGGAGAATTCTCGAGAGCAGCGCTCGAGCTGCCACCACCGTCGATGGACGTCCCTCCTCAAGGGCGTTCCCGAACGGTGCAAGGCGCATCTGCAGGCGAGGGCCGCTTAGGCTCGCAGCTTTTCGTCGAGGTCCCCCTCCAAGAAGGACTCGAGACCTCGTTCTCAGCAGATGAAGTTACGCCACCCCGACGGGACGAGTGTCGGCATGAGCGTCCTCGCAAAGGTAAAGACGTTGCCGTGGAAGAAGCGCGTCGAGTTCAGCCTCCTGCCGCTGGAGGAGATGTCGCAGCTCAAAATGCTCTCCTCCAGAAGCAAGAGCGGATGATCCGCGAGCTCCAGCAGCAGCTGAGAGCAGCGCAGGCTGCCTCGTTGAGGCAAGTCTCTGATCCTCAAGGAAAGAAGAAGGACGCCCCCAGCAGGGCAGCCCAGCCTCCTCGCGAAGATCTCAGAAACCATCTGGACCACAAGCGGAGCCAGATCCATGACGAAGGCTCTAGCAACAGCCGAAGTCATCATAGCCGCGATGGCCGAGCCCATAGCCATCACAGCCCGAACCACTCCAAACGAAAGTCAAGAGCCCAAACTCCGGAAAAGGATGACGAGCAAGAGCAATTTGACAAGCGCGTCAGGTTGGCTCTTCAGCGCAACCTGGACGTGCGGGACTAGAAGCAGATATGTGGCCACACTTATCTAGGGGCCTCGCCCTTCATGAGGGACATCGAGCGCATCCCCTTGCCCAAAAGGTTCTCCGTCCCGCGGTTCGTCCCCTACGACGGACTGTCTGACCCATCCGCTCACCTCCGTCAGTTTTCCCAGAAGATGTCCATCTGGGGAAACGAGGGTCACCTTAACTGCAAGATCTTCTCCTCCAGTTTGGGTGACCTCCCTCTGAAGTGGTTCTATGCCCTCCCAGAGAAGTCGATTTCGAGTTGGAAGGAGCTCCAGCTCTCCTTTCTGAAGAAGTTCCAAGCTTACAGCGCCGTCCCCAAGAAATAAGGGGACATTCTCGCCCTGAGAATGAAGCAGGGTGAGACCCTCGCCAAGTTCGCCCGACGATTCTGGGCGGTTTACAGCCAGATCGAGGGCACTAGGGAAGAGATAGCAATCTACGCCTTCTAGCATGCCCTGATCCCCGGCCACGACCTCCGGAAGGACTTGGTCGGAGACCCTCCAGAGTCCATGCCAGAGCTAATGTCCCGGATAAAGCGCTTTGTCGCCCGGGTGGAAGATGAAATCTAGGCCCGGGAAGAGGGCGAAGGACCGGAGCCCGAGCAGAAGAGCAACCAGCCTCGGCCGAGAGGCGGGAAGCCCTTCCGGAAGAAGGAGCCCAAGCAGGCCTGGGCCGCCAGTTCGGCGGGGCCTACGTCGTCCCGATCTGGGGGCACCTGGAGGCCCAGACCTCCCACCAGCGCCGGTTAGAGCGTCAACGTCGTCTTCAAGGAGCCGACGTACCGTATCCTGAGCAAGATAAAGACCAAGCCGTTCTTCAAGTGGCCACCGCCCTTGAAGAATGAGCCCACCACCGGCAGCCGAAGCAAGCTCTACTGCTACTACCACAAGGGTAAAGGGCACAAGACCGAGGACTGCAATTCTCTGAAGTGGTACCTGGAGAAGCTAGCCAGCGAAGGCCACATTCCAGAGTTCGTCAAGGCCGATGATGCCGGCGGCAGCGAGGGCCGAGTTCACCAGAGCGCGGCTCGGGAGCCAGACAGTGAGGATTCCGAGAAGATCATTAACGTGATCCATCTGGCGTCCTCAGGCCCCTCTCCTTCGTCTCGTGGAGGCTCGCAGGCCCTCGCCAAGGTTAGGCAAGCGTGCATGGGAAGGAGGTGATGAAAGCCGAGCTCGCACCGGCATCCAAGAGAGCTCGCCGAGACCGACCCGCAATCTCGTTCTCAGATAAGGATCTAGAGGGAATCCAGCTCGCTCACAACGACCCCCTGCTCCTCACAATGAAGCTAAGGGACTTCACCGTGAAGAGGATCCTCGTCGACTCCGGCAGCTCTTCCGAGGTCCTCTACTATGAGTGCTTCAAGAAGATGAACCTCTCGGAAGCGGACCTCACGGAGGTCCGTGCACCCCTGCTAGGGTTATCCGCCATGCCAGTCTATCCCAAGGGTAGGATCACCTTGGAGACCCGGGTCGGCGGAGCCTCCGTGTTGGCTGACTTCCTGGTCGTGGACGCCCCTTCTCCCTACAACGTCATTTTGGGCAGAACGTGGCTCCACAAGTTGGAAGCAGTCCCTTCTTCCCTCCACCAGAAGCTGAAGTTCGTCCTCGAGAACAAGGAGGGCAAGATGGAAGTAGTCACAGTGGAGGGAGATCAGCAGCAGCCCAGGCAGTGCATGCTGGCCGCGGTCCCAGCAGTGAAGGAGCCAGAGCGCGTCAACCTCACCGAATTCGAGAAAGGCCTAGACGAAATCGGCCGAGACCCCGAGAAGAAAAGCATTGAAGACCTGGCCGAAGTCAGGCTGAACTCGGCAGACCTAGATAGGTTCTTCCTGATTGGCACCCAGCTGCCAGACGAAGAGAAAGCCGAGCTCTCAAGGTTCCTGATGCAGAACGTCGACGTCTTTGCTTGGAGCCCAAGTGAAATGCCTGGGGTCGACCCCGCGGTCATGTGCCACAAGCTAAATGTGGACCCCAACCACAAGCCAGTGGTGCACAGGGCCCGAAGGACAAGGCTGCAGCAGACAGATGCGGTCGTCGAAGAGGTCGACAACCTGCTAAAGGCAGGAGCCATCCGGGAAGTCCAGTACCCGGTTTGGCTGGCCAACACGGTGGTGGTCAAGAAGAAAACTTGTAAATGGAGGGTGTGCGTGGACATCACAGACTTGAACAGGGCCTGCCCTAAAGATAGTTTCCCCCTTCCAAAAATTGACCAACTGATCGACGCCACCGCTGGTCACGACCGCCTGAGCTTCCTCGACGCCTACAGAGGCTACCACCAGATTCCGCTTCATGAGCCTGACGAGGAGAAAACGTCATTCATAACCCCCCGCGGCACTTACTACTACAAGGTGATGCCCTTCGGGCTAAAGAATGTGGGGGCGACCTATCAGCGCCTCGTGACGAAGATGTTCCAGGCTCAGCTCGGCCGAACGGTAGAGGTGTACATCGACGACATGGTCGTCAAATCAGTGCACTCCAGCGACCACCTGGCGGATCTTGGCCAAGTCTTCGACATCCTTCGCGCGTACAAGCTCAAGCTAAACGCTTCCAAATGCGCCTTCGGCGTAGCCTCTGGCAAGTTCCTCGGCAGCTTGGTGACGCGGAGGGGGATAGAGGCTAATCCAGACCAGATCACCGCGATCCAGGGCATTCAGAGCCCCTCTACCACGAAAGAAGTCCAGAAGCTCACGGGAATGGCTGCAGCACTCAATCGCTTCATCAGCCGGTCATCAGATAAGTGCAGGCCTTTCTTTCAGCTTCTGAAGAAAAATTTAAAATTCCAGTGGACCCCTGAGTGCGACCAGGCATTGGCCGCGCTCAAAACCTATTTGATGTCACCACCCTTACTCTCCACCCCAACTCTGGGGGAGGTTTTGTATTTATATCTCGCGGTCTCGGATCACGCCGTGAGCTCCGTCCTCATCAGAGAGGATGAGGGAGTTCAGAAACTAATTTACTATACGAGCAAGACCCCGCTCGATGCTGAGACCAGATACCTTTTGTTGGAAAAGCTTGCGTTGGCTCTCGTCAGTGCCTCCCGCAAGCTCTCCCATTATTTCCAATCCCACACCATTGTGGTGATCACGGAGCATCCACTCCGTTCAATATTCAAGAAGGCTGACTTTTCAGGACGAATATCAAAGTGGGCAGTTGAACTGGGGCAGTATGATATACAGTACCGTCCCCGAACTGCGATCAAAGCCAAATTCTGGCAGACTTCATTGTTGAGTTCGTCTCGCCCAATTCAGCTTCGACCCAGCCCGGCACGGCACTGGGGGGCACAGGGCACGAGTCAGAAGTGACTGAGGTCGAACAGTTACCCACCTCGGCATGGAAGATCTTTGTCGACGGGTCATCCACCTCCAAGAGAGCTGGTGTCGGCATAGTCCTCCAATCGCCAGAGGGTCTGGTCATAGAGCAGGCTTTTTCCCTGGACTTCAAAGCGACAAACAATGAGGCAGAGTATGAAGCGCTGATAGTAGGGTTGAACAGCGCCCAAATCCTCGGAGCCCAGCACCTGGTGATCTTCAGCGATTCTCAACTGGTAACTAGCCAGCTCGCTGGAGACTACCAGGCCAGGGACGACAGGATGGCGGCCTACTTAGCCCTTGCGAAAAAACTGCTGTCTCATTTTCAGAAAGCCGAGGTCAGGCAAATATCCCGAGATATCAACACGCACGCAGATGTGCTTGCGAACCTGGCCTCTGCCGTCGAAGCAGGGAAGAAAAGGACCATCGAGGTTGGGTCAGTATCAAGGTCAAGCTTAGAAATCCATTCATCTCGGCTTGTCCTCTGTGCTGACCTCGGCCCAAGCTGGATGGATCCAATCGTCGCCTACTTGAAGGATGACCAGCTCCCTGAGGACAAGACTGAAGCCCACAGGGTCAGACTCAAGGCAGCTCGATTCTGGCTCTCTCCCGAAGGCAAACTCTACAGGAAATCCTTCACAGGTCCATACCTCCAGTGCGTCCATCCGAGCAAAGTGGACGACTTCCTGTATGAGATCCACGAAGGAATCTACGGCAGTCACATAGGAGGTCGATCACTGGCCTACAGAGCAATAAGCCAGGGTTACTGGTGGCCCTACATGCAGAAAGACGCGCAGGTGTACGCCAGGAAATGCGAGAAGTGCCAGAAGTTCTCCCACTCTCTCCATCAGCCAGCGCAAGATCTGAGTCCCCTCTATAGTTCGTGGCCCTTCGCTCAATGGGGCCTGGACATTGTGGGGCCTCTTCACCGAGCTCCAGGGAACAAGAGATGGCTGATAGTCGCTACAGACTACTTTACAAAATGGATAGAGGCTGAACCGTTGTCCTCAATCACGGACCGGGACTCCAGGAACTTCATTTGGAAAAACATCCTAACGAGGTTCGGCATCCCCAGGACCCTGATTTCGGACAACGGGGCTCAGTTCGACTCCAAGTCCTTTAGAGACTTCTGCCAAGAACACGGTATCAGAAACCATTACTCCACTCCGGCATATCAACAGAGTAATGGCCAGGCAGAAATCTCTAACAAAGTGAACCTAGACGGCCTGAAGAAGCGACTGGACAAGGCAAAGGGAAGATGGACAGAGGAGCTTCCGAGCATGCTATGGGCATACAGAACAACTCCAAGGAGGTCCACCTCGGCAACACCTTTCTCTCTGGCCTACGGGATGGAGGCGGCCATTCCTTTAGAAATCGGCCTTCCCACCCTGAGGACAGAGCTGCTCGACCAAGGCCGAAATGACACGAACCTGGCAATGGAGCTGGAGCTGGCAGACGAGCGACGAGAAGCAGCAGCCCTGCGACTGACCGACTATCAGCAGCGGTTAGCCAAGGCATACAATCAAAATGTCAGAGAAAGAAGATTCTCCGTGGGAGAGTTGGTTCTAAAGAAGACCCTGCCAGCTGACAAAGAACCAAACGAAGGGAAGCTGGCTCCGAACTGGCATGGCCCATTCAGGGTGGTCTCACTGGCAGGGAAATCAGCCTACAAGCTCGAAGACTTAGAAGGCAAGCCACTGCCGAGACCGTGGAATGCATCCCACCTAAAGAAATTCTATTTCTAAAGATGTAATGAATCCCGAATCAATGAAAGCAGCTTTTCGCCCTGTCATCAATCTGTCGTCTCTCTTTGACTGACTCCGGCAACTCCAAGGGTCTACCGCCCTGGAAGGAGGCCTCGAGTTCGAACACTCGGCCAAATTCCTAAAGTCCGGGTTTTATCCCACCCCAAGGGTTCGCAGCCCTGGAAGAAGGCCTCGAGTTCGAACACTCGGCCGAATTCCTAAAGTCAGGGTTTTATCCCACTCCAAGGGTTCGCAGCCCTGGAAGAAGGCCTCGAGTTCGAACACTCGGCCGAATTCCTAAAGTCAGGGTTTTATCCCACTCCAAGGGTTCACAGCCCTGGAAAAAGGCCTCGAGTTCGAACACTCGGCCGAATTCCTAAAGTCAGGGTTTTATCCCACTCCAAGGGTTCGCAGCCCTGGAAGAAGGCCTCGAGTTCGAACACTCGGCCGAATTCCTAAAGTCAAGGTTTTACCCCACTCCAAGGGTTCGCAGCCCTGGAAGAAGGCCTCGAGTTCGAACACTCGGCCGAATTCCTAAAGTCAAGGTTTTATCCCATTCCAAGGGTTCGCAGCCCTGGAAGAAGGCCTCGAGTTCGAACACTCGGCCGAATTCCTAAAGTCAGGGTTTTATCCCACTCCAAGGGTTCGCAGCCCTGGAAGAAGGCCTCGAGTTCGAACACTCGGCCGAATTCCTAAAGTCCGGGTTTTATCCCACTCCAAGGGTTCACAGCCCTGGAAGAAGGCCTCGAGTTCGAACACTCGGCCGAATTCCTAAAGTCAGGGTTTTATCCCACTCCAAGGGTTCACAGCCCTGGAAAAGGCCTCGAGTTCGAACACTCGGCCGATTCCTATAGTCCGGGTTCGAACACCCACTCCAAGGGTCTACAGCCCTGGAAGAAGGCCTCGAGTTCGAACACTCGGCCGAATTCCTAAAGTCCGAGTTTTATCCCACTCAAGGGTCTACCGCCCTGGAAAAGGCCTCGAGTTCGAACACTCGGCCGAATTCCTAAAGCCCGGGTTTATACACCCCTCAAAGACCGTTGCCAAACTCATGCTCACATAGCCGAGACCAGCGGTATTCTGGATCCACCTCGGCGCACAAGCAGTTCGTCTCGGCCAAAGCCAGCCATTTCGGCCAAAGACAGTTTTTAAGAAAGAAAGAACTGTGCAAGCACTGAAGCACGAAAAGGCAGCACAAAAACACAAATATTCCAATACAGTGCAAGGAAAGAAAAAGAGAAGACAAAAAGCACTGCACACAATTCAAAATTCTTCCTTTTTATTCATGGTAAACTGCTTCATTACAAGAGTTACAGAACAAAAAAGAAAATACAGAAAGGAGGATCGCAGTCCTCTAAAAACAGAAAATAAAGTGAAAGATTGGGAGACTCTGATCTTCACCGACTCTTCAGGCTGTAGGCTCGAAGATGCCGGTTCGTTGCCTGGAGGTTCTGAGGGATCCTGAATTTCACCGAGCTCTACAATACACTTTGGTTGGTCAGACCAAAGCAATTGCAGAGCCCCTCCAGTTCTGAGGCCCTGGACCTCGCTGAGCTCTTCAACACCCTCCGGTCAGTGAGACCAAAATTTGAAGAAGAACCCCCAGGTCCAGCGGGGCCATAATCCCACCCCGCGTCCGGCGGTCGCGCAAGACCGTGCCAGACGCAGAGGGCCCGACCATCCCACAGTTGCAGAGGATTCCCCTGCAACCTGACCAGGGACGATCGGCCATGAACCCGCATTCAGAGAGCTCGTGGTCCACGGGGAATTCCTTCAGAGGGCGCGTAGACCACGACGGGCTTCCCCCCTTGGAGAAAGCCGTCCACAGGCGCAAGGGTTCCCCCCGGATCAAATGCTTCTGAACACCCACCGGGCATGGCTCCTACGTCTATGTGTCCTCAGTTCTTTTCTTTTCTTCTCCCATGGCGAGCCTACTGCCCCTACTTATAGGAAGAAGAAGGGCTCAATCTCCGAAGGAAGTTAAGGAGCGAAGTCTCCCACGCGTTACATGGGACGCACGCCTTCCTGTCTGTTGACCAGCGATTCCTATGGCGCCACGTGGAGACGTCCGCCCGTTTCCCTCATCGGCCGTATCACCATGCTTACTGCTATTTATGGCCTCCAGAATACGGAGAATCGGCACAGACAGCTATAAGGACCGTTTGACTCTCTCTACCTCGAGGGTCACGCGTCACAGTAAAAGCATTCAATACCATTGAATAGCACATCCAGAAGCAAAAGAAGGAAAAATGCAGGGAAAAGTGCACAAGTAAAGGAGCCAGTTTTTCATTAATAGCAGAGAGTATTACAAGGCTGAAAGAAAAAGTATTACATATGGAAGGCCAAGGGAAGAAAACGGAGCAAGGCTACTGTGGTTTCAGCGACTCCACTAGGTCGATCACCATATCTGCTGAACCAGTGGCTTCGGCCGAAACCGTGACCTTGCTTGGAGCGTCGCTGGCAGAAGGGGCTTCAACCGGTACCTCAGCCGAAGTAGGGGCAGAGGAGGCCTCACCTTGGGGCACGGCCGAAGCGTCACTGGCGACCGGGGCATCGCTCGAGGCAGGAGCAACTGGAACGTCGTCTGAAGCAGGAACGACTGCAGGAGCTTCGGCAGGGGCACTTTCAGCTGCAGGAGCGGAGCTCAGCTCGGGAGCCGGGTCCGAGAACTTCGGCAGGTCCCGATAGACAGGGTGGTCTTCAGGGACCCCCGCACGTCTCAGTGCGGCCAGGCATCCTTCCTCGAACAAAATGGAGGTGATCTCCTCCACCTGCTTCTCATATAGCTCTGTGGCATGGTCCACCCCATTATGGAAAGCGGATTGGACCTCGGACAGAAGGGAGGCCTTCTCCTTTTCCAGCTCGGCGTTTGCCATTTTCAGCTTCTCCCTTTCAGCGCGTCCGGCCAGCACCTCCCCGCGCAACTTCGTCCCCTCGGCCGCCGATTCAGCCTTCGACCTGGCCAATTCCGACTCTAGCTCGGCGGTCCTCTTGTTCTTTGCCCAGACTTCGCCTTTCAAATGATTAGCTTTCGACGTGAGCTCGGCGACATCAGTCAGAGCCGACGCCAGCCGAGCAGACTCTTCAGCGCTGGCCTTCTTCAGCCCCTCCATTCCCTTCTTCAGCTCTTCTATCTCCTTCTTCAGCCTCTCCCTCTCAGACTCCAGCTGAGTGACCCTCGCAGCACTCCTGTCGCTCCTCCCCATCACGGTCAGGAGCCTCTGCACGTTCTGCAAATGGAAAAAGTGGGTCAAACTGGGGCAGTCGAGCCAAATCACTTGAAGAAAAACGCTGAAAACACTTACCAGAAGGTTAGCCTGAATCGCTGAGACCATCAGGCTCTCGTTGTCGAACCTCTCGTGCGTCTCCATGTCCCGCGGCAGAGCGCAGACCTTGGCGAGAGCTCCGATGACGTCGGCGTTCCCCAGCAGCCGATCCTCGATGTTCAGAGGCTTACCGGGTTGCGTCTCCATCCTCGGTCTCCATGGCGTTGGGGCAGTTCGGGGTCCGGAGGCAGATCCAGACCCTTGCCCCGCTGAGATGGTGAGCTCGCGGGTCGTCCCGCCGGTCGACTTGCTGGCCGGCACACTCTTCTCAGCCGGCACACTCTTCTCAGCTGGTACACTCTTTTCAGTTGGAGCCTTGACTCCGGGGGCCCACGCAGGGGTTTTGCCCTTCGGAGGCTGTTCAGCCCCCGAGTCCTTCTCCCCCGCCTTGGACTTCTTCCTGGGCGGGGACCCCTCCTTCGAGCGATCCGGCGAGCGTCGCCGAACTCCCCCGCTCGGAGCGGGGGCAGGAGCAGAAGAAGCGCCAGCACCCCCAGAGCCCGAAGCTGAGCGGGTACTGGCAGATGATGGCGCCCCAGAAGATGATGACCTCAGCCTGAACTTGGCCGCCAGGTCCTTAACAACTGGCTCCCTTGAGCTCCCCTCCATGTCTTCTTCTCGATCGGAAGAATAAGCGTCCACTATCTGCGTCAGGTTCGGTGGCTCCGAACTAGAAGTGGACGCCTCGGCACCAGACGCAGCTCGGCTCGCAGCGGGATCGGTCAAAGGGATCCTGGCAGGCACTGCAACGGAGATGGTACGACGATCAGGGTGCGCCTCGTCCACCTCATCTACTCCGGTTCTCCTGTAGTGACCGCGGTACCTCGGCGTGTAACCGAGCAGCTTCCATGCCGACCTGGTCTCGTGCCCCTTGTATCTTTCAACCTTGTTGATGTCGTCGGCGTTTCTCCTCCAACCTTCACTCGCAGCTCGGCGTCGCCTCGCGCCTGCCTCTGCACAACAGACAATAAGAGTGTCAGCTCGGCATCATCGAGATCAAGCAAAGCAGGTAAGAGAAAAGGAGCGGTGTTTACTTGGGACAGTCCCGGGGCGACGTGGGACCATCAGCCTCCTGCTCTCGCCGGCGCCGAGCTCCTAGTCCCCCGACACACAGAAGAAAGCTTCTTCGGCATTTTTACTTGAATCTTCCAAGGCCAGGACGAAGCCTCTTCGCTGCGGCTTCACCCGGAGATAATATTTCCCTTCCCCGGCCTTGCAGATGTCGTAGGTGTCCTCGATATCATGAACACCCAGGTCGGTCCCCAAAATCTCATTCAGCTTCGCCGTGCCCATGATGACCTTATAGCCATTGGGCATCAGCTGGCACGGGGTAATGGACCAGGTACTGAGACAAGCCCTAAGCAAGGGGTACAGAGGAAATCTGACCCCGCCCTCAATCACGGAGATCAGAGGGAACGTCATCCAGCCGCAGGACCAGCGCATCGTGGCATAGTCGACGGAGTCCGCCGGCTTGAGGAGGACTCCCTCCGGAATATTGTAAGCGGCCCTAAATCTGGCTATGCCCTCCTCAGTATCTAAATCGAACCTAGGGGTGCCCATGTCTGAAAAAGGGGTGACAGCAGAAGCTAAACCCTAAAAGTCGCGAAACCCCAAAGAAAAGCTAGACAGAGGCACGAAGCAACTTACAGAGACAAAGGGGCAACTCAAGAACAGGTCCGAGCACGTCCTATGGTCGTCCTCGCTAGAAAGATCTCGAGCAGCAGAGCAGAAATCAAAGACTAAGGCGAAGGCGAAAGGAAATTAGAAACAAGAAAGGAAGAAGACGACCCTATTTATGGAAAGGGGAACCCTCGGCGCGCGCTACTTTCGAAATTCGAAAGGACGGATTTCGGGATCCGCGCCCGTTCCATCAATAAGACAGCGCAATCAGTGAAGAGGCTATGCGTGTAGCCGTCGACTCGCTTCCCAGGACAGATAGGGCAGAGCATTTACTGCTTCAAAAAAGTTGAAACGACACCAGGCAATGATCGCCGCATCCCCAGACGAGTTTTCTAGCTTCCGACCACTAAAAGCTAGGACGCTTAAGAGGTCAAAAGCTAGGGGGCAATTGTGTGGGGAGATTTCCAGAAATCCAGGATTACGCTAATCATAGCCATAAGATGGGACTAAGCACTCTCACGTGCCATCCGCGTGCCATCCACGTGCCACCAAACTCACCTCGGCTAGCAGGGCAGAGGCCTCAGCCGAAGTCATACAGCTCCAGGCCGCTAGCGCCGAGCTCGGCTACCTCATGTGCCATCCCGGCTGAGAGGTCCACCTCGGCTGAAGGAGCCAGGACGAAAGCCGAAGCAAGAAAGAGCCTCCACTTGCACCCCTCATCCCCCACGTCATCAGGCACGTGGAGGAATAGGGGCGCGAGCTAGTAAGACAGATGCGACATCATGCCGTCCCCAATCTTCGCCAGATCACTGACAGGGGGGCATCCAGCGGCTGAGGCCACATCAGGGCAAGGCCCGAGGGCAGATCCGATGGTACTCCTACCGTCAAAGGCGCCCAACACAATCTGGCCCAACGTGACGCGCATTTAATGCAACGTGGGCTGATCCGACTGGCATTAAAAGCAGAGTGGGCTGGATTGGACCACATTAATTGCAACGTGGGCTGACCATGACTTCCCAGTCGAATCATGGGACCCACACCAAGATATCGTCTAAGATATCTTTCAAATCGTCTATAAATAGAACTGCATTTCACATGCAAGGTACGCATAATTCAACCCACAGAGCTGTTACTCTGCCTCTCTTCTTCCTCTCCTTCCATTGTTCCAGTTCCTTCACTGACTTTGGCATCGGAGAGCCTTGCGCCGCCCAGGCCAGGGTCCTCTGACCGTGTGTTCTTCTCTTTCAGGCTTTCGGACGGTACCCAGCCATCACCATCGTTGGATAAGTTCTCTAAGGCTCCCCAGTTATTGTGGGTCATTATTTTCTGCACCTACAAATACATAATATATAAGCTTGAGTCATACTGACTTGAGTTCAATGGACTTAGGTCCAATGAAAGGGAAACTGCCCATATGCTAAACAAACCTTGAAACCAAGTCTTTGGACTCACTTTCAAAGCGGTAAACCTTCTAATGCGTCAAAGTTGACTAAAAAGGTAAAACGGACTAAACAAAGCTTACCGAAGGTCAAAAGTGGATAACTAAGTGCTTGAAATATGGAAATGACAAATACCGACAAGGCTCAGCAGACTATCATATTAAACTTAACTTAGAATCTTAAATTACCTTAGCTAAAGTCTAACATGCCAAAGTCTAACATGATTTGGGCGCATTTTGGTACAATAAGAGACATCCCAAAATGGGTGGAGATTGTAGAGTCGTACCTGGGTCACAAGAAAGGTAGCGGGCATCCAAGGTTTTGTCACCAACCAAGAAGACCATTACCATTGATCATGTCACTGAAGGAAGGTACAATCAAATGAGTGCCAGCGTATCCCAAGGCATGACTTATATAATTTAATTACCCAAGCTAAGGCCAAACGTGCTATAAGGAGGTAGGATAAGTATTTGACATAAAGAGGGTGTACACAACCCATATCTGAGTAAATAGATAAGACAGAGTAAAACTGTGTTTGAATAATCAAGCATTGAAGTTGTAAGTGCCTAAAAATATATGGATTTTTAATGATGGATTAGGTCGAGTTTAGAACTCCTTGATGAAGATGCGATGCCTGGAACCTGAAAGGGGAGAAGAGGAAAGCAGTCAAAGACCTTGGCTACAGTCAGCGTAAGGCTCTCCGATGCCTAAGTCAGTTCTGTAACTAAGCAAAGATGGAGAAGAAGGGAGACATAGTATGAGCGTAAGGGGTTTTGTGCATGTATTGTATGTACCTATTTATGAAGTGAGCATCTCTATTTGTAGGAGAAGAACGTGACTTTGGATGGTGGCCCCCATGATTTGATCTGATACTTGAGAGGCATAGTCCCATTAGCCCACCTTTCATTAAATGATACTCCTATCGGGCCATACCGTATTGACTTCTTAGGAGGGTCCCATCGAACTTTGCCTGGGACCTTACCCTGATGTGGATGTAGCCGCTGGATGCCATTCTGTCAGGGACTATAGGGGGCAAGGATGTCTTCTCAGCTCTACTTGCGCATGTCCTTGTCTTATCACACATCCTATGACGTGGTTAAGCATCCATAGCATTACAACTGTCAATGCCCGTCTCGGCTAGCCTTCTGGCACTATTGCCAAGATGCGTGACCTAAGCCAAGACACAGTGCAGAGGTCAGGAATGACCGAGGTCGGGAACGACCTTGATCTCGGTTGGTGCTCTGGCCCTATTGCTGAGATGCGCATGGCCGAGACCGAGACATGATTAGCTGGTACTATTACCGAAGCTAATGTAATCTCGGTATCTTAGAAATATCCCCACACAATTGCCCCCTAGCTTCTGACTTCTTAGAGTTCTCTAACTCCTTGAGGCCGGAAGATGTAAGATGGGAGAATCTTCCAGGGTTTGACTTTCATCTCGGTGTCGGTTGCTGACGTTTGATCTATATCCGATGTCGCATCGCTTGCCCGAGGTATTAAATGGAGCTCTCTGTTCGACACAGAAGATGTACCGGTGGTGCCACATGTCGACATTTGGTAGGTTGACCAATCATTTCAAAGGGACATGCTCCATTTTGAAGAGACGTGCACAGCACTCAAGGCGACGCCTTGTACGTGCTTAAAATCTAAAAGGGCGCCTTTTCTCTCTTATAAAAACAGAGGTCCAGGTCTTCTTTGCTCTTTTCATTCATTTTCGTCAAAGAAGAAGAAGATAGATTTTGCTGAAGAGAGTTTGTTCGAAAAGAAGCACTGCCGAGATCAAACATCTGCTAGTTCAAACCTTTTCCCTTTCTGTTCTTTCAAGTCTTCTTCTCCGTCCTGTGTATTTTTACGATTAGGGCTTCTTCTAGGGTTTTTTCCCTTTTTCGATCCTCACCTTTGCTTCTTCTAGTTTCTTCAAAAACTGGGCATCTATAGTTACTGACTAGGGACCCTAGGAGTGATTGCTGAGTTTAGGTACGGTCTACCCGACGACGTCCATGTTAGGGTAGCTGACCCTAACTCTTTGGACAGTCGTACCTTCTGCGATGGTTGGATGTCGTTCCCCTTAGTAGTCATAATCAAGGGCGGGGTCCGGTTTCCCCTTGACCCTCTTCTTAGAACCTGTCTTAGAAATTGGAACCTCTACCCCTGCCAGCTGATGCCGAATGGCTTCAAAGTTATAATGGGCACGGCCGAGATCATAAGGATTTTAGAAATCAACCTCAATGTGCATGACATCGAGGATGTCTATGACCTGTGCAAGTCCGGAGGTAATACTTATTACCTCCGAGTTAAGCTGTATCGGCAGGGTTTCATCCAAGCCCTGGAGGATTTGAATAGGAATGCCGGGGATGACCGCCTGCTCGTCTCGGGCAACTGAGAGTTCGCGAGACCGAGCTAGAGAGGGCAGACAGAGTTCCCCGCCGCCTCGGGGCTCCTCCAAGTAAATACCAACCCTTCTTTAAATCTTGTTTTGCTTTTCTCTTTTTCTTCTGCCGAGCTAATGCTTTCTATTTTCCCATGCAAATATCCACGAGAGGAAATGAGAATCTAGGCGAGTCGGCTGGGTGAAGAACGAGGCCTGGTTTCGGGCCGTTAAGAGTTATCAAGGCCACGATGGAAGATCGGCTTGGGCGCTCCTAGGCTACGAGCCGAAGTACCGCTCTTATAAGAAAAGGAGCGGTCATCGTCAGGCTGTTGTAGCCGAAGTGGATGAGGAAGAGCACACACAGGCCGCGGTTGATACTAAGAGCAGGGCTGCATCTTGTGCCGAGTCTACTTTGGAGTTGGAGTAGCCGGAGATCCCTCTAAGGAGGAGGTCGCGCCATACAGTTCGCTTTTCTCCGTCCAGCTCGGCAGAGGAGGAGATGAGGCGAAATCGGCGTCTAGTGGTGACAGACTTGGAGGCTGTGGCACTTGGGGGCCAAACTTCTCAAGCACCCCAAACCTCGGCTGCTGTCGATGTACCTGCCCCCACACCTTCCGCGGCTCCTCCGAGTCCTGCCGTTGCAAATGTCCTTACTTTTGCAACAAACTATGAACCGCCGACGAGTCCCCAAGTTCGGAAGCGTACCACCGAGACTTCGCTGGCGAAGGCTCGGGCTGGAAAAAAGGATCACAACTGAGGGCCTTGTTGAGGGGGTTCCAGCACGGTCATGGCGCTGCAGTCTGCTCATCCGACTCCCTGGAGGCCGACTTTCTTGCCGGGGAGACTGATGACGGTCGAGGATAGTATCCTCCGAAGGGCTGATCCCCTCGTTCTCGCGGCGCTTGGGCGAGCCTGTGCCCTGTCGCAAGATATGGCTAAGCTGAAGGAGTATGACGACGCGAAGCTGATGCTGTCGTCGTTGCAGTCGTCCCTCGGAGTAAGCTCGTTTAAACTTTTTTCAATTTTTGCTAAGTGTTTTATTTCGGCCATTGTTTTCTTAATGCTTATTTCTTCGACAGTCGGTGAAGAAATGCACGGTTGCCTTGGACATGCTCCATCAGAACGGCCCCGCGATCGCCAAGCTGGAGGCGGAAAATAAAACCCTCCAGGCAGCCCTAAGTTCTAGCACTCAGAAGGCGGAGAGGATGGAAGAAAATTAAAAATGGCTACAAGATCAGACTTGATAAAGCCAAGGATGAGAATCATAGGTGGGGGCTTGAGGTTGAGGCCGGGCAGAAAAGGGCAGCTGAACTCGAGGCCTCTTTGGAGAAGCAAAAGAATGATTTTGAGGCCAGATTCTAGGCTGGAGATGAGAGGATGGCGGAGATTGAGAGGTTGAAGGAAGAAGCTGAAGCCAAACTCCAGTTGGAGTCCGACGCTGCCTTTGACAACGGGGCGGCACAGGCAACAATTCATTACAAAGCTCAAGTTATCATGGTGAGGGACAAGACCTGGGAAATGGGAAGGCACGAAGCTTTGAAGGAGGCGGGAGTTCCTAAGGACCATCCGGCCTTCAAAAATCCGGCCAAGTTCCCAGGTTCGGAGTCGGAGCCTGTCACACCCCGAAATGGGGCCCTGCAGTGATCCGACCTCGGGATGCGAAATTTTGGAATAAATTTGAACTTTTGTTATATTTCCCAAGATCCGCGTGAATGAGGATAATAAAATTCCATCACGATCAGAGTATATTTTCGCGGAAGCTAATCATGGTGTTACGACCCGGAGTCCGTGGCCATCGAATTCCGTGTTGCACTCGACCAATATCATAAAGCCATCACAAGTAGACTGGTACTGATCATAAATCACAAAATACCGAGCTGGTAGTAACAAGACTATTTATTTCCCACATATTGGAGTTACAATTAACAAATGTTTTAATTACAAACCCAATGACCAAGGCTAACAAAGCCATACAATTAAACCACTAAATAAAATACTACCCCAAGTGATATTACGAGCTTCGGTGCCAAACTTGACATCTATATGACATCAAAGGGCAGTCTCTCGCGTCAGACCGGCGGCTCTACCGCCTCCTCCGATCAAACACCTAAAAACAGAAAGAGAGGAAACTGACACCAAACAAACAGGGTCAGACACGACGGTCTGGCAAGCAAATAAACAAGTAATATGTAACATGGGCATTTATAAAATCTTATAGAATCATTGTAAATCCATTTAAAGAGTCTAAACAATAATAACAATAAATCATGATAAAACGATCGAAAGACCGAACATAAATATCAAGGCAAATAAACGAACAGTCTCTGAAGCATAAATATCTCGAAAAGATAACAGCCTGCGCAAAACACTTTATAATTGGAAATACATTTGAAATCCTGAATAATAGAGGCAATACGATAAAAGATCGATTTCATAACATTAACAAATTCAAAGAATATAATGAGTATAAATAAACAAGAATCATATAACAAATTAATAAACAGATAAAACGTTGGCAACCACACATAGCTATATTCTTTTATTACTGAAGTAACAAGAGCAGACAGAACCGTAGCCACTACACGTGGGACCGGAGACAGAATCAGAACCGTAGCCACTACACGTGGGACCGGCAGATAAAAGCCGTTGCCATGGTCGGTACAGACAGAATCCAAACTGCAGCTGGCAAACAAATTAAAGATCCCAAGCCGGGTGATCAGCCCGACAAGGTGACCTAAGCCTAGTGGTGCCTTTAGTTTTAAAAACTCGAACCGATACAAATCAAACCATAATAATCCCTTTGGCTCATGGGCTCACACTACAAAGCTCTGGCCCCATCTTGCCTCGAGGTTTTATTTTTGAAATAATAGTCTCTTTGGCTCATGGGCTCGCACTACAAAGCTCTGGCCCCATCTTGCCTCGAGGTTTTATTTTCAAAATAACAGTCTTTTCAAAATAATAGTCTCATCGATGAAATCCCGAATGTGGCGAACCACACCAATCTCCTTCCAAATCGATTCGGAGAAAACATACGAATTTCCAGGGTAAACCACTCAAATACACATCAAAGTAATTTGTATAAAACCATGCGGTCAATCCTTTCGAACATGGAAAACCACATGATTTTATAACAAATCACCGATGCTATTCAAATTAGTTCACCGAAGAATACAAATACATATACCTTCTCTGACTTGAAATGGAATGGATAGTGGAGAATGACTTAATGACTTACCAAGGAACCATCTCAATACACATTTAACCTTTAAACATTGATTAATAAAGAGTATGTTTGATGCCAACGAAAATCCACAACATTTAAATGATAAAGTGTGTATTGAGGCTTGAAAGATTCCCGGGTAACTTCACATACGCTCATTCTCTCATTGATCCCATTCCCATTTCACAAATTCCAAGTATCACAAATAATCTCAAACTTTCATGGGATTCCAAGCATTAAAAAGAAGATTAGTGGGCCCCAAAGTAAAGAGGAAAGAAGGCTAATACAGACCTCAAACAAGTTTAGAAAAAGCCCAAGAATCAGCCTTAAATCAGGCTTAAAAATTATTCAAAAAGACCCTCAAACCAGGCCCTAAAAAGGGCCCAGAACTAGGCTGGGTCCGCTCGAGCGACCCTGGAATCGCTCGAGCGAGGCCCATCCAGAGCATGGTCCGCTCGAGCGGCCCACTGGGTCGCTCGAGCGGACTGGGCACTGTCCCAGTCCGATCCAAGTGCAGAAATGCACATTTTCTTTGCATTTTCTGATTTTTCTTTCCCTTCTTCCCTTATTACTTATTTTCACATATATTTGGGCTTTTCCTTGCCAATTCAAGTCCATTAAAACACTAATGCACTAAATTATTCCATTCCCATCAAATGAATCAAATACAAACAAAACATTTCTACATCAAAAACACTAACATAAAGACATTCATAATGGATCCAAGGAGATGCATCACCAAGTGATTTTAAGTAGTTGAAACATCAATTTGGAAAGCAATAAACAATACCAATGTTCAATCATTCAAAGTTAAATCCATCCATTTGTAAGAAGAAAACAATGTAGAATGTAAATCCATGAGATCATTCATATCAAGTAAGAATCATTATATTAGCTGGATAATCTACTTGCCTTGGTGAAGAGAAGATGTAAATCACTCCAAGATGGTGCTCTTAAAGTCCCAAGCTCCAAAATCACAAAACCCCCAAAACAGCTCAAAAAGAAGCCCAAAGAAACCAACCATTTTCAAATCTCCATGAAAACTCTTTGCATATATAACAAAAACATTCTAAATGGTTTGGAAAAACCAAGATTTGAAGAAAGAAATCCATTGCTAACCTTTTTGAAGCTCAAACAAAGAGAAGGGCTTGGAAAAGTGGCCTCTCCTTGCTCAAATCTCTTGAAAATGGTGTCTTTCGAAAGCTTGGAAGGTGGGGAAGAAGATGGGGAGATCATTCCCACACTTAGCACTCAAGATCAGGGTTTTCGAAGAGGAGTGAGAAAGGGGCTGGGAGAAACCCTAACTCCTCTCTTGTTGCAGGAAAATGAAAAATGGGGAAGGAGAAGAACCCATTGGCTATATAAAGAGTTAAGTGGGCTGGGCCCCATGGGCCCCAAACTTACAAAGGTCAAAACTAGCATTTGTGGGCCCGAATGAGATCGACGAAGAAGACAAAATCAATCAACAAAATATTTACTTTCCAAAAAGTATATTTTCCCCAATTTCTGAAATTTTCAAAATTCATGGACAGATTTAGTGTGTAAAGTCAATTTTGCCCTTTTTCTCGAAAAAACGCATTTGCTGATCATCAAATCATAATGGTCAAAACATGAAAGTTGTTTAAACTTCATGAAATGAGTCAAAATACACTAAATTCAGGATTTTTAGAAATCAAAGGTAATTTCTCATAAAAATACATATCATATGGACCGGGTCAAACCAAGGTCAAGGGTCCTCAAATCTCCAAGGCTATGGAAAAATCTAGTCAAACTCAAAAACAAAGTCAAACCAACTCAAATCTCGCTTAAAAAGCTAAACCACGATTAAAAGAATACTAAACAGAGAAATTGGGGGTCGGGGTCTTACATCCTCCCCCGCTTAGAACCCATGTGGTCCTCCAAATGGTCTAAACCAAATCAAAATCAAAAAACCCAAAAGACAAAGAAAACACTGACACCCTACGCTAAACCTTAGCAACTGAGATGCCCTAAGATCAAGCCTGACGTTGAGATGCACGGTCAACAACATTCTGATTCGGTTGAAGACTTCACACTGTTCCACATATCTGTTCAAAAACATACTTCTCTGACCAAACTAGAGTTCAACCATTCTTCTAATCATCCTTGGTGTCATCTGTCGTTCCTATACTGGATCACTTCTTTTACTTACCTTGTCAGTCAATGTCGGTCCAAGAAACTGTAAGTTCTGTCTCTTTCTATCACTTTGGAATTCTGTGCCTTAAGTCCTTCAAAGCTGTACATGGTGCCCCCGATGCTTATACGAAGATGTGATCGTAGACATGTTTTCTCTGAAATAATCTCTACTTCGAGAATTCCTGGAATTCCATATGTTTGCTCTGACTATGCTTCTCGAATGCATCATCAGCTTCTGGCCTCCAAGTATATCGTCAATCCTTCTTCGTTCTGAAATCACAAACTCCAAATTTTATAGGTCTCTTGTCACTAACTTGGTCTACTACAACTTAGATGTCATACTACTATACACCAAATGTTAAACTGCCATAACCTGTTGAGTTGTTCTGTGTCGAAACTTCACATGGCTTGCCTCTTCAGGTTTCACTCTTCGAGTCTTCTACCCTTGACATGTAAAGCCGACCTAGAAAATCCAATCTGTATTCACAACTCCATATTCCAAGTCTTTCTGTGCTGTACTCAGAATTCCTGCCCACATCTGATTCCATCTGCTTGCTGCTCTTGATCTCTTACCTGGTACTGTGTTATCAACAAAATACACCTGCCAAGCTGGCATCATTTCTTGATAAGCTGAAACTTTCAATCCAAGTCTTGAATGATGTTTACTCTCCTTTGTTTCCAACTGAACCAGTACACCTCCTGATATCCAACAACCCTTCAATTCTCACACTACCAAACTCCAACTATAAACTAATACAACTCCTTCCATTCAATGCAAAACAACCCTTAAAATTTTAAACATAAGGACTAAAACAATTACTTAGTTGAATTTCATCATTTTAAAACATAGCAGAAACTAAACTTCCAAATTATCAAATAAAGCTTAAATAAATAAAGTTTATCAAAGTCTGGGTATGAAATAACATTATTCATTTTGAAATTCATATCTTCATAACCAAACAAATCATTGAAACACTCAACAATTTCAAATCAGAATTTCAAAAATAAATCAAATTATATAGTATGACCATACATTAAACTTAGCCAACAATCTGAGTGTTAGTTAAACACTAAACTTTGTTGAAATCTGAACTCATTTGTTCATAAAAATCCTGCAAAAATCTAAACACAGCTGAACGTTAAAACAAATGTAGGAAATCTGCATATAATCTAAACACAAAACCCTTAGGAAATTCATTTTGCATAGCCAAAGGAAATGAAGCAATGAAATAGAAATTTCACATCGTACTTGAAAAAGAAGACACAATTTTAGTTACATGCTTTTAAATATCAGTTTATTCCACTAGTCTCTACAATCCATCATTTAAAAACATCAATCCGTTTCCAACCAAACATATGCAAAATTTCGAAATCATAAGGCTTTGAGATGTAGATGTCAACATTTAAGAAAACTAAAACAAGAGCAAAATTTCAAGATCACTGTAAAACAATATCTTAAGAAGATTAAACAAAAATCCGAAACACAAAAACCTTATGAAAACAAAATCATGTGACTCATGAAAAGAGTATAATGCCGTAGTTTATTTCAAAAATAAGCCTTAAAGAAGAAACATGAATCCATTAGCATACATCCCAATCAGTTGATTCATTTGCATCTACACGTTGTCCAGTCCAATGCCCTGTAAGTCGGTAAAATCCACAAGGTTTCCTCTGCTGTCGAAAATTATCTTGACTACAACTAACCATCCACTTGGTATTACCACTGAATCAACTACACCGGCTAAGCTGCAAGTTACAGAAATTCTCAACCAAAATTATGACAAGGCTCATTGAATCCGGGAAATCCCTGAGTTTCTTGTACTAACTTCTAGTCTTACTAACTAAGAATCACTTCTCCCTTCATAAAATCAATAGCTGATATGCCTCTTACAGTCCTTCATCTTGGAAAGATGGTCTGAGTTCACCCAAAATCCACATTTACTTACCTTGGTACGCTGCATGATGATCTTTAATTAGCTGAGAGGGGATCTTCGAATACTGCTCAAGTCCTACTTTGGCGGGCAAATGCACATGTCTTCTCTCATTAACCACATTAGTGACGTTGAAAGACTGAAAGTCTGCCGATGTTCTCCGAAAACAACATACTAAGTCCACAGGGTTCTCAGTCTCCGACACAAGCACAGACAAAAGACACCGAAAAAGAGTATGGAGACTTCAAATTCTCCACCACTAAGGAGGAAATTTGGTCATCCAAAATCTCCTAACAACAGAACTAAAAGAAAAGACAAGCAAAGTCTCCCGAACTAAAAGAAACGCGGACTCAATCCAAAGAAACAAGGACACGAGAAAACAAATCGACACAATCTAACGAATCCTCACCACACGTCTTAATGTCTCTAGAGCATTTATTTCCTAGAAACTAACCAGCTTTGATACCATTCTGTCACACCCCGAAACGGGGCCCTGCAGTGATTCGACCTCGGGATGCGAAATTTTGGAATAAATTTGGAACTTTTGTTATATTTCCCAAGATCCGCGTGAATGAGGATAATAAAATTCCATCACGATCAGAGTATATTTTCGCGGAAGCTAATCATGGTGTTACGACCCGGAGTCCGTGGCCATCGGATTCCGTGTCGCACTCGACCAATATCATAAAGCCATCACAAGTAGACTGGTACTGATCATAAATCACAAAATACCGAGCTGGTAGTAACGAGACTATTTATTTCCCACATATTGGAGTTACAATTACAAATGTTTTAATTACAAACCCAATGACCAAGGCTAACAAAGCCATACAATTAAACCACTAAATAACATACTACCCCAAGTGATATTACGAGCTCCGGTGCCAAACTTGACATCTATATGACATCAAAGGGCAGTCTCTCGCGTCAGACCGGCGGCTCTACCGCCTCCTCCGATCAAACACCTAAAAACAGAAAGAGAGGAAACTGACACCAAACAAACAGGGTCAGACACGACGGTCTGGCAAGCAAATAAACAAGTAATATGTAACATGAGCATTTATAAAACCTTATGGAATCATTGTAAATCCATTTAAAGAGTCTAAACAATAATAATAATAAATCATGATAAAACAATCGAAAGACCGAACATAAATATCAAGGCAAATAACGAACAGTCTCTGAAGCATAAATATCTCAAAAAGATAACAGCCTGCGCAAAACACTTTATAATTGGAAATACATTTGAAATCCTGAATAATAGAGGCAATACGATAAAAGATCGATTTCATAACATTAACAAATTCAAAGAATATAATGAGTATAAATAAACAAGAATCATATAACAAATTAATAAACAGATAAAACATTGGCAACCACACATAGCTATATTCTCCTATTACTGAAGTAACAAGAGCAGACAGAACCGTAGCCACTACACGTGGGACCGGAGACAGAATCAGAACTGTAGCCACTACACGTGGGACCGGTAGATAAAAACCGTTGCCATGGTCGGTACAGACAGAATCCAAACTGCAGCTGGCAAACAAATTAAAGATCCCAAGCCGGGTGATCAGCCCGACAAGGTGACCTAAGCCTAGTGGTGCTTTAGTTTTAAAAACTCGAACCGATACAAATCAAACCATAATAATCCCTTTGGCTCATGGGCTCACACTACAAAGCTCTGGCCCCATCTTGCCTTGAGGTTTTATTTTGAAATAATAGTCTCTTGGCTCATGGGCTCGCACTACAAAGCTCTGGCCCCATCTTGCCTCGAGGTTTTATTTTTGAAATAATAGTCTCTTTGGCTCATGGGCTCGCACTAACAAAGCTCTGGCCCTATCTTGCCTCGAGGTTTTATTTTCAAAATAACAGTGTTTTCAAAATAATAGTCTCATCGATGAAATCCCGAATGTGGCGAACCACACCAATCTCCTTCCAAATCGATTCGGAGAAAACATACGAATTTTCCAGGGTAACCACTCGAATGCACATCAAAGTAATTTGTATAAAGCCATGCGGTCAATCCTTTCGAACATGGAAAACCACATGATTTTATAACAAATCACCGATGCTATTCAAATTAGTTCACCGAAGAATACAAATACATATACCTTCTCTGACTTGAAATGGAATGGATAGTGGAGAATGACTTAATGACTTACCAAGGAACCATCTCAATACACAGTTAACCTTTAAACCTTGATTAATAAAGAGTATGTTTGATGCCAATGAAAATCCACAACATTTAAATGATAAAGTGTGTATTGAGGCTTGAAGATTCCCGGGTAACTCACATACGCTCATTCTCTCATTGATCCCATTCCCATTTCACAAATTCTAAGTATCACAATAATCCCAAACTTTCATGGGATTCCAAGCATTAAAAAGAAGATTAGTGGGCCCCAAAGTAAAGAGGAAAGAAGGCTAATACAGACCTCAAACAATTTTAGAAAAAGCCCAAGAATCAGCCTTAAATCAGGCTTTAAAAATTATTCAAAAAGACCCTCAAACCAGGCCCTAAAAAGGGACCAGAACTAGGCTGGGTCCGCTCGAGCGACCCTGGGCTCGCTCGAGCGAGGCCCATCCAGAGCCTGGTCCGCTCGAGCGGCCCACTGGGTCGCTCGAGCGGACTGGGCTCTGTCCCAGTCCGATCCAAGTGCAGAAATGCACATTTTCTTTGCATTTTCTGATTTTTCTTTCCCTTCTTCCCTTATTACTTATTTTCACATATATTTGGGCTTCTCCTTGCCAATTCAAGTCCATTAAAACACTAATGCACTAAATTATTCCATTCCCATCAAATGAATCAAATACAAACAAAACATTTCTACATCAAAAACACTAACATAAAGATATTCATAATGGATCCAAGGAGATGCATCACCAAGTGATTTTAAGTAGTTGAAACATCAATTTGGAAAGCAATAAACAATACCAATGTTCAATCATTCAAAGTTAAATCCATCCATTTGTAAGAAGAAAACAATGTAGAATGTAAATCCATGAGATTATTCATATCAAGTAAGAATCATTATATTAGCTGGATAATCTACTTGCCTTGGTGAAGAGAAGATGTAAATCACTCCAAGATGGTGCTCTTAAAGTCCCAAGCTCCAAAATCACAAAACCCCCCAAAATAGCTAAAAAAGAAGCCCTAGAAACCAACCATTTTCAAATCTCCATGAAAACTCTTTGCATATATAACAAAAACATTCTAAATGGTTTGGAAAACCAAGATTTGAAGAAAGAAATCCATTGCTAACCTTTTTGAAGCTCAAACAAAGAAGAAGGGCTTGGAAAAGTGGCCTCTCCTAGCTCAAATCTCTTGAAAATGGTGTCTTTCGAAAGCTTGGAAGGTGGGGAAGAAGATGGGGAGATCATTCCCACACTTAGCACTCAAGATCAGGGTTTTCGAAGAGGAGAGAGAAAGGGGCTGGGAGAAAACCCTAACTCCTCTCTTGTTGCAGGAAAATGAAAAATGGGGAAGGAGAAGAACCCATTGGCTATATAAAGAGTTAAGTGGGCTGGGCCCCATGGGCCCCCAAATTTACAAAGGACAAAACTAGCATTTGTGGGTCCGAATGAGATCGACAAAGAAAAACAAAAATCGATCAACAAAATATTTACTTTCAAAAAGTATAGTTTTCCCCAATTTCTGAAATTTTTGAAATTCATGGACAGATGTAGTGTGAAAAGTCAATTTTGACTTTTTTCCTTCAAAAAACGCATTTTCTGATCATCAAATCATAATGGTCAAAACATGAAAGTTGTTAAAACTTCATGAATGAGTCAAAATACACTAAATTCAGGATTTTTAGAAATCAAAGGTAATTTCTCATAAAAATACATATCATATGGACCGGGTCAAACAAGGTCAACGGTCCTCAAATCTCCAAGGCTATGGAAAAATCTATCAAACTCAAAAACAAAGTCAAACCAACTCAAATCTCTCACTTAAAAAGCTAAATCAGATTTAAAATAATAACTAAACAGAGAAATTGGGGGTCGGGGTCTTACAGAGCCTAACACTGCCCCTCCTTTGTCTGAGGTTCCTCCTGTTGCGACTGAGGAGCGATTGAGCACACTCCAGCCGACGCCAAAGTCAATCAAGCCGAGGCCGACACCGTCGCCAATCCTGCATCCTCTTGAAGACTTTCTTTTTCTTTTGTTGTATCTTTTTTGTTTTTTGGATGTAATGATACAACTCTAATAAAATATCTCTTTTTTGTTATAACAGTCTCAAATTTCCTTCTCTGGTGCTTGCCTTCAAACGCTTTCTTCTACCAAGCATTACTTTTATAAATTACAAGTGTCTGACCTCAGATCTCTAACCGAGCTCCTTACATGCTTAGGAAATAGATCTTGCTCAAGCAATTGAGTTCGGTTCAACAAACCAAAAACACTTAAGTAATCGAATTCAGTTCACCAACCAAAAATGCTTAAGTAGTCGAGTTCGTTTCAACAATCGGGAACTCTAAAGTAATAAATCCGTACCTGGATACCGAATTCATCCACATTGTAGCTTAGTTCATTAACCGGGCTAGACGGGAGCAAATTGGATTCAAGTTTTTTGCCTTGGTCATAAGAGTACTAGGTTTTGTAACAGAAGTAGTCGTCGAGGCAGTCACCGATCGAGTTCCATAACTTGGTGTTGCGCCCTAACCATTTAAGGCGTTTGGGCATTTCCTTATGCTCTATAGCAGTTAGGTAGGTTATCTCCGAGTTGCGTAAGGTCGAGACATGCCTAGCTGGTACTCTTACCGAAACTAGGATTGTTAGGGATTTTATATATTGCAATTTGATGGATGCGTTAACATTTATTCATCATTTGAATTATTCACACAAGCATTGTTTTAGAAATCTTGAAATCTTGATTTACACATTGTTTAAATCTTGTAAATCATATGTTTCATGCATGTTTTGATTTTAATATTTGATGCATTTTATTTTAAAAAGAATTTATTTAATCAAGCAAGCCATTGATTTTAAAGTTTCAAATTATAAATGGCTTTTTATGTTTTATGATTTTAAAAGCACTTAGATTGATTTAAAATCATGTTTCCAAGCTCGATTTTGTGGCCCAAAAATCCCCTCTTGAAAATACTTTGAAATGTGCAAAAGTTGGGATTTTAGCCACACTGTCGGTTAGCATGTCGGTCAGGTGTCGGCTAACCGACCATGGTTCAGAAGCTGACCGAAAGCCTTTCGGTTAGAATTCTAGAGAGCTATTTTCTGAACCAATGTGCATTGTCGGTCAGCTTGACGGTCACCTGTCGGTTAACCCACAACTGCACAGTTTAAAAATATGACCGTTGCTTTGTCACTATTGGGGTGTCGGCTAACCGAACCCTGTATGTAGGCTAACCGACAGGTAGCCGTTGAGGCACTTTTCTATAAATACAGGTTCATTTCCAAACCTTTTTGAGAGTTTTGAGAGGCCAAACTTGAGGTGAATGAAGCCTATATCAAGGGGAATGAACTAAGAAGGCTTTTGGGTCTTTAGGAAAGCTCATGCCTGGATTAATGAAGTTAAACCTCCAAGTAAGCTTTGTCTTTTCTTAATCATATGTTTTATGCTTTGACTAAATTATTGGTAAATGATTTTTAGCATATAAACTATGATGTGTTGAATCCTTTACTTCCTTAATCTTTGATTTAAGTCTTTGGATTCTTCACCTTGATTTCAAAACAAGTTTGTTTTAATACTTTATAAAACATGTTTTGTCAAAACCTTTGATTTGCTTTATAAACATGTTTCATTAACTTGTTTGAATCTTCTTTGTTGTTTTCATTCATTTGAACTTTAGTTAAACCTTGTTTTGAAAACAACATCGCACATGCACCACTTGATTAGTCTCAAACATTTTCATATAACTTGTGATCTTTAGATTTCATATCATTCACAAGTGTGTAGTTGTTCAAGTGATTTCCATTTTACTTCAATCAAATCTTTGTGTGCCTAAAACTTTTAAATGCTTTGAGCATATATTTTGATTCGACTTATTTTTAACTTGATTGAAGTTTTCACACATACATATCATGAGCATTCATCTTTGCATTTCATTGTGCTGTGTGAGTTAGATTTTCATTTTCATACTCGCCTAATTAAGAGGCAATTTTATTTGAGCTTAATTGTAATCTCTTAGAGTGTTTTGTGAAAACACTTTCTTTAGAGAAATCTTTGATTGTAAGGTTATAGCTTAGCCTAAGAAAAGCATAGTGTAAAGGTTATTGCTTAGCCTAGAAAAGCACATTGATAGGTTGTTGTTTAGCCTAGAAAAACATCTTTGTAAAGGTTATTGCTTAGCCTATTGAAAAGGCATAAATAGTGGAAATCCGATGGGGTGTTGGATCACAAGCCGGTAGTGGACGTGGGCATTGAGGCCGAACCACTATAAATGACTGTGTTATGGTGATTGCTATGTGATGATTGTTTTGATTTAACATCTGCATTTTATTTGATTATCATCACTTGTGACTAGTTAATTTTATAGAAATTAAAATCGGTCTATATTCCTTAATAGGGAACCAAAAACATTATAGTGCATCCTTGGAGAAAACTAAGGCCTAGTAAAAGAAACCAAGCACTTTACCACCAACATTCTTCCTTCTCAGCTGATAAGAGGTGTGGGCTTGTAGTGAGTGTGGTACTATGGTTCCAAACAAAATTAGATAATGGGGCCATCAGAAGAACCAACAGGAGTATGGTTCCACACTGCTGACTTGCTCCGTCCAAAACAAGAACACCTATTGGCTTTCTCAAAGCTGCCCCGCATAATGGGTGAGACTTTAACTTTTGTACAAGCCATTGCCCCTAAAAAAAGATCTAATAGTAATTCTTTATTTCCATCTTCTGTTTTGATTTGTTTCTTTCTTCACAATTCACATCACTTGACTACCTATACATGATCATGAATTGGATGAAAATCTCTTCACTAAATGTTTATTGCTTGAAAAATCCTTCACAGTCATGCAAATAGAAATCTATTTCCAATGCGTTGGTGAACTCATACTTGTATATGATTCACATTACTTGGTTTGAATTTGAACAGACGGCGAAAGACAATGATTCTGATGATGAGGGAGAGTTATTGTACGATCAAGATGAACATGCTTCAAAAGCCATATTAGAAGGAGTAGAACCTGGAAGTTATAGATGCATCAATACCAACCCAGACAAAAAGATATGGGTATTGACTGACAATGGAAGAGCATGTGAGGGATGTTGGTCTATCACATCTGTCAGAGATAGACTATATGAGGATAGACCATGCTCTAATATCTGGGCTAGTGAAAGGGGAGGCCTGAAACCAATACATTTCACCTACCAATGAGGGAAGCAATGATCGCTTTGGAAAACGTTGCTTACATTTATGGACTCCCTATTGATGGTGAACCAGTTACGGGAAGAACCTTCAATAATGCGTTTGTCCCGAGAGTCTGTAAAGAATTGTTAGGCCTTGCCCCACATTCGGGAAAAGACACAATTGTCCTTACCATAAAGTTCAAATGGTTGGAGGAGAATTTCAAGCCCTCCAAGAAGAGGAGTGAAGTATGCAAGACCAGATCATACCTATTTTTGCTAGTGTCTGGTCAGATCTTTGCAAATTCTTCTGGTGCAAAGGGGCCAGCTTGGCAACTAGAACTCTTTAGGGAGTTCAAGCCATATGCATGGGGTCCAGCTTGCCTTGCAAGCTTGTACATGATGCTTGCAAGGGCTAGGAGGTTGTTAAGAGGTGGAGAGAATAGTGAAGAGGAAAGGGAGGTTGAGGAGAAAAAAGAAAGTGAAAAAATTGCATTGCTCAAGACTTTGACAGGTCCTCTTCAGCTGCTATAGGTGATTATATTTTAACCAGTCAACATACTTTTTTGGTCATTAGCAATCACAACTTTACATTTCGCATTAACTGTCTTTGTTATTTCATACTTGTAGATTTGGGCCTACTCTAGAATGGCAATTGGGAGGTGCCCTAAGCCCGATCCTAGTTGGCAGAAGGATCTTCCATTCCCATTATTTAAGACTTGGGAGAAAAGACTTGAAGGCTCGAAAAAGTTAACAAAGATGAAAGAAATCCGCGGTCACATCAACAGCCAGTAAGAAGATGGGGTACTCATTTACTTCAAAGTTACGTAAACATTTTTTTCAATGCCTTCAATTTAATTATGGAGGTTGTTAATGGTTTTGTTTTCTGTGTAGTTCTTATGGCAACCATACAAGAAGATGCCGAAGAAACTATTCCAATTAGTGCCAAAAGGAGACAAGCAATTGTTCACGTCTAGCACTGTCCTTATCCATTATTGGGTCTTCGAGAGGCACAATGCAAACTGCGTATCGAAGCGATTTGGCATTGGACAATCAGTTCCCCCACCCTTCTCCTTGCCATTCAAGCGGAACAAGCGCATAGAATGATGTGTTATTGATTACAGTCAAAACCATCCAGATGTGTGTTGGATACCGCGATCACTGAGAGGGGGGGGGGTGAATCAGTGATTTCTAAAAACAGGTCCAATTCAACAACAAAACAAGTCAAATCACACAATGACACCACAGATTTAACGTGGTTCACCGAAAGGCTACGTCCACGGTTCAAAGACTGTCCGAACACCAATCCGGGACAGATCTGAATCTTATTTAGTCGCACCAACGACAAAGAGCACCAACCCTTAGTTTCAGATAGCACCAACTATCTAGGAAGCACCGACTCCCTTTACAATTTATCTGCACCCACAGATAGGATCACCAAACCCTAAACCAAGCACCAACTTGATGTAAAAACAGAATAGAAATAACTCTGTCTACAGCCCTTCCCCTCTACAATTCTCTCTCTCTCAATCCCTTACAAATTGAAAATAAAGCATAAACAGAGAGACACTTAACTCATGGACGAATCACCATCTTCTAGAGCATAATCTCATCCACAATTGCTGTAGAAAACGTCTGATAATGCAGCAACACAGCAACAGCACTCTTCTTCTCTCCAAAACTCTCTCTATAACTCTCTAAAACTCTTCTCTTCAGTGTCTCTTCTGATCTATTTATGAACGACCCAAGCATGCCTTTATATAGGTTTTAATAACCCTTAATTGTATTCAAAATGGGCTACAATTCGTTTAGAAAGAGTCCCAAGCAAATTAGATAAGAGTGCTGAATTTTCGTGCTCAACTTCTAATTCTGCGCAACTCTGGTTCCCGTGCTCGGTCGACATCATACTGTGCTCGGTCGACATCATACACTGACTGGAATCAGTCACTTATCGAGCTCGGTCGACATCCTGAGGTCTCGGTCGACCGAAGACACACTGTGTCACGAAAATAACTGAGAGCTACCAAAATCTGTTTCTGCAGGTTTCTTCTTGCTCGGTCGACCGCATGAAGAGCCCGGTCGACCGCGTGCTCTGCTTCAGGAATTCTGAGTTCCTGACTGTTTCAATTCTGTTTCTCTTTTCAGCTCTATCAACACTAGCCTATTAACATCATGTTTGTGACAATGTGTTGACAAGAATTCCAACTCAAAACAATACTTGAGATGCTAACTTCTTCAATTCATCAAAAGACTTCTCAAGTCATCTCAAATTCCAACAATCTCCCCCTTTGGAATTGTTGGCAACACTATTGGAACTTCAACACTTTCAACTCAACAATCTCCCCCTTTGCTTTCATAGCATAACATCTCTCCTTGCTATCATAGCATAACATCTCTCCCCCTTTGACAACAAGTCCAAAGGGACCAAACCGAGGAGCGAATAGGATATTCAATGAATGCATTGCTCCCCCTTTCAAGCACAACTCCTACGGTTTAGGAGAGTGAGTAACTCCTAACTTTTTCCGGAGATACTCGAAGACTTCCTTTGGCAGAGGTTCGTGAAAAATCAGCCACTTGCTCAGTTGTTGGAATATATTCCAACTTGACCTCTCCATCAGCAACTTTATCTTTGAGAAAATGATAACGAATTGCTACATGCTTCGTTCTAGAGTGCTGAACAGGATTCTTGGAGATTGACATCTCAAATTCTTTCTTATCTCTTCAGCAAAATTCCTGCACATCTCCTCATGCATAGCTTTCAACCAACTTTTATCGAGACTGGCTTCAGCCATAGTCTTGGGTTCAATGGTGGACACAAGTGAGTAATTGCTAACTACACTTTGTCTAGTTTGAACGCCTGCCTTAGGATCTCCAATGATTTGATCCTTAGGGTGTTGCTCTACCCAAGTGCTGTGCTTCTTAGGTGAAGTATCTTCTGAGTCATCCTTTGATTTCTCAGAATTATTAGATTCAGCCATCTCATCATCAATCTCACTCGAGTCCTCATAAACGGGACTGTCATAATGAGTTGCATTCTTTGGTTCATGGTTTTCATCAATTCTCACATCAGCACTTTATGATTTTTCTGGTTCTTTTGTTAAGACACCTATATGCCTTGCTAGTAGAGGAGTAACCCAGAAATATACCTTCGTCAGCTCTTTCTTCAAATTTGCCCGGATTTTGTTCGAGCCGCTTGATGTAACACTTGCTGCCGAAGACTTTGAAGTGCTTGACTGTTGCTTTTCGTCCAAACCATAGCTCATAGGGAGTTTTGTCTTCATGTGGCCTGATCAAGCATCGATTTTGAATGTATACAGCCGTATGAATTGCCTCTTTCCAATACTTGTCAGCCATCTTGCTTTCACTTAGCATCGTACGAGCCATCTCTTGTACGGTGCGATTCTTCCGTTCCACAACTCCATTTTGCTGTGGAGTTCTAGGGGCTGAGTACTGTCTTTGAATGCCATGATGTTCACAATATTTAGTGAACTCTTCAGATGTGAACTCGCCTCCACGATCAGACCTTAAGATCTTGATACGTTTTTCCAATTGATTTTCAACCTGTGCTTTAAACACTTTAAAACGATCAAGTGCTTGATGCTTATGCTTAAGAAACAATACCCATGTCATATGAGTATAATCATCAATGCATAACATGAAATACTTATCTCCATTGGTGCTTTGAGTTCGCATCGGTCCACAGAGATCAGTGTGCACTAGCTCAAGAGGTTTCTTGGAATGATGCTCCTTTGACTTGAACATAACCCTCGTTTGCTTTCCCTTTTGGCAAGAGTCGCAAATGGGATTGGAAGGCTTTTCAACTTTAGACATGCCTCTTACAGCCTTTGAATTGCAAATCTTTGACATGTTGTCAAAGCTTAGATGCCCAAGGCGTTTGTGCCACAACCAACTTTCCTCTGTCCGACTCATCAAGCAGGTCTTTTCAGCTCCATCTGATAATGTATAGAGATTTCCAGCTGTTCTTGATCCAGTTGCCACTGTTTTCCCGTTGCTACTCTTCTTGATGGCAAACCCATTCTTTGTGAAGATAACTTCATGACCCTTGTCACAGATCTGGCTCACACTAAGCAGGTTGTGTCTCAATCCAGACACATATAAGACTTCTTCAGATCTGATCTTGTTTGCCATAAGCTGAATAACACCTTTTCCGCAGATTTTGGCACCATCATTGTTGCCAAACTTCACTGAACCGCCTTCATAGTGCTGTAATTTGATGAATTTCTCTTTATCACCAGTCATATGGCTTGAACAACCACTATCAAGGACCCATGGTGCTGTCTTCTTTTGTGCATTGAATGCCGTTTGCACAATAAGAGATTCTTTGGGACTTTCTGCACTTTGCTTTGCTCTCCAAGCCTTGACTAACTTGGGTTTCTTTTCAACCTGAAATTTGTTAGCATAGGCAACCTACAATCCCTAGCCAAGTGTCCATAATTATGACACATATAGCACTCAATTTTGTGGCTACTTAGGATTGAAAAAGGATTCCTAGTCACAAATGGGCTGTTTCTTACATAGTATTTGCAATCAGCTCTTTTATGTCCATATCTATTGCAATGAAAGCAATAACCATAGAATTATCTTCGTTGTGGCTGGTTAGTCTTCATTACCTTTCTAACAGGAATGGACTCCTTTCTAGGTTGAGTGGGCTTCATAGAGTTAGAAGGTGCAGTGACTTGCTTCACAAACTCTTTCTTTTTAGGAGGTGCAATCTTAGAGGATTCACCTTTCTCAAATCCTAGACCATCTGAAGTGGGCAGGTCTTTGAACTTTCAGTAGTTCATTGAGTTTCATAGTCCCTTCAATCGCTTGGAGCGCTTTGAGTTTTTTGCTATTTTCCAAATTTTCAGCCTTGCTCTAGCGATCTCAGTTTCAAGTTTCATAGCCTCTTCCTTTTTGATACTTATTTGGTTTTCACCTTCTACCATTCTTTTATATTCTTCTACTTGAGTTTTCAAAGCAATAATAGAACTTTCAGATTCATGGAGAAGTTTCAGATTTTTCTTACTTGATTGCGTTCCATGCTTAGCTCCTCAAGTGCGGCTATGAGTTCCTCTTCAAGATTGACTTCAGCCCCTCATCCTCTTCCGGATCTTGCTCTTCTTCTTCTTAACAGTGACCATGAAGAGAGCTTCGGTTGATTCATCATCGTCTGAAGATTCAGACGTGCTGTCATCTTGTTGACATAGAAAGTTTTTAGCTTTGCCCCTTTTTCTGAAATTTCTCTTCCTTTATTCTTTTCAGCATAAGAGTCATTATCATTGTCTTCTTTTAGCGGACACTTCGCAGCAAAGTGACCAATACCTCCACAATTGAAGCATTTAAAGGGTAGCTTCCCTTTGTACTTGCCATTGCTTCCTTTCTTCAACTTTCTAACAAATTGAGCCTCAAGCTCATCATAATCAGAATCACATCATGACCAGGAGTCTCTTTTGCCTTTTTCTGAACTTTGAAGGCCGCTTCTTTATCCGATGAAGACGTCTTTCCTATGCGCATCTCATAGGCAGTTAGAGAACCATGTAATTCATCCATGGAAAATGCGTTCAGATCTTTGGCTTCTTCGATGGCTGAGACTTTTGAATCAAACCGGGGAAGAAGAGATCTTAGAACCTTTTTGACGATGACCGGCTCTTTAATCTCCTCCCCTAGTCCACGAATGTCATTCGTGACTTCATTCACTCGTTGCAAATATGAGTCAACATTCTCGCTTTCCTCCATGCAAAGAGATTCAAATTGAGAGCGTGGGTTTGCAATTTGGCTTCTTTAATCTTCTCATCACCTTCATGTATGCTTTGCAACTTGTCCCAAATTTCCTTGGCTGTTTTGCATGCAATTACTTTGACAAGCTCGCTGTCCACAAGGCCACTAAAGAGTGCATTCTGCGCCTTGGAGTCGTTGTCTGCCAACTTCTTCGATGCAGTATCATTGGGTACAGTGGCAGCATTGTAACCGGCTCTGACAGCCTCCCAAACATCATAGCCAAAGATTTGATGAAGGCTTGCATCCTAATCTTCCAGAAAGAGTAATTAGAACCATCAAACAGAGGTGCTTTCATATTCCCTGTATTGACTGCCATGTGATTTGACAAGAGATCACCCTTAGCGTATTAAACTGATCAAGGGAACCTCGCTCTGATACCAATTGTTGGATACCGCGATCACTGAGAGGGGGGGTTGAATCAGTGATTTCTAAAAACAGGTCCAATTCAACAACAAAACAAGTCAAATCACACAATGACACCAGATTTAACGTGGTTCACCGAAAGGCTACGTCCACGGTTCAAAGACTGTCCGAACACCAATCCGGGACAGATCTGAATCTTATTTAGTCGCACCAACGACAAAGAGCACCAACCCTTAGTTTCAGATAGCACCAACTATCTAGGAAGCACCGACTCCCTTTACAATTTATCTGCACCCACAGATAGGATCACCAAACCCTAAACACCAAGCACCAACTTGATGTAAAAACAGAATAGAAATAAACTCTGTCTACAGCCCTTCCCCTCTACAATTCTCTCTCTCAATCCCTTACAAATTGAAATTAAAGCATAAACAGAGAGACACTTAACTCATGGACGAATCACCATCTTCTAGAGCATCTCGTCCACAATTGCTGTAGAAAACGTCTGATAATGCAGCAACACAGCAACAGCACTCTTCTCTCCAAAACTCTCTCTATAACTCTCTAAAACTCTTCTCTTCTGGTGTCTCTTCTGATCTATTTATGAACGACCCAAGCATGCCTTTATATAGGTTTTAATAACCCTTAATTGTATTCAAAACGGGCTACAATTCGTTTAGAAAGAGTCCCAAGCAAATTAGATAAGAGTGCTGAATTTTCGTGCTCAACTTCTAATTCTGCGCAACTCTGGTTCCCGTGCTCGGTCGACATCATACTGTGCTCGGTCGACATCATACACTGACTGGAATCAGTCACTTATCGAGCTCGGTCGACATCCTGAGGTCTCGGTCGACCGAAGACACACTGTGTCACGAAAATAACTGAGAGCTACCAAAATCTGTTTCTGCAGGTTTCTTCTTGCTCGGTCGACCGCATGAAGAGCCCGGTCGACCGCGTGCTCTGCTTCAGGAATTCTGAGTTCCTGATTGTTTCAATTCTGTTTCTTCTTTTCAGCTCTATCAACACTAGCCTATTAACATCATGTTTGTGACAATGTGTTGATAAGAATTCCAACTCAAAACAATACTTGAGATGCTAACTTCTTCAATTCATCAAAAGACTTCTCAAGTCATCTCAATTCCAACAATGTGTTCAAAATGTGGGAGTCACGGAGGAATTCTGTTTTATCAGGGAAAAAATACTCTTCCGCCAAACATAGTGACTCTTATCTTGTTTGGTGATGGACCGCGCTCCTGCGCCTGGTTCTACCGAGGTCGGCGGACGTGGGAGTCCGTTGGGTCCGACCCTTTCGTAACCAGGGGGCAGGGGCGTGCATCAACATTTCTTTTTATGTGTGGGTGTGCCAGATTTTCTATTTTACTTGGAATTGCAAGTGGTGATCCGGAGATCAACCTTCGCAAGTAAAAAGGAAATCAACTTCTTTCAAGTTTTCCATTGCACATATATTTAAGAAAAGAGTCATTTTCTTGGTTTGCAGTGAAAGGCAATTTTTTTGGCATTTATAGCCGATTTTGGCGTTTATAGCCGATTTTTGGCGTTTATAGCCGATTTTGGCGTTTATAGCCGATTTACAATCCTTATCAATAATGAAAGACAAGAGTTGTGATTTTTGTCTCTTTTAAAAAAAATACAAACTACAATGAAAAGCAAGAAAAGGAGGATCTAACTTCTCAGGAGATTGTGGGGGACTCGTTTAGATTGACGGTCGCAAGCCATATGTGGGCTTCGCCATCATCCATGCATATGAGAACAGAGGATGCTATTGATTCGCTTGGCTTGGCTATAACCTCAGGTTTTTAGAGGACAAAGACCAAAAGAAGGTCCTATGTCCAATAAAAAGCCGAGTAGACGGGCTGAAAAGCCATATCTAAGCCATTGGAGGCAGGAGGAGAAGGCAAGGACCTTGGGGGGGGGGTACCCCCCAAGGGACTTTTGTCACCTTGTTGCGGTGGTTGGTGTAGAACTTCCGCAGAGTTTTCTCTCTTTTTCTTTCTCTGGATTTCTGTGCTTTGCTTGTCCGTGTGTTTGTGCTTTTTTCTGATGATCCTTTCTTCTTGGAGAGCTCTCCTATTTATAGGCTTTTAGGTAGCCATTTAGGAGGGTTTATGGGCTTTTATTGTCATTAAGCCGCATAATGGGAGGAGTTACAAAATTGAATTGTTTATTTTGTAACTCCTTTTCTTGGCTTCTGATTGGCCGGAGGAGATTGAGGGCATTTAATCGCCTTTAATCGCCATGATGGGAGGAGTTTCATGGGTTAAATGCCATGAATCTCTTGACTTGTAACTCCCGAATGCTTGCTTCTAATTGGGCCATCCAAAGAAATGGATTAATGACTGTAATAAAGCTAGTCAATTAATCGCATTAAGTTGTCGCCGAGCAGCTGAAGAGTCGCGGGCCGTGCCTCGTCTTTTGGGATTCTTCTGTCGATGATCATCGATGGATCTTCATGTAGATCGACATCAGATGACCAATTTCAGGTGTTTGTTGCCAACAGCGGGTCGGTGCCATCTGTCCTGTCAATTTCTCGATCGGTTGGGTAGAAAGCACACTTTTTTTGGTTGACCGGGTGGCGATCAATACTGTTTTCGATACTCTTGATGATTGACCCGTGTTTTGGACGGATGTCAGAGGATTTGGTGTCTCAAAAGCATGAATTTTGGAAAGTACCAGAGGCTGGACGCTTCGAATCGCGAAAAAACGGTGAAAACCGGGGTTTCCGGGGCCTTCCCGGCGACCCCGGGCTCCAAGGTCGCCGGCGACCCTGGGCCAGGGTCGCAGGGGTCTGCGACCCTGGCGGGGTTTTCCCCCTTTGTGTCCCGTTTTGTGTCCATTTTTTTGTTTTTCGATTCTTTTTTCTTCTATATTTTTCCTTGACATTTTGACCATTTATTGGCCTGATCTCTTTGTAGGAAACCTGAAGAGAATCCTTGCAATTTATTTTGCAAAGTTTCCAATTTCCTGAGAAAGCCGAAGACTTTGTCACGCAGAGCTGCCGATTTTCCGTCAGAAGCTGAAACTGGGTCAAACGATGTCGGAATGACCTGAAATTTGGTGTGAAGCCTCCTGAGCAATAAATAAGACCAACCATAGGCTTTTGTTTGAGTTTTGAAGCCGTTTGGGGTCCTATCGCCAGTAGACTTGCTTTTGTCGCGATGAAGATGTCGCGGTTTGATGTGCGGTCAACCGATGTCCGATTGACTTGAAATTTGACAGGGAACCTATTGGAGTCATTTTAAGATGATCCATAGGCTCTGTCTTGGAAATCGTGGTCCCGGAGAGCTTTGCCGCCGAGAGGCCTGCTTTGACTTCCGAGCGTCAAACTATGGTCAAATGTTGTTGAAATGACCTGAAATTTGACGTGTAGCCCTTTATAAGCATTTTGAAGCCGTCCATGTGCTCTATCTAATGAGTAATGGCCTCGGTGGTTCTCGCCGCCGAGAGGCTTGATTTAGCTGTTCGAGAGTTGATGTAGGGTCAAACGTTGTCGGTTTGACTCAGAACTTGACGTGGAGCCTTTTGAAAGTATTTTGAGACCATCCATCGGCTCTGATCGAAGATTTGGTGTCTCCGATGCTTTTGCCACCGAGAGCTCCTTTTCGGCTGTCGGAGAAGCGAAGTTAGGCCAAATGATTTTGAAATGGCCCGAAACTTCTTGTGTACTCCTCTTTTGGCTGTCTTGAAGGATCTTGCAGTTTTTGTTTGATTCTGACAAGATTTGATTTTTGGAAGTAGCATTGCCTATTTATGGCAGGTTGCGACTTCATGTAGCTCTTTGGATCTTGAAGAGGCAAAGTGACATTTTTGTTGTCAATAAATGCCCCCTCGAGGTACAGCGACGAGTTGCTTAAACTTTTGTAGTCGATGTGCCTCGAGAGATTCATGGAGGAGAGTCTGATGACTTGACCAAGAGTCTTTGAGTAGTCTTTCTTTTTGGTATTTGGTAGCCTTTTGAGCTTCCAGGGGAATTTTATGGTAGTGAAAGGGATCACGTACCATCTCGAGGCAAAGTTTTGAAGATGACATCAGGGATGTGGATTGGGTTTTGACCTTGTGACCTAACAGGCTTATAGTGGCAGGTTAGGGGGTCGGGTTTGGTTTTGATCGTGTGACCCAACAAGCTATATGTGGAATGTTGGGGATCAATTTTGGTTTTGATCTTGTGACCTAACAGGCTGTATGTGGCAAGTTAGGGGATCAGGTTTTTGGTTTTGGTTTGGTCTTGTGACCTAACAAGCTGTATGTGGCAAGTTAGGGGACCAGGATTTGTTTGATTTTGTGGAATGTCAATTTCAAGATTTTGGCTCAATTTGGTAGATGAGGCTGGATGGTTTGATTTTTGAAAGCTCATGGGGCTTGGAATTTTCTTTGTATGGTCCAAATCAACTCAAAAGAGGCATGGAACCATTTTTGTATGCTCTTGGTAAGAGGGATTTCTCTTTGACTAAAAGCCCAAAATTTTTTTTTTTAAGTGCCTAGGCAGTCAAACCCTTGCTCATATGGGCTAACCCATGGGACCTTAAGCTTTTGAAATGGCTTAGATCTCATATGGTGTCATTTTTGTAAAGAATATCCAAAATATCTCATTTGGATAGAGAATATCTAAGAATATCTTTACTTGGAGAGAATCTCTCTATTCCCTTTATTTGGGATAGGATATCTCAAGATATCTTTCTTTGGAAAAGAATCCTTCATCGATCCTATCTTTTAGGAGATATCTCTCATTGATTTCTTTTTGGGAGAGAATCCCTCAAGATACCTTTCTTTTGGAAAGAATCTTTCTAATCTCTTCTTTTGGTAAGGTTACTAATTAGTAACACTTATCTCTTTCTTCTTTCCTTCTTTAGTTTGCTCTCTTCTATAAAAGGCAAGGAGGAGGTTGGATCTCTTGCTCTTATTACTTTCTATTGCAATAATCTCAAGAGGGCTTCAAGACCAAGAGTTTCTTCTTCTTCAAGATCTTCAAGACTTTTCTTCTTCTTCTCCATCAATGGCTTCAAGTAAGTTCCCTTTTTCAAGAAAACTCCATTGTAGGGAAAATAAAAAGTTCTTTCTTTTCTTTTTTTTGTTGTTTCTTTCTTTTTCTTTTCTTTTTTTTTCCCGTGTTTTTCCTCTTTTTTTTCACACGTTTTTTTTTTCTTTTCTTCTTTTTTTCATGTTTTGTTTTTTTTTTGTTTTTTTTGTTTGTGGCCGTACGGACAGATCCGTACGGATCTGGCCGTACGGCCACGTGGCCAGTGGGCCACGGCCTGTGGGCCAGCCCCTTTTTTTTTCTTTTCTTTTTTTTTTCTTTTCTTTCCCCTCTTTTTTTTTGAGAAAGTTTCTTTTCTTTTCTCTTTTTTTTTTTTGCTCATCATGATAATGCCCCTTTTTTTTTGGCAAACCTAGATGTTCATGCATGCATTCAATTGTAAATTAAATTTGTAGCATGATGTGATAGCAAACCTGAAAGTTTTCGCAATTTTGGGAATTTGGAGCTCGCAGCGATGTTGAGCCCTTCTTGATTTTGCGGAGACTTTGAGGTTTCGAAAGTTTGGAGTTTTGGAGCTCGCAGCGATGTTGAGCCCATCTTCAAGCTTTCTTATTTCTTTCGGGATAGTTCCTTTTCTTCGGAATTGCCCCGTCATCATGTCAAAATTTTGTCAGATTTTTTTAGCGAGATTCTGTCATTTTGATGTTTGATCTTTTTCTTTTCCATCCTTTTCAGGTGGTTCCTCCAGAACGAACAAAGGTAAAGAGCCTGCTACAAGCGTACCTCGTCGATCTTCTAGATCTTCTAATCCGGCCGTTCAGCAGGCCTTTGAGAAGGTCCAGTATGTTGAGAGAAATCTGGAAGAGTGCGACTCCCTCAACAGAGATGAGATGAGGCAGCGACTGATCACTCTCAAGGGAGAGGAATTCTATAAGATCATGGTAAGCAGTCGTCCATGGGGTGATGGAAGATCAGAGCGTTTTGCCCAAGCCTACCTTCTTCTTTGGTGATGCAGTCCCTGATGACATGACATACCAGAGGAGGTGTTTTCAGTTTTCTTTCACAGCAGATGGTGAGAAGAAGACTGTTGCTACCCCGGTCGACGTTTGATCGCACCGTCTCGATTCTGAGCCTTGCCCCCACGTGCCCTAAGAGGGAAGATCCTCCAAGCTGGGTGAGAAGGACAAATGTAATCAAGACCGGGGTTTTTGTTGGCGGTTCTCCTGGATATACGGAGAGGTCGCCTGTTGACATGGACCTTTTGATGCCATCCAGCGGCTACCAGGGCTCTGAATATCCGTCGGTCGATTTGAGACCGAAGGGGCTTGGTATTTTCAGCGGTGACGGCAGCAATTGGATCAAGCCTTTTCGACTTCGTGGCCGTTTCAATGCTGACTCTGAGTGGAAGTCGTGGACTGATCGCGTCTTGCTGATTGGTGGCGCCGTTTTGAAGGAAGCTGGGATTTTTGATGCGGTCCGCGCTTTTAGGGAGACCGTGATCCTTTCCGACGAGGCCTTCATGGCTATGCTGGAATCATTCCTCCCACAAACCAATACCTTCGTTGTGACGAATGGTGAGATTGGTTTTTCTTTGAAGGAGCTGAGTGCCATTACTGGATTGCCCATCCTCGGCAAACTCTATGAGGAGTTTATGCCGATTGACAGCGTCCTCGAGGGGCAGTCTGAGGAGTTCAGGCTTCTGTACTTTCAGCTCGTCGCCTTCTATGATTTTTTGAAGGAGAAGGAGGGTTTGAAAGTTAGATCCAGCAGTTGGAAGAGTTTTAGCTCTTCATTCCCCAACTTTTTTGATAGCAGGGAGTCTTCTGATAGTGTGACCCAGGAAGCCGGAGCTCAGGATCCAAGGTTAAAGAAGATCTTGGCCATGCAAGAAGAGTTGAGAGATTTCTGTGCAAGTACAAACGCCATATGTCCTGACATTGCACTGCGGAGAGATCTCGCTGTTTACCTCACTTATTGGCTTGGTGAGGCTATTTTTGCTGGAGGAGATGGAACGCACATCAGGCCGCATTGTATTTTTTCAGCTTGTCAGATGGTGTTTGGAGAGCAGCTTGCTTTGGTGCCAGCTCTTTACTCCTACCTGTGTACCGAACTGCAGGCTGCTGCTTTTTTTGGTTCGGGCTTGGGCTTCCTATGATTAGGGTATTTTCAGCCCATATCTTTTATTCATGGTATGTATTATCACTGTCCTGGCTTCCACCGGCTGGGTGCCGCACAGGATGATGATCCTCTGATGATTCGACTGGCTAAGGGCAAAGCCATGTCTGAATCACTTTGTTTGCCCGCATGAGGATCCGACGGTTCAGGGACGTCGAGATGGGGCAGTCTTCAGTGAAGCTTTCTCCGGAGTTGCGGAAGAAGGCTTTTGATTTTGGTGCCTCCCGAGACTCTACCAGGGCGGGGTCGGGAAGGCATATTCCTTGACCAATGTAGAGAGAGAGTGGCTTTTCAGCATACGTGTCGGCACGATGGTGTACCGTAGACATCTTTTCGTCGACATCCAGCCGTATGTACCCTCTCGCTTTGCCTTGCAGCTGGGCTTTTCTCAAGGCGTTGTTGGAGCGCCTTCAAGCATGGTGAAGCACTTTGGAGGCTTACAGGACGGGAGAAATGCATGGGCTTTCTATAGTGCTGAAGACACTACAGCCATGATTTCTTATCCTGTGTTGCTGACTTCCCGGACTGCCGGCTTTGCGAAGTGGTTCGCGAAGAGCTTTTCGGCATATCGGGGGCTTTCCAAGAAGGAGCTTGATGTGAAGCTGGCAATCTGGAAAGGGCCTTGGAAAGTCGGATGGCGTCCGGCGAGAGGAAGTTTGGGCCTTCCTTATCTGGAGAGAAGCACAAGATAGGCTTTCTCGGTGACCAGGGCGTCATTGGTTCTGAAGCTGTTCGAGAAATACCTGATAGGGCTTTAGAGCAGCTAGAACAGGAGGAAGCCGAACTTGGTGCTTGGATACAAGCGGCACAGAGGCAACCTTCCGTGGAGTCTACTGGCAAGAGTAGACCATCCAGTGAGGAGTCAAGTGGGAAACCTGACTCTGACAGTGGGGCAGGTTCCTCTAAGAAGCGAGCCCGCCGGGGTAAGAGGGGGAGGAGTCATCATCGCAGCAAAGGGCAGCATGAGGACTCTCCCTGACTTGGAAGTTCCTCTTACTATTAATGAGGATGTGCCAGTGGATGCTGACGAGCCTCCAGAGAAGAGAAGCCGAGAAGAAGATATCGTCGGTGAAGGTATGATTCTTCCTTTTTCTCTTTCCATTTCTTTCATGGGATTTTTTTCCATGTTATGATTTGCTTCTTGTTTCCTGCTTTTCTTTTCTTTTTTTTTTAGCAGAGGAAGACTTGATGATGCCTGAGGTTTCCGGTCGATGAGGTGGTGACGGATCCTGTCGAGGCACCTGAAGAAGAACCGAGGGACTCTGGAATGATTCCAGAGTCTCCAATTGGGTATGATTTCTCTATTTTATTTTATTTTTTTTGTCTGTGACTTGGTTTGCTAACACATTTCTTGCCAGCTGACTTGCCACAGTATTCCGATGACTTTGAACCACCGATGGACGCAAATGTTGATGATGCTTCCGATGAGTTCATGGAGGAAGAAGATGTTCCGCCAGTCATCGAAGAAGGTATTTTATAGTTATAACCCTGATAATGATTTTCAAACAGGATTATATTCATACCTTTTTGTGTTTCTTTGGCAGGTTTTGAAGTGACAAGGAGGATCTGTCGCTTCCAGAGCAAGGAATGCCAGAGGTTGATCCAGAGGTAGAGACTCTTGGGACCAGCTCTGACAATGTTGAGGAGATTCCTCGTGCTGAGATTCCTTCCCGAGCAGGAGCAGCTTCAACTGGAAAGAGTTCTTTTGTTACTCTTCCAACAGATGATGATATGAGCAGCCAACCAACGGAGTTAGGCGAATCTTCAGCTGGGCCATCTCTTCTTTTTGCGAAGGTGGTGGTGCGAGTTCTGAGCTCTTGGATTGAGACTCTCTTTTCTGGGCACTTGGAAGCCGAATTTGGCATAATCCAGCATGTGCAGGAGATTCTCAGTGATGCCGAAGAGGCTGGTCTGGATGTCACAGGTGCCAGGGCGATCGTTGATAGGATCATTGAGCTGGGTGACAAGTGGTTTGAGACCATGGGTTTTCCTGACGATCAGTTCTTCAAGGAAATGTTCTTGGACCCTGCGGATAAGGCTCAATCTAACCTAGATGAGGCTACAGAAAGCAGGAAGCAGGCAGTCCGAGAGAAGAACTTAGAAGAGCTAACCCTCATTGGGCTGACACATGACCTTAACATCCTTGATAGGGAGGTCGATGAGGCCAGGAAACGTCTTGAGCAATTGCAGGCACAAGTCGCTGCCAAGTGGACTGAAATAACAGAGGCTCGTGAAAGGGAGACTGCTCTGATTCACCGGGTTGCGGATGCCAATCGAGTTCTCAAAAGGAAGTTTGATGAGAACAAACAATGGAAAACCGCTCGGGGGAAGCTTCCTGGTGCGAAAAAGGGTT